>JAWMAG010000411.1:0-438434 GCA_037013455.1 Ceratitis rosa | reverse complement strand
TGAACGTGGAGATAAGCTTGCAGATATTGGCACCATTCAATGTTAAACTCAACGTGGAATTTCCAACTTCTAGTTCTTCTCCTTCTTTATAGTAGCCATGAGGTTAGTGGGCAAAGCCATAACAAATGCAACAAATATTTATATACATATATAGATAGAAATGCATGCAACATTGCAATTGGCAGCAAATGCTACTATCGCAACCGCCATTCCATTGCTTATTGCTCGTGACAAATGCACAAATGCCAACAGGGACGAAGTGGGATATGCAGTGTAGAGAAGAAGGAGAGAACTTCAAAGGCATACGAATGTGTCCACAACGACAGTGGGGAGTGCTTGATATTTTCGAACAAAACTTATTCTTGCATTATTTATATATAATGTGTGGACGGAAATCAATAGCGGAGAAAGAGGAAGTAGGCAGAAAAACAGTGAGCTAATTTTCTGTTTGTCCGCGTAAAATGAAAGTCTAAATATTCTCTTGGCGTGCATAAGAAATTTGATTAGCTTTTATTTGCCGCTTAAGCACTGTCTTGTCTCGCCTTTTATGCAACAAGAAATTTTATCTGGAACATGCAACTTTGCCACAGCTAGGAATATCTGTGTGACATTCACGGGTGAGCCAAGTGCACTGGAATATTTTTATATTTTTTTTATAGCAACGAGGGTGACAGAGTCGATGTGAAAAATGGCATCGCTTTTAAAGACAAATGGAGGAAGAATTGTGATGAAACTTCAATAACTATTTGCAGCAAACAGTGGCAGCGGGAAAACGGTTACATCTTACTGAGATGAAAACTACTGAAATGAGAATATATTTACCACACAAAGCAAGAAATATTTGTATGCCATGATGGTGATGCAATAGTCACCAAAAAGCAGCTCGTTGTGGCCAGCAGAGTTAACGTTTGAAACCATGTTTATCTAAAATATAGGAATTTAAAGAAGTTTATTGGTTACTTAAGTGGCAGTAAGAATGCCTCCCCTCTTGATGAAGCAGAGGTGTGGTGTTGGCAAAATTGAACTATAGACGTTTTTATAATACCCCTGCTTCGCTTTAGTCTCTAAAGGTTGCCACCACTGGAGGCCACAATCTACTCCTTTATCACATGTCGGCGACTGAACAAAGTTCGAGATTGCAAAGAATTGAAGGCATCCTACATTGGGTCTGGAATTTTTCGTAAAAGAGGTGCAGTGAAAATAATTTATGAAAAATTTGGAAAATTGCTTTGGGTGTAAGTATATATTTTCAATCCCTAATAAATTTGTGTCTATCCGCACAATAAAAAACAGAGTTTATGTATTGTGCTTTCCAAAATAATATTAAAAAATAAATATTTTTATAAATATTTTTCATGCCGATTTTTATAATTTGTATGTATTTCATATATTTTGCAATATTTTGCAGTAATATACATACACACACCTTACTACCCATGAGTCGCTTATTCATGCCACCTTTGTCTGGCTCTGCAATCGCACTCGATTCGCATTTGTCATTCAATATGTTGCTGATAGCAACTGCCACCAACTTACGCGCCACCAAACGAAGTCTCCAAACCAATGAATGCGAGGATGACTTGTAGCTTTAGGCGCCTCATATCTCATGCCACATGCCGCAAAGCAATATGATACCCATGAGACAGACGCACGCACCTTTGAATTGTATTAACGAGTGGGCAAGTGAGTAGGCAGAATTTTTTCAAAATAGAAACACACAACAACAACATGCGCTGTCGGCTCGCTCTGGTGTCGGCAAAGATTGGAAATTGTAACTTATTAGCCGATTTTAGTGCTTGTTAAAATTCAATTAACAAGTGGTTCGAACGCCAGCTATGGTGTCAACCAACACCATTGCCGATCGCAACAAAAACAATACGCTGTACAGTCGGTAACTAATTACAACAACAATAGCAAGCTCATTGTAAATGTTGAACTTAAAGTGCTTTCATAAGAGTTTGTTAATTTTTTTCCAACATTTTTTCCATCCACTCAAACTGTTTGCTTTTGTTATTTACTCACAGCTTACAGGCAGCTCAGCGACGCAGCTGATCCCAACGGTATGTTTGTCGGCATACAACATACAACAACAGATGGATTGATAGCACAATATATTTATAATAAGCAGAATGTGGCATACCTCGATGTTGTTTGTTGTTGCTTTGCTAACGTTGCTGTTGGCAACCGCCATTGACCTTTTAAGGTCACAGTGAGTAGCTGTAATTGGCCTGCTCATGCTGCTCGGTTCAATGATTGCAACATAACTTCAATGTAGTTGTTTTTGTTGCTGTGAATTCTTGTAATTCCGTCTAAGATAACAAATATACTTTAGCGAGAATTTCTACAATTTCTTTTGCTGACGTCGCATTTGTATTTGCTGCTTTTCTACTTCTGCACTTCATTTGGCCTGACTTCGCGAACAAACAGTGCGTTTATTGAATCCGCACATAAAGATGGTATTAGCAGCGTGGCATTCCAAGGTACTCAGTGGGCTATAAGATGTGTGTGTTTGTACAGTGTGGCAATGTGTGGCATACTACAGTAGAAAAACTCATATTTTTCCTGCGTACGAGGTTTACTGCTTATGTTCTGAGTCTTTCGATGAGGGAATGAATACAAATTTTGAGAGTATTTTAACATCTCTCCATTTTTTTTATTGCCACTGAGAGCGCCGAAAACTATTTAACAGAAAGCTGATGCCAATCGCTCAAGAAAATAATAAAAAATAATTTTATGTTAGAAGTGGCTGACGCCATGCGGATACTCAAAGGTAAATAATACAAGTCGGTTGTGAATGCCACAAAGAGTAAAAATTATCTGAACGCTAGACCAATTTTTATTTAGTTCATCGCTCAGTGTACGTCGAAACAACTGCGATAATAAGGGCACGAAAAAATACCAATCCATACAGCGGGAATTCTCTTCAAACACCATTCAATACCAAGCCAGAGCTCCCACTAAGTGCTAGGGTTTTGACCTGGGGATGAAAAAGAGCTTATCTGACTTTCCAAAGTCCACCTTGGAAGGATAGCGCACCTCGTTAACTGAGATCCCAACTCAGCTCTGGTGAGCCCATTCATAAAGGATTTTGTTTAATTCTATGATCACTTTTATCCCCTTGAGAGTTTATGGTCCACATTTTTAATTCAACTAAAATAAATGAACATCTTTATCCACCCGATATGAGAGTTGACTTGAGATGATTCGGCTATTAGTCAGTGACCAGCGCACTGAGGTCAATAAGCCCATTGTTACACCCCTATGAGGCTCCTATCTACTATTTTGCGTGTCTGTGTTAGCTTAGTGAGACAGTTAAATAAGTCTGAGGAGTATGCGTCGGGCAGATGTAAAGACTGTACAGTGACAGCTGCGACCAAAAAAAAAAGTGATAGTCCATTCTTTTTCAGTGAAGCCCCATTGAACTATGACCTGTTATTTATTAAATCTGTTGTTATGCTAATGGTACAACGGTCTAGAAGGATAAGGTGTCTTCATCTTTTTTTGTACTATTTTGACCATAGCTCCTAAGGTGGCGTTGGAAGTGATCTCTCTCAGTAATTTTTTTCAGCAAAGGTCAGTTTCAGCATATACTTTACCGTTGACGAAGGTTATCTGCATCGCGTGCATAGCTTATTGTAGATATAAGAGCTCTCAATTTCGTCCGCCGTCAGGACTGTGTTACATTTAATCGAGAATTTGCACAGATTAACTCTACATTTTATTGCCACTTTTAATGTGGTGTTGTTAGATTGTAGTAAACAGATGGCAACTTGACTGTCGAAATATATCGTAAATGATTGTCGTACTACCGTTGATCTGAGCAGCCACTGGGTGGACTTCCGATTTCAAAAAGTTCTGCTTAGAAGAGGCTAGAACGGACACCAAATTTCATCAGCAGGCAGCATATTCCCGAAATCATAGTGGCACCCACGTAATTTGTTTGCTCGTTTTCGGTGAAACGTTCATTGTATCGCAAGTTGTCTGTGCTGTTGCCACATTTAGCCTCAACAGTAAGGCTACATTCGTACTTAGATAGACACTCTTCCTTGCTCATCTATGGAATATGTCTTTATGTACATCTGTATGTACACGTATGTACATATTTGCCTTAGTTGGCGTTTGCATTGCAATTTTTCATAATTTCTTCGCAAAGTCGAGCTCATTAAAATTCCCACCGCCGTTCTTTATGTAAGTAATCTTTATACGAGTATGTTGTTTTTTTGTTGGTATTGTTGTTGGTCTGTTGAACATGCTCTACAAATGACGACAGAGTGCAGATAGCTAAATTCCAGATGTTTGTTGTTTCGTGTTTGTTTTTTGTGTGTTTGCTTAGTCGCACTGACTTTTTTTTTTGAGCGAAAACTAATTAATGACTGAAGAATGAAAATGGAAAATACCAAATCAGAAAAAAGAAGAAAAAATGAAAGCATTATCAAGACACTGGGAGTCCGTTGTGTGCAATTAAGTGCAACAGAGGATGTTATAATCACCATTAGAAGCTTTTTAATATGTATTCTAAATTCCATTATTGCTTGTATAGTAAATTACGGTGAAGTGATAATGAACTTAACACTGACTTTTATTATGTCCTTGAATTCTTGTACAGTGCCCGACTTTTGTGAAATTAAATCTACACGTCTTTTAAATGAATATGTCATAATGAAAGGCAACTCTTGTGTTGATTCAGTGGGAGAGAAGCTCGTTAAACTAACTAGTTTCCTGAAGGAATTTTATAATTCAAAGCAGGTGTCGAACGAATGAAGACGAGATTTTTGAAAATATTCACAGAGTTACGACTGCCAAAACAGCCCTTTAAGGGTTCTGGTTTTGGTGTAAACGAAAAATGGGTTCTGGAGAATGTTTCTCTAGAGATAATAAGGTGTCATAACCAACGCAGCTAAGACCTTCTACTTCTGCAGATACTTTTGTGTAGTAAGCGAAATTCCAAATGCCTGTGAGGTGGTTTCTTATGCAAAACTGCTCACGTCAACTAGCAACTATTATTAGATGAGTGTAGATTTTTCAAAGCAGACAAGGAAGAAATCTTAGATAAGGATAGACACCACACACAAATCAAGAAACTATCAGGATAGTGTGTTTTCTCAGTCAATAAGATCACTATTTTTGAAACCTTTTAGGTTAATCGAATTGGGAAATGTTGTACGGAATCAGCAAGGAAGAAATGTATAAATAACACCTCCTAGTATTTTCTAATTTCCAATCTAAAGAAATGGCGGAGCAGTAAGAGATTCTGTTCAAATGAAGATCATATCATTGAAACACCTTTTGTGAGAGCCTTCTTTGCAAGAATTCGAAAAATTTTAAAAACGCTGCACCAAAAAAAAAAACACAATGTTGAGATATTAAACGATTTTTTTTCAAAAACATGTTTTCTTTATTAAAAACACCGCGACTTAAATATTAAACTAACAGTCTATTGAAGGGTTTGCGATTAATATTTGTGACCCGTTGTGGTTACCGAGTATGAGTATCTATAATAATCAGAGAATATCTAATGCATTTACTATTACATATTCCTCACAATTTCTATTAAAGTTTTTACTGCAACATGGAAAGTACTTGGGACATACATATCTACCACCCATTGGTTTTGCAATGATTTTGCAAAATTTGCAATTCTCCATTATTTGCATCATTATTTTGCACAAAATGACATTTAAATGCTACCAAAAGCTTATCTGCGCACTAAATATAAGCGTTAGTAAGCTGAGAGGAGTGACAACTCAGTACAGATTTGTTTTTATTATGCAAAAGTGCCTACCTAAACATGCATGTAGTTATATCTGTATGTCTGTTCATATGTACGTAAGTGACGCCTTGGTCAGAAAGCAAACAATTAGTTGGCAGCACTCAGGCATTTTGCCTTCTGTCTTCTGCCATGGCGACTGCAGTGTAAGGCAGAAGTGTCATAAATGTCAACAACTGTGATTTTGCTTTAGTTCAAATTGAGTCTTACATATGTATTCACTGTGGTTTACGAAAATTTTCATAATACTAGGATTTTGAGTGTGAATATGAATACCGATAGTATTTTCTAAGATTACTGTCTACTTTTGTTTATGCATATTCGAGAATGCATTCATACAAACATATAATCACAGATTTCAACATACCTACATGGATGTATGCAAGTAACTACAGTTGTACAAGTGTATGTGTACTTGTACTGTTGTATGTGACTGGACTGACTGAGATGAGAGTGAGTTTTATGAAGGCAAATGCAACTGCAAGCGGCAGATTTAATACGAGATAACCGGTAGCGTTCCCTTATCCAGAAGTATTTATATGAATGCAAACATACATACCATACTTACCATATGTATGTGCAAGTGTATTTTATTTATGTGAGCCGAAAACTGTTATTGCCATAGTGGATGAGCGGCGAAATTTTATATGCTCGATTTAATGGCTCAAAGCAGCGCCATTTCTCTGGTCGTATGATAATACATATATAAAATAGTGTGTGTTTGTGTGTGTTTTTGCACACAAAACACTAAAAAGTGAAATATGCAATATAAAATGGTATTTACTAGTTTCCAACGCAGATAAGACGACTGCTACTCCGATGCTTTCTGACATGGAAAAATGTACGCACTCGCATCTTAAAGTCAGCGGAAAACTATTTACATGCATACACGGTGTGTCCCAAAAATAACCGAACTTTATATTTAAATCATACAACATACAGCGCCATCTATTGAAAATTTGCAACATTAAAAAGATACATTCATCCTCTTTCAAACGCACCGAACTTCATGTAAGTCGGATGACAGATGTAAAAGTGACAGCCATTTCAATAAAACCAAAAGTGTGCTAATGGTTCCAAAAAAAAAAATGGAACAAAGAGCAAATATAAAATTTTGTGTCAAACTTGAAAAAAAAAAAATTGAAATTGAAGTTTAAAAAATTAAAAAAAATTGAAAAAAAAGGAAGCAACCGTAACCGAGGTACTGAAGAACATTTCTATAAATGACATAAAAAAATCTATGCATGCGCTGGTTAATCGTTCCAAACGTTGTGTTGAGTCAAATGGAACGTATTTTGAATAAATAATAACTTTCAAAGATAATATAATGTGTATTTTACTATTTTATATCCAAAAAGTTCGGTTATTTTTGGGACGCACCGTGTATATGAGCAGATTACATATTTTAAGCTTCCAAAACATTTTCATACTCGAAATTGCGTATTTTTATTTCACTTTATTTATCATTTTTTATTTCGCCCATCAAAAAACTAAAATAAAAAATGTGCAATCTTTTCTTTATTGTACGAGAGAAACTTACGCATATCAGCATAAAGTTTAGTTCTCGTTTTTAATATAATTCATATTTCAAATATTATTATTGCTATTTTTTCTTAATAATAGCCGCGCTTCTTAGACCTCAAGTGTAAAAGTAAACAATTTTTACTGCTCTGCATACAATCCATTAATTTTCATTTACTTTTTCAATTATAGGTTTTTTACCTTTTACTTCGTATGTACATACGTGTATGTATGTACATATGTATAGGTAGGATTTTTTATGTTTTGTTTTGATTGCTGCGTGATAGTTTAGGTGTGGTCTCATATGGTGTCCGTGCGATTTGGGGAAAATACAATAGATACTTTTCATATTTACATACGTATGGATATACATATGTACATGATGGTATAGTTTTATAAATTTGTGTTTTTTTTTTGTAGCTAGAAATATGCTTTGAAAGTATTTAAGGCCGTAAATAATACAATTTTAAATTAATTGCCTGTTATTTCTTCGGTAGAAATAAAATTTGTCTGGACCAGCAAATAAAGTGAAACGAAAAATTTTACTGATTTTGGAAATATTTTTTTTCTAAAGAAAAAATATGTTTTCATTGGAAATTTCTTCATTTCACATACATTACTTTATTTTATTTTGCTTTATTTACATTATTTAATTTAATTTATTTTATTTTAATCTACTTTATTTTGTTATTTTACTTTATTTTTTATTTTATTTTATTTTGTTGCATTGAATACTGTTTTGTTTAATTTTTTCATTTGGTTTCAATTTTATTCTATTTAAGTTTACATTATTTTATTTTATTTTATTTTTATTTAATTAAGTTAATTTTAATTTTATTTTAGCCAAGTTAATTTAATTTAATTTAATATGACATTCTTTTATTATATTTTAGTTTATTTTGTTATTTTTTTTTAATTAAATTAAGTGTAATTTTGTGTTAATTAAATTAATGTATTTAATTACATTTTATTGTATTTTATTTAATTTTTTTATGAATTTTACCTAATTTAATTCTTTTTTATTTTATTGCATTTGTTGTTTTTCATTTTATATTATTTTAGTTTGTTTTATTTCATATTAATTTGTCTCGTTTTACTTTTTGTATATCTTATTTTTCTATATTATTTTATTTTCTTTCATTTATTTATGTCTATTTCATTTTACATTTTTTGGTTCCTTGCTATTTATTTCATCTGATTTATTTATTTTTTTTTTCAAAATAAACCTGAACTTAAGGTGAAACTAAGATGTTTGGTGACTTTTCATGATTTGAATTCTATGCACAGTACACATATCCGTAGTTTCAAATATCTGATTAACCTTGAATGACCTTATGGGTTTCCTATATGAAGCACTTAAGTTATCCCAATTGGAGAAAACCAGCCAAAATATACACATATACAAAATAAATATATAAATACATATGTATATACCAGTACATAAACCTCTGACTTTATTATAAAAATAAGAAAAATAAACGAAAATAAAAGTTAGATAAAAATGCCAATCGTATTAATGAGTTTGATAAAAAAGTAAACCTGAAACGCAAAAAGGGTAAACAGAAAGCGCAGAAACTTTGCGCCACACAAGAAAACTCTTCAACTCTTCCCCAGAGTAAGTTTGGTAATGCAAAAGTTTAGCAACAAAAAAAAAAATATATATATATATATATAAAAATATGTAAACAGAGAAAAGGTCAAAATATACACAAACAAATAAAAAAGCGACTGGGTGTTTTTATATATTTTTCTTTCCTTGCGTTTGATGATGATAACAAAAATCACACAAAGTGACAATTGAATAAATGAAGTCAATTTTCTTGAATGGCAATCATATTGTTTTGCTACTGATAATCCTGCAAAGGGAACACTTCCACGCAAAATCTTCCTACAAAAATCCCCAATGTTTACCCAAAGGACAAAACCCTTTTTGCCGAATCCCCAACCATTAGCACTTGTATTAAATAAATTAAAGCTACTTTTTGGCAGCAAATCTTTTTTATTTATTAATTACAAATTTTTTGTTTTTATTTTTTATTTCTCTGTACTTCAATCACACCCTTTGAACTTTTATTTAACAGCTGTTGCAAGTTTAACTCTTTGGGGGAAAAATTAAATGAAATATACGTGTATATTAAAATTAATTGATAATTCCATTTGCATACGAAAAGTCCGCATTCTTTTTGGCGTTGGAAGTCCTTTATTCTATTGACATGCGAGTCAATGAGGTTTATAGCCACACGCGTATACCTATATTATACTTGTATGTGGCTAAATATGTTTGTGTGTATGCCCTTGTGGCTTATTGTTGATGGAGCAGGAAGTTTTCGTAATTAACGTTAAATAAAGATGGATTGAGCGAATGCAAAATAGAATTTAGAAAGTTTTAAAGTTTACACATTTTAGCTATGTAAGTTTGCAGAAAACAGATAATGGTAAAGTGCTTTGGTTCGCTTTTGAAAATGTTTTAAAAAGTTGGAAAGCATTAGCCGGATATTATACAACTTGTTAAATCAACCGAGTGTGATTTGGATTTAATGCGATTGAACATATCGTTGATTGGAAAATACCAATTTCTTGTGGAGCGTTCAGTGGTGGTAGCGTATAAAAGATAATATGTTTTATATATAAGAAAATTGTTTAATACAAATTTGTTTTTCATATCTAAAATAATTTTTTAATACAAATTTCCACATTTTGTGTAAATTTTTAATCATTTTTTTTTCATGTCTGCCTGTTGGTAATGCCTTTGAACAGTTACCGTTATCAGTGCTAGGCATCAGCATTGCTTATCAAAGGTTAAATTCTTGAACTTGAATATTTTAATTAATTAAATACGGCAACATTTGTATGCTTGTGAATTCTTAGTATCTCAACTGTGTTGTGGAAATGTAAAATTAATTAGTTCCTCTACGGTCTTAGATTCGTTAATTAATTACCTAAAATGAATGACATCCGCTGTGAGTAAAATGTTAATATATATAAATATATTGCAGAGCACGCACACGCATACACGCATTTGATTGTAAACAAATTTTTAAACTGTTTGAAATTCGCTAAAATAAACTATTTAAAATTAAAATAAATAAAACCTTTAATTTTATATTAAAAAAGAATCAAATTTATATAAAATTAGCTTTAACTAATGGTTACTGGATGAGCAAATTTTGAATATAAAAAAAATAAAAATTATTATGTTCAAGTTTTATGGCGCAACATTAAGGAGATTACTCACCAAGTATTTTGCCTCAAGTACAAGAACAATTAAATCAGATAGCTTTTCGACCCGTGAACATCTTAAGAGTGATTGACCATGTAAAGAATGCATTTTCTAGATGTAGACAAGATAAAATCAATAATTAGCCCTGTGATTTGTTGTTCGTCCTGCTCATTGGAAATCGTCGAGATCACACAAATCCTCGAAATGAAAACTTCATCAGCCTTTGTATCGACCCAGTGAGTATCGCCCATTAAGCCACAATGATCATCACTGGTTAGAAATTGTACAAAAAGAGAATACACATCCAGGAAGTCTAATCAATTGTATAGCTGGAAGTTTTATTTTCGTTTGTTATATACTCAAACAAAGCGTAGCTGGTCTCTGAGAATGAAATATACAATATTTACCTTGTAAAATATTTAAAAAAGAAAATCGATCCCCAAGTATTGATATCTCGTTAACTATCCGGAAGGAAACGAATTTCAAGCAAACCGAACTAGAAAATGATGTGCCGTGTATTATTCTAAGCAAAAAACCATCCGACTTTCCCACGAAATATCCACGATGGCAGAGCACAAAGCTTGTGACGGTTGAGGAAGTAACTATGGTATTTTGTTTTTTTCATCTAAAAAAAGAAAGAATATTTAAATCGGCGGAGAAAGCAAATATTAAAATTTGTATATTTTTTACGGTGGTTAGCATTGTGTACTGCCATTTGGAAGGCCCGGGTTCAAATCCTTGTACCACCCACATTCAAAAGCTAGAGAAAATTAATTTTAGTAAAAAATTAAGTTAAATTTTCTGATTGTGGTCAACCCCTCCGAGTGTATTTCTGACATGAAATAAAAGCTCCTCATAAAATGCCATCAGCCGTTTGGAGGCGGCTTAGGATAAACTGTAATTCCCTCCATTTATTGGGAAAACATCAAGATGCAAAACCACAAATTGGAGGAGGAACTCGGCTTCTTGCCGTTTCTTAAATTTCTACAGTCAAGCAAGTATACTTTTGTACACTTTTTATTTGCATTTGTCCATTCTTCAATCTTTCCATTTCATTCTTTTCATTTATCCATATACATACAATGCAAAAATCCTTTTTCTCTATTTTAACTCATCAGTAGGAAAATCACAACAACTTTTGATTCTTTTTTCTTATACAAATTACTATTTTTGGAAACGATTTGATCCCAAGCACGTGCTATTCAACACCTCGCCATAGACATATACATACATATGTACTCGTATGTAAACACATAAGTATCACTTGTATCTAGACGCTTCAATGCGCACACTAATAAACCCAACCAACTGGAGGAGGATAACGAACGAGAGCATCATACACGGACATTCAGTGAAAACAAGTGGACTCAAGAGGGAACTCTTCGTAAGGATATATGTACATATACTTATTTATATATTTGTGATATCATTTCTTTTCTGTGGTTAGTTAGTTAGAGCTTTGTTTGCCCAACGCTTCGGTTAGCCCACACTTCAACTTTTTAAGCAGTGATTTTTGTTTTCCACTTTTTTTTTTGCACTTTAATGTCTGCTTATGCTCGTGTCTTATTTTTCCACTTGAAGCTATGAGTATCTCATGCTTACCACTGTGGCTTGTGTGCGTATAACAAACATATTCTGCCACTGACAAGACAATTCAAAACTTTTAAGAATGATGTTATTACTTGTATATCAAAAATAAACACAATTCCCATCTTAGAGGTTTTTCCTTTATGTGAATTCAAACGCCACAAAGTGCATACACACACACGCTCTCTGTTATTTTTGCTTGTCTGCATATAAATATATGTGTATGTTTGTTGGCTCACATGATTGTGTACATATTTATTTTTCAAAAGTTTTCTTCTCCAACACTGACCATCATCTCACACGCACACACAAACACACAGAGACAAAGGCACCGACAGATCTCGTCCTTAATGCCCACTCTTGTGTGTCGGTGGCGCTTGAACCTTTTTGTGATCCGAACGGTGAGTGGTTTTCTGTTTACTTTCCACTTTGTTTTCTATTTTTTGTCTTTCTATATTTTACACATTTCTATGCGCTTGTTTACCTTAGTATTCTCTATCGGTATGCTTTACTGCGCTTTTTTCTATTATACTTCGTGCCACTCTGTTGTTGCTCCTGGCAAAGATAATTTACATCAATGGCTATTCCAAAGGACTAAAGGAATTTGTGTTTCTAATATGGTATGCTTATTTTGCTTTTTCGTTTTGTTGTGGAAAACAGGTAGTCGCCGTTGTGTTTGCTCTCTGTCTCTCTGTCTCTCTGTCCCTATTTGCTCGTTTAAGCGTATGCACGAATATGTACTCGTATACACCTGCAGAGTAGGGTTGTCGAAGAGCACAACGAACTATTCACCCAGAGCTAAAAAGTATGGAATTTTTTTTTGCAATTCGTAAATGACTAAAAATTATTGATGTGGTCGAGCCATGGATGCTCCAAAGAGATTTTTTTTTTACTAAAATATCATTAAATTACAATATAAATAATTTTTGTTATTTTAGAAATTAAAAATTCACAATAATCAATTATACGAACCAATTATTGGACTATGTACTTACATATGTCAAGCTTCAATGGTTCGAAAAGCTTGAAAATATATTAAAGAAGGGCTTAAGCTTAGTTATGAATTCTAATTTTGTATAATTAGGCAAAAATCGCGTCAAACTGGTAACAAAATTGAAGAAATTAGGGCGTACTTAAAGCAGAAAAAAAATTTCATATATGCTCAGTCTTGCTTAAGTGCTATATATATAATATATTTCACATTGTATTGATTCGAAAAAACATTTTAAATTTTATAAAATTTAACTAAATTGCAAAATGCAATCAAAAAATGTCGAAACGATATTATGAGTAGTGCTGCCATCTTATAGAATAACAAAAGTGATATAAGTAGGAAAGTAAATATTCATACGTTTATATTGTAATATTATTCTTTAGGGCATATAATTTTCATAACGTAATTTTTCAAATTTCCGATTTTTCATTTACTTTTTAGCAACACACTAATGTGCATGAGCTGATTACACGTATATTTTAAACCACCTGTCCTCAAGCTTTTAGTGTGTCCTTTATCGCTCGCCCAGGAGAAAGGAATCTTGTTAAGATGCTTTTACAGTTACTCTCGCATCATCATCCAAAAGTGGATCATTCAAGTAGTCAAACAACCTCGATGTAAGTGTGTGTGTGTGTGTGTGTGTGCCCCGGCAGGTCAACCGCTTGTTGAAACTGTCAACATCTTTTAAACTGTTGCTTTTCTCTCCTTCACCTCACCTGCCGTAGGGTTTTTGTGCTATCTTTTGCTTGTTTTCCGTGTTTTTATATGAAAATATTGCTGGGCGTTGTTTGGCAGCACAACAACAACAACAACAACAATGACACTTCAATGTCCCACTTTATAATTGAATTGGACGTAAATTTACTGAAATATTTTTCCACTTGAAACAGCAGAGTACACAAACACACAAACAATATGCTCAACAAAAATTTCCCTAGAAATGCGACAAAAAAAAGAAAGCAAAGTATTATTAAGTGAGTTTTGTCGTTTATTGAAAGGACTATCCTTGACTTTGACTTGGCGCTGTATTTTAAACGCCACTACATACACAATAACAAATTTGTATACTCAACGCGCTCAACTAAGCAGCTGCTGGCATGGATAATGTCGGTTGGCCTTAGCGGCTGCCCAAGAGTGAATTCCACTACCAGGCTGTCTGATATCAAGTGTTGAATTAATGCGTGTTTACATATGTACGTATACCTAGTATAAACATCCCATAGCCATACAAACATATACCTATATGTACATACATACACGTAGAATTCTGCAGATATTAAGAGCGCCAGCCGCAACGAAGACATTCGCACATTCGATATTCACGCAATTACCATCGCATGGTAGACAGAAGAACGGACAGACACATTAGAGAAGTTCCTGAGAAGCGTGTAAATAGCAGACAATTATTTATACAAATTTAATGTTCGATTGTAAAACACTTTTTAACGTTTCTGTTTATGCTTATGCATAAGTAAGTGATATATAAAAAATTGAAAAATCAATTCTTTGCTATTATTTATAAATAAAAGCATTTTTGTTGTTGTATTTCATTTCTCAATTACCAAACATATGCTCGGCGTTTATTCTGATTGACTTTCGGCATATCCGTCGAAATGTTAGTTGTTTACATGCTGGACATAGATAAAACTAATATGCATATACACATATGTACATATGTATGGTATATGTATAGGTATATACATATAAATGTACACCGAGGCGTACATAAACGAGTAGCAGATTGTGCTGTTGTCTAGTTGAGCCAATTTCACGTATTTAATTCAAAACGTATGTATGTATGTATGTATGTTACGATTGAGTAGTATTGATTTAATTAAATTGATAGTTTACCCAATTAATTAATTTTTCTATATTTGTGGATATCATTTTGTTGCTAAATTGTTTTCTTTATTTCATTATAGTTTGGATTAAATGTTGATGGAATTTTTGGAAAGTTCAAAAGAGTTGTACCTATAAATGCGCCTACGTACACATGCACATATGTGTTTATGGTTAAAGGTTTCAGGGAAAACAAATTGTTTACGAGAAAAAGTTTTTTATATTGAATCTATGGAAGTAACAATTATTGTTGTAAATTTCAGCGCTTTAGCTAAATAGATACAAAGAATCAAAAAGATGAAAGTATTTAATAACTAAAAAATACTAAAATACTGGATAGAGAAATCTAAACCTATAGAAGTTTTTTTTCTCTAAAAATAAGGGTTGCCACTTATTAGAAATTGTTTTAAAGTTAAATAAAATATCAGAAAATGAGATGAGAAAGAATAGCGTTCAAATTTCCAATTGTTATACCAATATTTCTTCCTCTTTAAAATGCTGTTAAAGAATTTAAGTACTATCAGAGATGATTTTTGAAAAATTACTGTGAAATACACTAATTTACAAAAAATTTCCAGAAAATTTTTCGTTACGAGCGATTGCTCTTAAAATTTAATTTTGATATGCTATTCGCAATAAATTAATTGCTGTGTAAGAGTAAAGATGCCGTCAGACGTTACAATTTTTGCGTAATTTTTATTTCTTTCATTTCGCTGTTAATTAATTTTAATTGTGATATGTGGCCACCCTGAAACTATTTTCTGTTATTTAATTTAACATAATTGCAGTGTATGACGGCGCCTAGTACCTGCAATTTTTATTTTATTTGAAACTGCTGTCAAAGGATATGAGTTTTGTAAAAAAAAAAATCAAAAATTACTGTGAAATAAGTTAACTTCCAGAAACTGAAAGTAAATATTAATGAATCTATTTGAAATTAATTAATTGCTACATCTGATGGCACCTTAACGGTATCTTTCAAATAACACATTGATGTAACGCTCTTTCGGAGGGAAACCCTCTTCCTGGTCATTTATAATTGTATGCATGCACAATATTTATTTATACTTTTAAACATAATTACTACTTACTTTAAACTATGCAGGAGGGAACATTAAGATCACTGTAAATACACTACACTTAATTTTCTTTAAAAATTAATTCAAATATATTTTTAATTTCCGGTTTGTGCTCTAAAATTGCTCTTTTATGCCGGAATATTTATTATTATAATTTTTTTACAGAAATTTAATTAATATTGATATTTAGTTAGAGCTATTTTGAGTGTACTATTTCACTAACATGTTGCCAACACAATCACTGTATGAATTTTCCTTTTATTTGCCTTTGTTAATAAAACTAAGTTTTTTCACATTACTGAAATCCGGAATGAGGGCATCTGGCATTTGCTGTTATATACACGTGTCGATTTAAGAACATTTTATATTTCTATATATAAATAAATTTCACATAATCTCATTCGGTTCACTATTCTTGCGGCTAAATTTGCATTTTAATTGAAATTTTTTTAATTTCGTATTTTTATCTGAAAACAATTTAATTGAACTGCGTCATTACATTATGATTAATTGTTATTATTATTATTTCTATTAAAACACACAATTCTAATTTTTAAACACATTGCAAACATTTGATAAAGATGTTACTTTTTATTTCAATTAGAACAAGACTTGCTTCAATCAATACAAAGCAAAATCACCATTGATTTCATATTAATTATTGTTTTCCTAATTATCATTATTTCCATAATTAAAATTAATTAAAACATTAACTTCTTTGTTAAATAAAATAATAATCTCCGAATTCACAGCTATCGTTCATCCGCTAACTGCTTGAATATTTCGCGGCAGCTCGGCAAAGACTGAATTGCGCCATCGTTTGAAGCTCCAACTCTTAGAGCAGCGAGCATCACACAACGAACGGCAACTTGTTCGTTGGATGGGTGGTGTTTGGCGCGCGACTGCACACAAGCCCCACACAACATCAAAGCACAACTTTTCTTAGCAACATTGCGAAGCGTGGCGAATGGGAGACGCTGCTAGCAACAAAAATTCTTGCGAACAAGGTACGGGAGGAGGTCCAAAGCGGGTGAGAAAAAGTATTGTAATTGTAAAAGGAGATTTAATCCTCTTATAAAAACAACATAGTTATAGTCAATTAAAGCAACATCTTTCTTATGCTTGTGTTTTTTGTTATGAATATTATCAAATTGTAATCGATGGTTCGCGACCACAATAGCTGAGACCAAGGTTCGAGCTCTGGTCTTGAGTCTAAATGCGATCGCCCCTCTGCAGGGAATTCCAAGCCCTCCGAGTGTATTTCTAACATAAAATAAAAAGCTCTATATAAAAATCCATCAGCTGTTTGTTTGAGGAAGAGCTCGGCCGAAAAAATTGCTTTACCGGTTACAAATAGCCAATTATATATATTATATATAATCAATGGTAAATTTTCCCAAAATCTATAAATTTTCTTGTCTGCCCTGCACCTTGAATGTTTTGGCGATGGTGCATCTATTTTATGAAAATATATCCTCCGCTTCATCTCTTTGCGGTGATGTAAGTATTCTAGGAACTCATGTTACACATTCTTCTTTGATTCCGAAATTCTTTCTCTACGGACATAAGTCCTTGACTATGGGAATATCGACATTCCACCCATTTCTTTAAGAGCTTTTGCTATTTTTGTAGAAATTAATTTACTTGGGCGCTAAATTAAATTCGTAAACATTTTGAGGCAAAATAAAATGAATGTCGACCCAATATTTTATAAAAATATCTGCAAAATCAGAAAAATATTTCTTTACAACCATACTTACAGCAATATCCATTCAACACAACCACTTGGGTGGGCTTTCAAGCGCGCTCAATGTTGCCGTCATTGCTGTTTGATCAACAACAAAATACACGTGTTTTCCGATAAGCGTCTATTCGAAGGTAATTTTTAATTGAACGCTGCCTCGCTTTTGTATGCTGTCATGTTTCGGAAGGCGGCCGGCACTTAGGTTGTGTTTTGTTCGTTCACTTTGCCGGCTGCAACGGAGCAATTACACAGCCACAACATGTTCGAAAGGTGGTGGGTGGGATGGAACAGGCGAAGTGTTGTCATACTTGTTGAAGGGGTAAAAATTCGGCCGAAAGGGATAAATGAATTAGTGGAATACCTAAATGCATGGAAAAATTGCCGAAAATCTAAAGTTCATATAAATATTATTGTACAATAAGTAAAATTTTTTTAAGTTATTTAAAATGATTTGAATTATGGTAGAGTGAGTATAGTTTCGTCTAGGATAAAATACACCTAAGCTGGAACTCTCTCAATCCATTGGTTAAGTTATTTTCTAAAGTTCTTATACATATTCCGAAAGACCTCTCGCAAGGTTCCAAATGACAAAGAGCAAAGAAATCGAAATTAAGAACGAATTATAATTTTTATATGTAGTATGTGTAGAAAATAGCCATAATAAATGAGAAAGATGTCTAAAACAATAATAAATTAATATTTCGTAACGAAATTGAGGTGAATGTACCTTAGGATAAAAATAATTTGGAAAGCCGAAATTTAGTATTCTTATAATGTTTTATGCATAAACTTTACTCCAGCCTTTTATTCAATTACATATTCAAATATTCTTATATTTTTCTTATTTCCGTTGGACTGGACAGAGCTTTATAGTTATTTTGGAGTTCAACATAAATTTTTTAAATTCATTTTCCAAAATTTATTATGTGTTGTGATTGGGTTTCTGGAGATTTCGAGACGCTCCACACAAAGTAAGACTACTGGTAAAACTACTTATTATTTTTTACAATTTTATATTCAAGAATCTTGAAGATTGACATTTGACTATTATTACATTGGAAATTTGAATTTCGGCAATATTTTTCTTTTGGGAATATCGATGTTTAGGGATTGGATTTCTGCTGGTTTTAAGACTCTCCAAAAAAGTTATGAAAATCATTGATGAAGTAGTAGTTCTCGGGAATGGCTACATGTTTAGTAGGTAATCCGCAAGCCAAATGGCAACCTCCGCCTATCTTTTATCTAAAATCTCTTCAAATCTGCTATGTTTTGATTTTATTATCCGTACAGTAGATTTTACCAACGACTTCGTTCGCATACAGTTTCAAAATGGTTTTGATAATTCGGTTTCCAAGTTATTTATTTTATTATAAGTCGAATTTTTTAATACTTATAAAATTTATAGAATATTCCAGCTCTTTTTTTAATCTATTAATTTATTAAGCAAAACTCTAAATAAGATTTTTCGTATAGATCGCGGAGCAATTTATATTTATGTTAATCTAAGCAAAGAGCTGTATATATTCCAGATTTAAAACAAATCAACCTATAAATACGATATTTTTAATCGATCTCAGGCCACCTCCTCGAAAACCCTTACTTATCGTATGCCCACAAAACAGACTCCTCAAGTCTCAGATCTCTACCATCAGTGGGCTGATTCTATCTTTAACGTTTCAATTCGAAATTTGTATTTTTTTTTTTGTAACGAGTATCCAAGTAACTAAAATTCAGGAACGAGTAAAAAAATTCTGCATCTTTTTGATATAAGAAAGTTCAAAAGGTAGGTTTAGAACTTGAACGGTGAAAATATAATATTAATAAAAGTTCATAGCGAAAAAGGTTTTAATTTCAGTGAACTATTTTCCGCTTGTTTGTATATTACTTTTGGCCCATAGCTTCAAGCAAGTTAGTTTGGCTTTACACTCGAAAGCACCGAAGGTGTTAAGCTCTAAAAGCTCACTCTAGTTTATAAAAAGCTCTTAACAACCGACTAAGCTTTTGCTTTGAATTCAAACAACAACTTTTAAAGTTCCTGTGAGCTTTTTTATATCTATTTCTTCAAATGCGCACTTTTACAAAACTCTATAGCTTAAGGAGAAGCCAACTTCCTGTCCAGCTTTGTAGTTGCCATCGCTGTTGAAACTTATCGCCAGTGGTCCTGGGTTGGTGCCTGAAATATTTACCATAAAAGGGAATTAGTCTACGAAATTACTATTAATACCATTATACAAATTTACTTGTCACTGTGTCACCCTGTATGCTGTCACCGCAAAAGTATGTGGCGCGTATGTTGCTGTCCACAATGGTTGCTTGTGGCACCAACAAGTAATCTTCACTCACTCCTTCGCTAGGCAGCTGCGGACGGCAGTAATTGTCTAATTCCTGGAATTTCTAGCGCTGGTATTCGGCGCCTAATCTGAAGTAGCGCGCTTTTAATCTGCAAGCAAATTTACCGTTAGTGGTTAACACAACAATGTTTGTATTTTTACTCGAGTGATTGAGTCGATTGCTGACGTCGGAAGCAGATCGCATAGTTCATGTTGCCTGGATAAACACCTGCGCCGCCATTGTAGTTGAAGGAGGTAATGTTGCCAGTGGCATAGGGGAAGTACTGCAAGCAGTCAGGTGGTGCAACAAAGAAGCCATCCTTGATACCAGCACGTGGCTGCACAGCGCGTTCAACCTCCTCCATCTGTTCGTTCTCCATTGGTAGGGTCGCTAAGCCGCTACGTATAGCCGCACCGGATGGACACTCCAATTGCGTGACAGCCATATTCCAGCTGGGTGTGGGCAAATTTCCACTACCACCAGCGCGTACCGCCAATACAATACTTAGATCGATGGTCTTAACGCCCGCGGTACGATTGAATGGCACGTAGATGTGCTGCGAGATCTCCGTGCCGCACAGTCTCAACCCGTTCACCGCGAAATAATCTTTTACGCATTGCACATACCACAAACCGTTTTCATCGTCCGGTACTGTTGGCTGTGCCAGTGTCATTGCGAAATCGATGCGCAGCTGGCAGACATTGCTGCTGTAGGCGTTGATGTGGTAAATGCATTCGCTTGGGGGATACGTCGGCTGCAAGAGCTCAATGTGTTTTGAAGCGGTGCTGCCGCCGCAATTGGGTTTCGCAGCAGCGGCGGTGGTGGTGGCGAAGTGAGCGGCGAACGCAACGAGCGCCAGGTATAATAAGCAACTGTTGTTGCTCATATTTAGTTGTCCAATGTAGTTTCCAATTAATCCAATTAACCAGTGGCCATTTGTGAGTAATTATTCAAAGTAAGACCGTTAATTATCAACTAATTTCCAGCGCCAAGTGGGCTAGCTTTTTATTGCCCTTGAAACAGCTGCGGCAATCAGCTTGCTACATCTTACCGTTATCTCGTTTTGTTATCGCAAGTGTAGTTCTTTTCTGCTTACATGTGGGCAGAACAGTAATTGTCTTGTCACTCAGCTATTTTCGAAGATGTTCCAGTGATGATAGATAAGTTAGTTGTTGGTGGTTCTCTATTAGAATTGCCCAAAAATGCAACGATTCAATATCTAATTAGAAATGATTGGGCTTTTTTGGATGGGTTACACGAAAATTTTGCAATCTGAACATCAAAAGGTGTTGTTGTGATTGCTGAAATTTAGGAAAACATTTGGTTTTCATCTGAATTATTTAAAGGTAAATAAAAAATGATTTTTTCTTAGTTGATTTGGCTTGTTGCTGGCGCAATGTTGTTTTCTTTAAAGCATTGCATGTTCGTTATTTTTCTCGTCGCGTTGTTCGATGAGTCAGTGTCGCAAATATGTAAGTCAATAAAGTGAAGTTGGAGCAAAAGTGAAAATTCTCATTTCTGTTTGTTAATAAAGCCAAGAATTCGGCACGTTCTGTTAGAGAGAGTTTCGGAAAGTGATTTTCTATGTGAACTAAGAATCTAATAATAGATATGGATCGTATCGCGACAGTGTTCAAGCCGATAGTATCTGCCTCCCTGACCCACTCCATAGAGCCCGTTCTACGTAACTTGATGAATATCACTCATGTGCTTTCAACTGCCTTCCATTGGGTTCTTACATCTAAGTAAAAGCTATCTACAGAAGTGATCTGTATCCTGTGCTATCAACCTTCTGTTGATTTGTCCACAAACTACTAGCATTTAAATGGTTATGGGAATGAAGTCAAATGGGTCAAACATAATGTGCATACTTGCTAGAAACAAAGCCGTTGATTTCTCTAAGATCAAATTCGTTCTGTGATTCTATGTGTCGAAAATGTAGAAAAAAAACGCTTCCAGCGCGTTTTCCATGCTTTTAATTAATTTACTAACGAAATCTTTCCAATCTTCTAGCAAATTTGCAATGCGGCCAAACCTCACGTTTCAAACGCACGATCTTGCGAAGTCCCGCACAACCGTTGTCAACCTGCCAATACACGATGAGACGCCAGAGCAACCATGTCTGCCAATTACACATACAATTCCAAAAGTTTGAGCTACAACAGCCGACAGTGGATAGGGAAATGAATACCTTAAGCTGCAGTGATTCCTTCACGGTCGGACGTTTTACTTTGTGTGGCGAAAACACAGGACAGCACCTTTACATACCTTTCGAAGCCACCGTCGCCATGTTAAACTTTAACCTACCTTCACGTTCGTCCCAGTCGAACTGGCATTTGATTGTTGAGCAATTGGAGTGTCCGCCTGCACCCAGTCACTTGGCTGATGGCTTACCGCCCCTCCTTAGTGGCGTGCTGAATGATATCTTTGATTTGCGGAATGTCTTCTCGAGATTCATTAATGATTTGGATTTGCTGGCGCCAGCGGGTTGTGATCAATACTACACGCAGCCCACGGGCCTAATAAAGAGTTTCAATTATCGAGATGGCCTCGGCACTTACTACATGCCCAACTTGAGGTATACGATTTGCATTAAACAAACGGCAACGGTTCAAAATATTGAGTGAGTCGGAATATTTATTGACAGTGTAAATGTAAACACGAAATTTCTTCCTACCTTCTCTAGATATACCATAAAGAAATTTTCGTTGTCTTCGGAATTACTCACAGAGTACTATAACGATGCCTGCCATTCTATTGTCTACACAGAGGGACGTCAAAGCGACTATCTTATGATACCAAATTCACACTTTGCAGATAACGCCGCGTTCCAGCCGACATATTACTGCGGTCAGGGTCTGACAACAGGTCAAGTTCTGATAGGTAAGGTATTGAGATTAAAGAATTGTGTTTACTTGGCTTTAAATATGTATGCCTCTCTCATAATAGGCTCGGCTCCATTTATAATGCATTTCTCTAGTGACGGAGAATGGGATTCCAGAGAGACGGGTTTTGGCATTGAGTATCGCACTAAAAGTTCTATTTAACTAAAGTTATGAGTTACGCCTCAATATTAGCTCTAAAATGGAATCGAATGTTAGCAAATACAAAGAAGAGCAAAGTAATCCAACGTTTACCGCTTATCTTATTAATAAGTATATTAGGGGTCTGGGCTATAATCGCGTAAGCAGACCTACGACAAAGGAGGAAAAAGAAGAAGATTCTACATTTTTTTCAGTCGACTGGGCTCGTTGTTATGGTTTTATGGTTCAAAGTAAAACCTATTATTCCAGCCAATGAAAAATCGAATCAAACAGCTCGACTGTTTGAGAAGCGAAGAAAGAAAACCAGCCCGAGATTAAGTCCAAATAATATGTTCCTATTTTTATTTTTTCTCAAGAAATCTAGTGATTAGCAGGCCGAGGATTCTGAGTTAATGAAAGAGAATTTTCTTAATTTTGCAGTGAAAATAGAAAGCTTGGAGATTGCGGAACAGAAGACCCAATCTACCAAGATGTAGTGTGCATTCCATCATATGACTATGATGAATTTCGAAGAGTATTTGCTTGCCCAAAGAACAAAACTGTGTTGTGAGTCAAACGCTTAACGGCTGAGCTTTTCAAAAAGAATGCAAAAAGATGTAATTTTTTCCGGAAGAGTGGGAAAGATTCCAGCCCATCGTCATCAAACCTATCGCATCTTGTTATAGAGATTTTGGATCTGTCTGATCTTTGGCTAAACCTTGTAACAGATACAAAAACCTCTTTGACGAAGGAAAACCTTTTCGTTTTATATCTGAATTTGCCATCTCAAGTTGAACTTTCATGAGCACCTGAAGCCCCACCTAAGGATAAATGAATCTCTCCGTGATGTTCGGTACATAACGCGGCTTCAAACAAGATGTGTTATTATTGTGAGATTTGTATAACCAAATGCTAGGAAAATAATACGAGCCGCAGAGTTAAATGAAGGAAGTTGAATCTCAACAACAGATCTGTTAGTTCGGCTTTCTGCAGGCGGAAAATGAAACGAGTGGTAAGTAAACCCGTCTCTAGAGCTCTACATTTCTGCCTTACTTTATGGCGCAGATCCGTGGACCTTGACTGCATCCCAGATTTTAGGGAGAGGTTTTGAGAGAGGTTTTGAGAGAAACTTATACATACATATTTAATACGTATTGATAACGGCGAATACCGCGATCTATGAAACGGGGACATTGACATATTTCAGCGAATGTGGCTAAATTGATTATATCATGTTGTCTGGATAGATGAAACCACTTCGCCGGTGGGAGTGAAGGAAAGGGAAGAGTCTGTTGCCATTGGAAGGATCATTTGGACAAGGACTGGGTCTAAATGGCATCAAACAGCGCAAAAAAATATATGACTGACTTGAGTGGTGTTCGTCAATTTTTTAATTAATATATAATCCGGCATTTAAAGAAAAAATAAAATTAGTAAAATCTTAAATTTTCTATTCTATTATTGCAGCAATTCAAATCAATATTTAAATACCGAGATTTTTTCACAGGTTCATTAGAACTAAATACTTACATACATACGTGAATGCCTCTGTATCTAACATACTCGTATTAAATATCATCGAGTTGCCTAAAGTAAAATAAATATTTAATTATCATATGAAAATGTAAACATTGACTTATTTGGGAATCTCAACAAAAACAAAAATTTTTTCAACAAAAAACCGAAAGACAAAAGAAGCAAAGCGAAACAAATTAGTGACTTAAATCAAGCAAGCTGGTCAAGGGGTGTGAAATAATTGTAGAAAAAAGCCGAACAACGGTAAAAAGAATGAATTAGCTTTGGTTGCTTTTTCTTAAAACTCGGCGTTGTGGCACACATTCACTGCTCCAATAGAGACCACACAACATTTTGGGAATTAAAAAATTCCTAACATTGTGCAAATATTAATCTAAATAAAAGTTACACATAAGCATATGTACGTATGAGTACATATACAGCTTTACATAAAAATCATGTGAACTTAAAGCCGAGCCGCACCAAATTTTAATTCAGTAAATTCTTCCAAAATTTTGCGAGTTTGCATATTACTTTCAGGCACTTAAAACCGCTTGTAAATATTTACACATAAGAAGAAGAAGAAGTAGCAGGTGAAACAGAATTTCGTCACTGTACAAATACGCTGGAAATGAAAGTGTGCGCAAGCGAGTGAAAGAAATGATTTCGGCTCTGTGCTCCGCAAGTTTGTTGGTGGAGCGATGTTAAACGAACACCTAAGCACGGTTACTCGATTGCTCGGTTGCTCGGCAGTTCAAGCTCGTTTCGGCGAGCGCTCGATTGGTGCAACGAAGAGTGATCATTGCTTAATGATCTGGCTGGCTGCATGCGCTATAACAGTTCTATAAAATGACAGCTTCGTAAAACTAACGGCACAGTTAGCGGTACGTGCGCGTGCGTTATACGAGTGTTAGATAAATGGTGTGCAGCACCGCCCGATTATTTAGTGAACATTATAGCAAATTAAAAAGAACGATCTGATAAATATAAACACAATTTGAATAAAAATTTATAAAGTATAAATAAGTGCAATTAACTATAAATAAGAATAAATAAACTTTGATATATAAATAAAATAAACTATGAGCTGTTCAATCTTCGAATCAGCGTTTTATCGCTTTATAATTTTCGTTTTAATAATTGCGCGTTGCTGTTTGTGTGCCGTGTGGCATGAGAATGTCCTTTACAACAGCATAAATAACAGTTATATTTATCCGCATACCCCAACGGCGGCAACAGAAGATGTAGGCATGTTTCGTGAATCTCGTCGCAGTGCGTCGCTCGATGCTTGCACCACGAACGAAGGCACTTCGGGTACTTGTCTCTCGCGTTTCAATTGTATGCGTCAGGGTGGTATTCCCAAAGGATTCTGCAATACTTATGGCGTGTGTTGCGAAAGTGAGTGAGCATTGGGTGCTTGAACTACAAAAAATATATATTTTCTACATATATCTGCCACTGATTAAGCATAAGTATTTTTTAAATAAATATATTGAAATTTTTATAAGTACACAGAGAAAAAGTGATCTAAAAATATATTTATGGTGTACCCTTCGTTTGAGAAAATTTAATCTATACATTATTTTAATAACCTTGATTTACGTATTTTTCTATGAAGCAGCGATTATTCCTGCAGAAGGACAATAAAGCTTCCATTTAAATAAACACAATAATTTTGAATGGAAACCCCACCTTATCCAGTTTTGCCCATAAGATCTTTTTAAACGGATAGTTTCAAAAACTAAACATCCAGTCTTGAGACTGTTCTGAAACTTTCCTAATAAAAATATTTTCTCATGTTGGTTATGAAAACGGAATAAACTTGTTAACAGCCTTTCTTTAGGCTCATATAATTTTGGTCGAATTATTAGACGAAGGAAGGTTCTTACGATTCAAAGCTTATCTTATAGAAGACTGCTCGAAACTCGCTGCATGTTGTCATGTAAAGCAGTTCGGGCAGCATTTTATTCGTTTTTAGAAAATTTGGAAATAAATTTAATTTTGAAATAGAGCTTCTGAAACTGATAATTACAACGATTCCTATATATTTTTTATGTATTATAAAATTAATATTTCGCCTAGATATCTTTTAAAGTGCTCTCGTGTGCTCTGATGTTAAGACATTTTCCACATTAATTTTTGATTTTATTTTAAGACAACCGAAGAATATTATTTATTTATTATTTTTAATTTATATTCTCTAATACACATACTGTGTATGTATGTATATATTTTCTTTAAAATTTTATTTGATTTTTAATACTTTATTAGCAAATCTGCAATGCGGTCAAATGTCGAGTTCGAAGCGCATTATCATTAAAAACCCAGTTCAACTGCCGTCCGTTTGCCAATATGTCATCGCCCCATACAGCAGCAACGTCTGTCAGTTGCTCATCGAATTTCAGCATTTCGAGTTGGAGCAACCAGCCAACGATGCAACTCTCGGCACATCGACTTGCAACGACAGATTCACCGTGGACGAGTTTGTACTTTGCGGAGAGAATACCGGTCAACACATTTATCTACGCTTTGACGTGGCAGCGGGTGCAACACAAGCCACACTGGACTTCTCACTACCCCGTAGATGGGCACAATCCTCTTGGCATTTGGTAGTCACCCAACTGGAGTGTCCTGCGGAGAAGAAACGTTTTGGTAGCGGCATGCTGCTGCCCTTCATGGGCCAAAGTAATATACAGGATTTACGTAAAATTTTCTCAACCAAAAATAGTGATTGGGATTTGCTGGCGCCATTCGGCTGTGATCAGTATTTCCGCCAACCAACGGGCACTATCAAAAGTTTCGGAAATGTGTACTACATGACGAATCTGCACTACACGATCTGCATACGTCCAGTGACGGGTTCTACGATGATAGAGTGCGTGGGCGCTAAAGTTATGGAGAGTTTTTTTTTTATAATAAATTTCAAATTTCTTTTACCTTAGATACACAGTGAATGCATTTTCTCTCTCTGCTGAGCGTACGGATTTGTTTTACGATGAAGGCTGTCATCCCACAATTCAGACTGATGGTCGCCAAAATGACTATCTCATGATATGGAATGCGATATTCAAAGACAACGCTGTTATGCAACCGACTTATTTTTGTGGACAAGGTCTGCGTGTGGGCCAGGAGTTGGTTGGTGAGTTATTTTAAAGAAAGTAAAATAAATTTATAAATTCTAATGAATTTCTCGGCATTTCCAGCAACTGCGCCATATCAAATGTACTTCAACAGCGACGACCAGTGGGGCACGGATGAAACTGGCTTCAGCATATCGTATCGCGTGAAATCGACGATAAATTAATATTTTTAGTTTTCTATGTATAGCATAAAAATGAATATTTATTATTTATATTTTTAACTCTTTTTTTTGTACTTCCCAAGTGGGCAAATAATGAAATTTGAGAAATGTAATAAATTGGTAAGAAAAAAATTTTAAGTCTTAAACATTGATTATAAGATGTATAAATAAAATAAAAGATAATTCATTAAAGAAATTTTTTTATTGTAAAATTTTGTATTTATAAGCGAGACCGATGGAGCAAAGTAATGTAAAAAAATATTTAAATGCAAATTTCGTATGAAAACAAAAACTCAAAACCAAAAACTTTACATAAATTTCCATTGGACAACGGCAGGTAAATATTTTCAAAAAATATGAAATATTTCGCTATAATAGAAAGGATTTATTTTCTAAAGGATGAATTGACGAAAAGAAGAAGATTTTCTTATAACAAATGGACAGGAGAAAAAATGTAGAAAAATCAAGTGAAAGTAGGAAAATGGTGTTGGGGGTTAAACGTGAATTAGAGTAAATACTTCTAAAATAAATGAGAAAAATACATTAACGCACTTCTAGGCTGCGACATGATTATCCTTTTAGTAGTAATTAACTAACTAACCACATCAAGTGCCGGCTCAACAGTGAATGGCCGGCGGATGGCTGGATGGCGTGGGTGAGGTTAATTTGGACAAGACGTATGATGGAAAAGATGCTTTCATTTCTATGGAACGACAGTATAAGAGTGAGGCTAGAGTGAATGTAGAAAATAAATGTAGTAAATGTATAAAAAAAAAATAGGCTGCTAAATTACTTTTTTACCAATAATATTTGGACATAAAGCAGTAAGTCTAAAAAGTAGCGGAATTTGACTTTTATCCTTTAATGTGTATAAAAGTATGACAATTGTTAGATATATTACACAAAATACTGCGAATTAAAGTTAGCTATGAGTAAGCATAATATTAATATTAATTCTTTTGATGAATGAAACCTTCTCAATACTCAAACTTCTGGTCTAAAATCCTGGAAACTTACGCTTATTCTTCTCAAATATATTTCTGTCTCCTTTAAGTTTAAAAGAAAACAGATACACACATAATATTTAAATGCGATAACATTTTGCTTCCGAAACGGTTTTACATTCATTTAAGTTCAAGCCCTTCATCCTTCATATCTACAAACCCTTTTAAACCTAATTATTTAACCCTAGATAAGGCGCGCTATGACCATTTTTCTCACACAATTTCTTAGTCGTAAAAATTTCTAGGTTTTATATTACGCTCAGTACCTTCGCTAAAAGTTAACTAAAGTTGAAGTTTCAATAATGGTGTTTAGTTTAAATTTAAACTAGTAACACTATATAGTACATATATAAAAATAACTGAGTATTTTCAGTGCGTGAGCAAAATGCTCACCCGCGACAATCCATGTCACTCTGTGAAGCGCGCCTTCTCTAGGGTTAAAGTAGCGAACTTCGCTTGAAGAATATAATGTAAAGCGTTAATACCTGCTGATAGATTCACATATGAATTATGTCTGTATGTTAGTGTGACTGCCAAAAGCCCAGCAGCAGCATTATGCTGGACAAATATGGCGCCCAGAGTGCTAATTGAAACACTTAACGTGACTGGGCGGTACTTTTTCTACTGCAACAACAACGCGAAGTATATTATTTTTCATAAATATTACTCTCATTTAAATACATATATAGGTATGTATGTATATAATTTCAGTTGTGGGTGGATATAAGGTTGATATTTCAGTAGTTGCCTAACAGAAGCACTTAACAGACAGACAACGCTTGCCCATTAAACACTATTTAAAGTTTGTATTCGTAAAGTGATTTAGTCAAAAATGGCAGCCAAATAAGAAAAAGTGCCATTGGCGGTGGTTGAAAGGGTTTCATGCGGCGCTTTAGAAGCTCTCTTCACATTCTTGTGAATGTCAAGTGTTGTTATTTTGTTACAGATTTGTTTTTTTTTTTGTTGAGATAAAAATGTACATACATATGTATGTATGTACTTTGCTAATCTAGAATATTATTGCTATTAATATTAATAGTTACAGTTAGCTGGGCTACTTTAAAATAAAATATCGTCAAACATTTACGATTTATCATAATTCGTATACATATGTATAAATATATTTACGTGGCCGCGATAGCCGAGTCGTTAGTATTGCATACTGCTATTCAGAAGGTCATGGTTCGGGTCCTGGTACAAATAAAAATTATATAAATTTATTTTAAGCTAATTTTTCAAATTCCGGTCGCCCCTCGGCAGCGTATGTGAAGAATAAGCGCTGTTTCTTAAATCGCCGCATTCACGCAGCTCCATTGCGGAATTTGCCGTCGCCTGACCGTAGAGTTTGGCCTTTATAAGTCTTGCTCAGTCCAAAGTAGCACCTGTCAGAAAAAGTGTTTCGTTGATTGGTGTAAAAAAATCGACCCTAAATCTTGAAATATTTAAAATTATGTGCTTCTTCCGAAAAGTTGTAAAGAGGCACCTGACTATCATAATGAACTCTAAACTGAATTTTTCCCTTCATATTAGTGTGACAGTCAACAAAACCAAAGGTTTATTGGTTTGTAAAAGGGAAGTCAAAGTATTTCAAATACCCTTATACTGCTTTGTATAGAATATTAGTAAGGTCTATTCGAATTGGGAGTCTGCATATAATCTTTTTCCTTATACTCTGACACTTATTTACTTCGCCACTTTGGCCCGTCGGTCGGGTTTGCTTTGTTTAGTTTTTATAACAATATCAGGCTCAATTTCTAGTGCTCTTTGTCTTACTGAAATCAAGTTTAATGTTAAAACTTATTACACGAATTTTCGATTTCACCAACATTGTTTATGTCTTGATTTCAACTTTCATTCTAACACATTTGAAATATTAAGAAAATTGCAATAAGTGTAAAAATGTTTACACTTTTAGTATTTATTAGAAATTTAGTGCCACTTGGCGTAACCAAAAAACGGCGGATTCCCTCCGTTCTCTTTATCATTAGTCTGTATTACATCGAAAATTGAAGTATTTGAGTACATTCATCTTCTTCATTAACATGAACTAGTCCGATTCATCGCTAGGCATAATCCAAAGTCTCCGTATATCTCATATTTTTAGTCTGAAGACCAGGGGTTTTATTTTAACTTAGAACTCAAGGAGTAACTGCCAATATATTGTTTTCATTTCATAACTCGCTTAACACTGCGCCCTCTCGACATAAGGGAATAATGTCCCTTCATGTCTTTGGTTTTTTTGGCATTTCTGACCAAATTTTCGATATGGATCAAGCTCAATTCACACAGCACCGTAATCTTTGTTCGTTATCGTATCACCAAAAATTTTGCCAGATTAAGGTTTATTACGCCTTTCTTTGAATTTTTGATTTAATAATCTTCAATTAAAAATTTTCGCCAAAAATATTTTGTCTAATTAAATTATTTTTATAACATCTCCGTTATATTTGACCAATCAATTTGATTAACCCAAATTCTACGCTTCTGTGATTTTCATGGCGTATAATTAGCGCATGCAAATATAATAAAAGTCAAAGCTGTGAAATAGAAGAAGGAGAAGAAAATGACAAATTTCAAAACCCTTTTAGCCTTTTCCCGTTAATGGATTAGCAATAACCGCAACAGACTACACAGCAGCGCATACATATCAACTTATATACATACATATACGAGTACCTATTTATATTATATACATTTATATATTATAATGTTCGTATGTAAACAACTCATATCTGTTCTATGCCGAAAAAAAACTACTCCTACTATGCGCGATTGCAACAATGTGACTGTTCAACTTTCTCACACTCCCCCGCACATTGTCTATTTGCTCATCACTTACGGTTTGGCGGCAACAAGGCAACATTTGCATGGCATGGAATTGCTTACGAGTTAATTAGATGCCACTTTTATTGATTCATTTCATCCATCAATTGGTTGAGAGAAGAAAAGAAGAGAAGAAAACAGTTTTTCGACGTGGTACTTGTTATTGTTGTTGCATTCTTTTTTTTTGTTTGTTGTTGCCGACATGAGTGGCATTGTAGGTGTCAATTTATGCCATATCGATGAGCGCTAATTTGACACATTTCCCTAATCATCTAACCGCGTCTGCTCAATTACTATATACGTACACACATACATATATGTTGTTGTTGTTGTTTGTTTGTTTGTTTATTTACTCGCCAAGTCAATGTTCTTTCTTTTGTAAAAATGTATGTACATATGTTTGTTGGTTAAGTAAAGTTTTTTATTTTATTTAAGCTTATTTGTTGTTGTTATTATAGATGTCTAGCAACATTGTTCGCTTTTGTTCCTTTCATTCTCCGTTGACCATTTAACCGTTGTGTACCCAAATAATCTATCACTTGCCTTCTCAACGAACCGTAACCACTTTTTTTATCTGATGATGCGCTCGGCGTTTGATTTTTACAATACCAAATTTTCGTGGTTCCGTTATTGAGCGAAGAGCAGGATGTGTCTTTGCATAAATTCATGAAATCAATGTTTGGTTTTATTTATTATTCGTTGTTTTTTTTTTTAATATGTCATGATTATTCATGGAAAATATTCATTTGGGTCTAGTGGTAATTGTGCTTTGAGTGAAAAGAACCGTTACTTACGAGTATATGGTATATTGGTGCATGCCGTGAACACTCCTATCTCCGGGGGCCATGACTTTGCATTCCCATCAAATATTAATTTATTGTTCGATAAGAAAATTATATAAATAAATAAATAAATCAGGAGAACCGTTCCATGAGTGGATTATTGTTGACCTTATAGAGCAAACAACTCAGAACTTATTCAGGCTACTTAACCTCTGTTCGGTGGGCATCAAAAATCGAAAGAGAATTATCTAGGAGAGAATTTGTGCTTTAGAAAAAACACATTATTCACAAGCAAATTCGTGTACAAAATTTTTAATTGTTTACTTTACTTTTACATATACTCGTATACGTATGTCTAAGCTTGCGGATAGGATGGAGAAGATTTTATAAAACAGGAAAATATGTTAATAAATGATACAAATGAATGCGTTCAATGAACCCAATGGCTCTTGAGGAAGTTCGGGATGAACTCTATAAGAAAAATTAGTAGCCAAGTATTGTTTGGAGCTCGGGGGTTAATAAATTGTATATGGTATGGGATGACCATTTCGATATTACACTTTAACATACATAACGACATGCACATCTGCATAAGTTTATCAAATGGCAGGAAGGGCAAAATCTACTACCTAAAAGTATTCAAAATGATTAAAAAATTATTAAACAAAACAACCTTTTAGTTGCAGTCGCCCTACGGCAGGGGATACCGACACCTTCGGGTGCATATCTGAATAAAAAATTCTCATTTGCAACTTCTTAAAAAACACTTGGTCCCGTTCAATAAGCTGAGCCGTAATTTTCAACTGAAACCAACACTCCCAAACTCTGTCAGACACTTTTATATAAATTTTGCAAACAAGTAATTCGTAAATTTGTATGGTCGTATGCATTTGTGGGTGTCTTGTGGAAAACATAACAACATAAATGCGCTTTTAATCAGTTAATTGCAGTGTTGGCATTTTTATCGCATAAATACCATACAAGTGCACTATCACCCACATGCATATGCACATACATTCTCAAATAATGCTAGGCATACTACGTACATATGTATATGTGTACCCTGCAGCGAAAGATACTTACTCAGGACTACTACTGCTACCAGTTTCCATTCCAACATTAACAATTAGCCAAAAAGCAACAGCTGGATTTTAAATCTTGTTGTTTTTGGTAGGAAATCTGGGTTAAGCCTTAACAAATTCTTTTTATTATAATGGGAAAATAAAGCGATAAGGATGTGGAGGGAGGGGAGCAGCTAAAACTCTAAGAACTATTGAATTATGTTACTTGCGTAACGACAATCTTAGCGTACGTGCTATAAAGAAAAAAGGTGGAAATCGTCAGACAAAAGTATATAACAAAATTTTGTACTTAACTGAAACGTTTGGCTAACATCTTGGCCTCCGCATCAACTTCAGCCCACCTGAAGAAAAGAGATAAACCAATTTTCTATAGAACAACGCGAAGCTTCGAGCCAATAAAATGTCTATCTCGGCCGCAATAGCCGAGTGCTTAGCATTGTATACTAACATTCTGATAGTCAGAGTTCGAGTTCTGCTTCGACTAATATCCAAAGCTATACAAAAACGAATTTTTCTGCTTGCGGTCGGCCCTCGGCAGGGAACGTCAAGCCCTCAGGGTGTATTTTTGACATGAAATTCAAAGCTCTTCATAAAACTCCATCGGACGTTCGGAGGCGGCTTAGTATATACTGTGGATCCATCCATTTGCTGACAAAATAACAAGGCGCGCGCCACTAATTGAAGGAAGAGTTCGGCCGAAAATCGCTTCTGCGGTTATATACATAAATCGATGTCTTCCAGATGGGAATTATAGCATTATGCATCAGTTCTATACTAGTTGAATACTGGAAATAAATTTATCGATATGATTCTATACGAAAAGTAACGACCAGCTGCGGACTTCAGCAAATCAGATCAGAAAATAGAAGACAACCTCGCTGCGTTAGAAATTAACACAATATACACCAACAATGCAAAGCTAAGAGATTGAAATGTTGCTGTTACTGGTGACAACAAATGGCGAACTCATCCCCCAACAACTAGTATTGAACTAGAACTTTGCAGAGTGGTTGAGTTTTTTACCACCATGCCAAAAGTCAAGGCAATCGTTTCCGAATTCACCTGTACATACGTATTTACATCGATATATGAAACTGCGATTGAAACATGAGACTCGTAGATATATGTATGTATATCGAAGTCTGTACATATTGTATCATGTATGTATGTATGTATGTAAGCACACTTTAACGCGATCAATTTGTGTTGCGACGCTTTCATCGTAGACCCACCGGCACGACGTCGTGTTCACCAACCGCCAACAAATTTTATCATAAATGTGTGAATTGCCTATACAAGCGGAATGTTCTTTACAATCAATACACACACGCACACACACAGCCAAACACATACATTGTGTGCATAGCAGGCAGGTGAATGTAGAATTATAGAGAAGCACGTGCGTAATTTTGCTGTGCCGTGTGTATGTATGGTATGTACGCATGGATTTTGAGTTGTCTTTCGCTGCTGCTGCTGCTGTTGCTGCAACTGCCGCCAACAACAGCTTTGCGCTGCACAATTTCGCTCTTAATTTTCCTCATTTTCGCTTTGTTCTTTTATTCAATACTTTTCCGATTTTTTCTCCTTTGTTTTTGCTTTTAATTAACACAACAATTTACAATAATGGCTGCAAACACTACATTCATTCGTACATATTATGCATTTATTGTGCATACATACCATATATACCTATATATACTCGTACTTATGTGCATATGTATATGCGGACAAATTGGTATTGTAGGCTGCGGCTATTGATATGTTGAGAGAGTTGTGTAAATCTTTGTCTTTCAATGTGCAAGTATGTATATATGTATGTATGTAGGTTTTTATACGTGGGAGTGTCGTTATGAGTGATTTACGCATGTTCACACAACTGTATTGTATACATGTGTACAAATAAATGGATATATTGAGGTTCGTGTATCCTTTTGTTGGCAAAAAGCGCGAAAAGTCAGTCACACTTTTAACAAACCACAAGAGCCGCAAAATATTTATAAACTTTTATTGAAAATAATTAAATAAATAAATCGTGGCGTGTTTTGTGATATGAACGATCGAGAGTTTACCATATATATATATGGTATATAGGAGTATATGTTAAAGCTTTTATTTTGATAAAGATAGCGAAAGCCAAATTTTTCATTGAAGTTGGTTTCTAGGTGGCGGCTCCCAAACCCACCGCACAATCTCGCGTGGCGTGGGATTGACGGAAGACATGTTTCTAGTGTTTTAAATATGAGTTCACTCCGGGGCTATAACATCAACTCAGACCACTAACACGTAGCAACGAAGACACGTATCCGCTTGTGTAGCCTAGTATGTGTGTTAGTAAGCACAGTGAAGATTGGACGTCGAAAAGCTGCAATCACAACTGACAGTCAAAGGTTTTCTACTCAGCTCTCTGAAAGCACTCAGCAACAATTCGGTATAGCTAAATTATGGTACTGCTTTACGAGCTCCATACGTACAGCTGCAAAAGAAACTATTGGGCTTTGGCAACGTAAACAGAAAAAAATTGGTGTTCTTCGACTTGAGCTAGTTCACCACTACATCCCATTCGCTTTGCTTCCCCAAATTTACAAAGTGACCCAAGAAAATACACCTTCTGTTGGGTGAATGCTTCCTGCCCATTCGCGAACAGGAAAAATTGAGCGGAAAGCAAGGCTGTAAGAGTTATGAAGATATATATAGGTGGGCACTGGAGCAGGGAACTTTTTAAGTGTGTTAAGTAAGATTATCAGCTGTGTGCGGATCGTGCGGGTTACTGCGTCAGGCGTCATATCCTCCACAATTCCCAAGCTCCAGCCAGAGGATATGGGTAAACATGGGAGAAAGAAAAAACGAAAATTTATCAAATCCTTTTCTCTCAAATCTAGTGTTTTCAATGCGAATATTTTGGGAACATCTTTCTCAGTTTACATTTCTCGAGTATAGCATTGTACAAAAGCAAATTAATGACCTCACGGGGCAGACTTTTAAAAGAAATTTTTTGTTTTAAGCTCTTACTGTCCCTTCCACATTGCTCTCTACCCAAAACAATTTTTCCTATCACCGGTGTATCAAAGTCTTCCTTATCTAATCGCTGGAAAATAGCGCTACATACACGTATGTCAGCTAACAAAGTCAGTCTATATAAAAGCAGAATACAAACATACACGTACAAAACACATCACAAAAACTAGACCACGAAGGCAACAATTGAGCAATCGAGCGCAAAGCGTTGTTGCGAGCAACAGGAAATGGAGCAAAGTGAAAAATTTCAAATAAAAAATGAAAAAAATAAGAGAAAACTACAAATGAAAAGCTCGAGTGGAAATGCGGAAATAGCTGGACAAGCAATGAGGGTGCGAAAAAGAGCAATAATCGTATCAAATGCGGCGAAAAGGAAAATTTAGTTTAGATGGGAACAAGTCAGTAAGCGAAAAATCCAAAAAAAAAAAAAAACAAAAATAATAACAGCAACAACAAATTGCGGGGGAAATTAAGGAAAATATGAACAATACAACACAATCAAATAATGAACGGAAAAGATGATATGTTTTGCAGCAACAACAATAATAATAAAAAGCGAAAAGTCAACGCACCGAAATGACACAAATGAGAAGCGGATGAAGGAGGAGGGCGGAAAAACTTCACCAATACACAAGCATAATGAAAAGTATGAAATTCTGAAGCGTAAGCAAGAAGATTTTTGTGATTGCGGGCGGCAGTGTGAAAGCAGATTTTAATAAATTTGTAAACAGATTTGTTAATTTCGGCATAAATTTTTGATGAGAGAATTTTTTAATTTTTCCTCCTACCTCGATGTGTAAAAAGCGCACTACGAGTATGTTTCACTGTGTTACTGAGACACTGTTGCATGTGTATGGTACATAACGGTAAAAGCGCAAAGTTAACGACACCAACCCAAACAATGGCAACAACAGCGGCAACAGGAAAATGCCAAAGGCAGTGGAGTAAAGCCACGTAAGAGGAATTTTATTGTAGCAAGTTACGCTCGCTTAATATTATACATGTACTCGTATATACATACGTGTATGTATGTGCATAGTAGTGTGTAAATAATAAGAAAGTAAGATACTGAGAAGGAAAATTAAAATTTTTCACTAAAATTATATTTTGTATAATTTTTCATAAATTTAATATAAAAAACTTTAAACATTTAAAAACCGAATTTTTTTTATAATAAAAATGGGTTGGAAATTAGTAAAAATGTGTTTTTTGAAATTTCAGAATATTCTCAAAACAAAAAAATGTGTTTAAAAAATTAAGTGAAAACAAAATCAGACGCAGCGGAGAGAAAGAAAGGTGGGGAAAAGTTTTAAAAAGTCGGCCATACCCATTCTCAGGCACACACGCACATACCCACTGACAAACACTCAAACAATTGATTAAGTTTTCGAAGAAAAATTATTCAGTTTGAAATGTTTGCAAATTGTTGGTCGCCCGGAAGGCACAGGAAACTGAGAAGACAAATTAAAAGAGCGAGTGAAGAAGATACCGAAAGACAGAGGGTACATTTGTGCGTTGCAGTAAGCGGCTGAAAGCCAGAATTCTCGTCTGGAGTATATGATGTGTGAATGTGCTGAAAATTACAAACGCGCCAGCTGCCGCGGATGGGTGCAAGGCTGTTAAGTGTGCAACATTGAGAAAAACTGAAAGAAAAAAGTGAATTTTGACGGCAGCATACAAGAACCGACAAAAGGAGAGCGGCTGAGGCTGAGGAGATGCAGCTTATGGTATGTTTGTGGAAGTGTGAGGGTGTAAAATATAAAGAGATTTGGTGAAATTACAGAAAAAGAGAAAAAATAAAAGTGTTGCAGCACAGACAGATGAGTGTTAGTCGGCTGTTGACACACATAGTGCGTTGCTCGCCGCGGTCAAGATTCATTATGATGATCAGTACCCGGCATATGCTCAAAAGGGGTTTGTTAGAATATCCATACAACGTAGTTAAGTGGCAAAGCAATAGTATTATATATGTTAGGTACTTATTACATATACTTTAAGAAGATTTTAATTTCAGGCTTAAGCTTCCCAAATATCTGGGATGTTTGTTTCTTTTTGGAGGAAAAAATTGAGTGAAATCCAGTTAGGTTAGTAAAATCGATCAATGGTAGGGAAATTGTGTATTGAACTCAAATGGGCGTTACAAAGGAAACTGTCATACGAAATTTGAATCATTTTGATTTAAAAAATTTTGAATGTTGTTACGCCTTTTCTGAGTTTTATTCATACCTTGAGAGATAATATTTGCCCACCAAAATTGCGCCACCGAAGCACAACACCATTCTCTGCTATCAGCAAAACTCTTAAAAAAAATACTTTTTTAACGATGTAATGGTGATAGTGTCAGTAGTGCTGTCATGGTAGTTGGCTTTTGTAGCAGCAGCAGCAGCAGCAGCAATGAAAATTACTTTTCCAAACAATGTTGCATACATGCAGGCGTTACGCAGAGCGAATTGTGTGTGGCGAAAACTCGTATATTGCGCGTATAATGAAAGACAACGCCTGATGAGCAAATGGCGTGAGCACACACACACACACACACACATACAAAACTACAAACATAACTGCATCGCTTTTGGCCTGAAATGAGTCGCTTAACCACTCAGCGCGCGCGTAAGCATACTTTTCAGCTATGAAGCAGACACTGCCGCTGCCTCTGCCGCTGCTGATTGCAATAGCTTTGGCTGCCACAGTCGGCGCGGAATGCAGCGCATTGCAATTTGCCACACTGATGAGGCAAAGAATTTTCCAGTTGTCAGTAGATATTTTTGTCTTATTTTCAGTTTCTGTTCCGCGTTGAATTACGAATACGCTCATTGACTTACTACTCTGTGTGTGGACAATTTAAATTGTATTTTGAAGTAGAGCAAATACACACAAGCATGCACACGGTGGATACCGCAAAACTGCGTTTGTTTGCAAACATAGATTTATGGCGAAAAATATGTCTGCTTCTCTGCTTTGACATATTTAGGCTTCTTGCACATTGGTGTGGGTTTGGGAGGGATGGAGAGTTGTTGCATGAGACTGCATATACAAACGTACATATATGAGTGGATTCGCATGAGTAATATTTGCAGCTCTTCATGCCTCGACAATGTCGTTGAACTACACTTTTGCTGATAATTTAAAATGATTTAATAACGGTTTTTGATATTGTATAAAATTTAAACATTTTCATGTTTCCTTTCTTTTCTCTGTAGTTCACTGTAAACTAAACACTAACTGGAAAAAATGCATTAATTTTTCTTGTCTTCAACATTTTCTACTTTAAACACATTTCGTTCCTTTAAACACCTCACTTCTCCTATATTTCGAGGCCCACCACCAATCACTCCGCCAAAGTATTTTGCATATATCAAGCATTGAAATAATTATTTTTTTTATGCATTAAAATGGAAAGTGTAATCGATATTTGAGTTTGCGCCAAAATATCGTTTTACATTTTATAGAAATTACTTAAAAATTTTAGGAAAATATTTACATATGAGTGCGTTATGTGAATGTGGTGTCATGCGTATATATATGTCTAATATATGTAAATACCCTATAGAAAAATTCTTGAACAACACACAAATTATCAAATAAAGTCAGCGCGGAGAGGGTTTAAGCTGCCTAACTGAGGCCGATAAAACTTTCACAGGTCATAAGCATAATTAAACACAATGAGCTGCTTGGAAGTATTTTGTTTGAATACTAAATTTTCCTACAAGGATTAAATACTATACTACTATGTACACATAACTGTATTCAAAATAAAGCTTTTTGCTTTTGTTCCCTTAAACCCGATATTCCATATTCAGCTGCGCATGAATCATACATATATGTAAATGTATGTACACACATACATATGTATGAGTGTACGCAAATATTTTACCCATTCATTAATTGATACGGTTTGGAAGTTTTCATGGGCATACAAAACCGCAACGAAATTCAATTACAAAATAATAAAGCCAATCAATTTAATGTGGTGAACGGACCACTAAAATCAACAATTACCTCCCTGCAATGTGCAATTTGGGTAAATTATATGGCGAGCAAAATGAAAGAAGCCCGAAAGGAAAGTTTTTCATGGTGAAATTTTCGGTGGAAAAGGTGTGACAACTTTTGTGAAATAAAATACAAAAATAAAAATGTCATGGAATTAATATTATATATATATGAATTTAAAATTATATTAACTAAGCAAGTATTTTATATTAAATTTACTACTTACTCTTTTTTTAGCTTCCAGTTAAATATCTTTCAAAAACTTGGCCTCTTGGCTTCAAATTTTGCACATTTAAAAATTCTTGCCTATCACAGACCATAATAATGAGCTTGAGAAATATGTGGCATTCAGCATAAATTATCCTCACTCAACTTTTTGGAGCTGTATACATCTATTTTTGGAGAAAGTGAAATAATTACGACAATATGTGGGGTCAAACGGCCGCAAGAGCCGAGTGGTTAGATTTGGGTAAAGCCATTCGGAAGGCCAGACTGGTTCTAATTGCAGTAGCCTGGAGGAGGAATTCAGTCGATAATCGCTTCAGCGTTGGCTGATCAATGAATACTTGCAAACAGATTACTGATATTTATTTGTATTTAAAGTTGGAAATTTATTATGCAGCTTCACTTTCGATACCTTTAAAACTAACTTAAAAGAAAAATAGGAACTTATCTTTGGCTTTGAAAATCAGATAAGAAAAAAAAGGAAATATCTCGCATCCAAGGCAGTAAGCCTGTTTGTTATTGTACATAAGCTCGACACCGTTCTTAGAATTTAAACATTTGCGCAATTATTTTCGCTGGGTCGGTATGATAGCTTATAAAGTCCGATTGACCCAAGAACTGAAGTCTCTTGGCCATATGATGAAGATTCGCCTCGCTCAATGGGTGGACAAACCTTAGAGAGAAGATTAATATTTTTATATCATAAATAATCTTTTCCGATGAAGCAATAACCCACAAGTAATTAAGTTATTAAGAATCCATGTTTCTTCGATGATTGATTCTTTGGATCGACTGCATCTTTGGCTCTTTTCTCTTCGAAAACCATTAAGAAGGCATCATTACAATCAACACCGATCATTACTGTGCCCTGATGAGATTCCAAATGCTGAACTAAATGACATGGATGCCACCCGGCTAACGTTAAAAGCCATCTTTCGCGATAAATAGGCGAAATGGCGATGTTAACTGGCCTCACAGCTGTGAATTAGACTATTTTGTGGAGAGCTTTTAAGGATTTGTGCTACGCCAACCTTGTAGAGAGGATTCGTGAGTTAAAATAAGAAATTTACTCGCCATTGTAGCCACAATTGCATTGACAGAATAGCCAGCCGCGGCATCTATGTGAAGGAAATTGCCTTCTATTTCTATCGATAACCGAAATGTTGAGGTATTTAAATGAAGGCAAACTCATTGAAAAATATTTATCCGCCTTTTTATATAATAATTTTGAAACGTAAATTTTTGATGACCCACCCGACATACACGTACATATATTCACATACTACCATCTTTTATGTTAAATATATTCCTTTTTTAATATTTGCCAATTTACATATATATAAATATAAATGTCCCCACATATTATTCCCGCTTTCATTTAAGCTATGCAACAGCAGCAATTGTCGTTAAGTCAAACCACTAAAACCAGCTTCTAAAATTTAAAGGAAAAAAAACGATTTGTTAAGAAACAGCAGCAACAAAGAATAGTACAAGAATAAAATACTCATAAAAAAATAGATGGTCATTCATATATTTAAATTATGTTTGTATGTATGCATGACCGTTTAAAAAATGGCCTAAATAAAATTTGTGATTTCTCCGCATTTCCTTTATTGGTATGTAAGTTGGAGCAACAAGTGTGTATGTGTTTGTGTGTCACTTTTAGCTTTTGGCTTATCTCTTTCCTCTGTGGCTGTAGTTCGAAATTGAAAATTATAATCGCCATCAAAATCTGTCAAAACATAAAGAAATGGTGGTGAGGCAGTGTGGAGGGAGCAAAATGAAAAAATCGTGCTGTAAACAGGATAAATAAAAAAGAATGGTAATTGTTGACATTTCTCAAATGTCAATGTGTTTTATAGGCATAATAGTAGCATAAAAAGTTTATAGATTTAATTGCGTCGATTAGGCAGAACAGGAAATTAATGCAATGATGTTACACCAAAGAGGGATAAACGAGTATACTTGGAATATATAATATAATATTTGGCGAGTCTTAAAGAAAGAAATTAATTATTGTAAGAAGAAAAATATGCTAAGGTATTTGAAATTCTAGATACGGTAAGATTATTAAAAAAACTGTGATTAAAAAGACAAAATAAGATTAAAATCATAAAAGTCCTTTTCTTTTAGAAATGCATATGCTATTCTTAGCAGTCTAGGGCAACAAAATTCGTGAAGCGCTGTTCTTTATAGACAGTAGGTCGTCGTTCGGTCGTGACGAAGATGAAAAACAGTCCATATTATAGACCATTAGCAAGGCTAGTCGAAAATAAGTTTCTTTATTTTTTGGGACCTTACTTCTTCAGTGTCAGTTTCAAATCTTTAAAGAAGGATTTTTAGGGCTAATTCAATTAATGTGTTTATCCAACCGAATCCCGCAAAAATGTGTTCAGACATTTCAAAGGCGGAAGAGAACATAGGTACTGTAGTAAACGCAGAGAGACAGACAATGCTGTGTTTTAATGTAATGGGGTAGGAAACGAAAAGTGAAGTAAGAAAAGGTTTAATACTAAGTAAGGAAATTCAGCAAACTTTTTCATTTTTGAAATTCTGCACGATCATCTTGGCACGGCTTAAGTCACAAGAATCGCGTTGCATTTAATGCTTTACATGAGGTGTGCTTTAATATAGTGAATAACCCACCGTACAAAATAAAAGCTGGCGGGTAAAGAATTTATTACCGATAGTAAAGTCTAGGAGGGAGTTACTTTGAATATAAACAGAAAACATTTCTTATGAGATTTTAAACAAATCAATTGATAGATTGATTCCTCACATGAAACGAAGTTATAAAAGATGTTCTTTAGGCCTTGCCCGATTTCGATAATTCGCAACGATTGGCCGAAGACCAAACAAGAATTGTGTGAAAAAATTTCGGGAAGTAGGACTAATCCATTAAAAAAAAACTTTGTAATTATTTCTAATTTCTTCTAGTTGGGTACGCAGGTAGCTTTACGCTTAGCTCAACATGAGCACCAACTTTTCTACCGGAAAGTGAACCAGGCACCAACTTATTCCATAAAAATATATTTTTTTGTTGTGGCTCAGTTTGATTGAATTTGGTAGTTATCTTTATGTCTGTGTAAGCATGGTCTCCATTCTATATCACAATAGTCGCGTCGCAGCTCACACATATTCCTTCATTCGCTTGTTCTCAGAAGTATTTTATGAATTTAAATGTATTTATTGATATGAAGTTATGTTTCTTTTAACTATGTTTGATTTTGTAAATATTTAAATATGTATATAAATATAATAATAATAATAAAATAAATATGAAGTAATAAATCCTTAATTTCTTATTAGTTTAGTTGTGGTTTTTTAGGAATTTTTTACAGCAACTTTGGATTTATTTACTCACGTTAATTACTTAAAAGTTATTGAGCTAAAAGGATAATAATGAAATGCTGAAATTTTTTTGAATATTAACACATATTTGAATCGGTCTAGTCAATATTTTAAAAAATATAATAATATATATATGAACTCCTTTGACATTTACACATACCATCCGAAATTTGAAGACATTTACTAATACACATGCAATTAGCTAATCGTCATAATCGCTTATTTGCCTCGCATAAATCGTCATAAATGTCATATCATCAATACATTGCCTCATAAAAAAAAAACAAAAAAATAAAGTAACAGTAAGAGGACTACGAGTAAATGCAACAAGCAAAGAGGTAGAGTCCCACACACGAAGGAGTGCCTTTGAATGGTGGAGGAACTGATTGTCATTTACACACAGCGAATGTGTAATGGAGAGTGTGGAGTGGAAAAGGATTGAAAAGTGGCATATGGGAAGAAAGCATACTGGTATCTTTATAGAAAACCGCCAGCTGGGAGCCCATTGACTCGGCAACTGGTTGAAATAATAAAATTTAACTTATGGCGCTGTTAACGTAATGACTTCTTTAAAGAACTGCCAAACGGTATAATGCGGACAAGGCAAAGCTGTAGTCCTTCTGTGTGTGTGCTCCACAAGAGTCAAACGCAGACTGAGCAGTCGTGTACATTGATGCATTTTAGAGCATAAAGTTAACTAAATATACTTACATATACATATATATTTATACTCGTATACACGTACATATGGAAGAACTAATATGCATACACAACCACTCACACGTGGACCCTTTTGCAAATGAGATGAATTTCATAAAAACAGCTCACGTTTTATTGATATAAAATATTAATTTAATGGTCCAACCACATACTACACAACATGCACGCATACCACCATATAAGCACACTTTCACTTACCCCCACATATTATATTTATGCAAGCACTCATTTCGCCATTTACATACATACAGATGATTATGGTACTCAACATTTAAAGGATGTGCGTATTTTTTCACTTAAATATTTATTTATGCACACTCACACATCTATATTATATGCACACAAACTTGTGTTTTATATACCATACACACATAGATGTATGTAGGTTTGTGCGTGCACATATCCACACACCTTTGTAGCTCTCTCGTGAACCTGAAATTTTGTAAGCATTTTGTGGTTTCCCCTGACCACATATGTTTAGTCGTAGGTGTACATATATATAGACCTACACAAACATTCCCACATATAACAAACATCATTTGCTGAGCTGGCTTATTTGTTGGTGGCCCATAGACCACACTGCTGAATGTTTGTTATGCCCTTTTTGTGTGGGTTTTGAGACAAGAGCCGTAAATAGACTTACTTTGTGTTCGAGTGCGGTGCACTTTCGGGAGTACAGTGAGAAAAAAGATATTTAGAAAACATTGGAATTAAATATCTTGCGCCTAAAACTATGCCATATGCCATATTTTTGCGATACGGGCAAAGCTCGTAATTCGAATAAATTAACGTCAAAAAAGGTTGAGTTAAAATTTGGATTTTTCTTTTGCACTACTTCCTGTAACCATTTAATAATTTCAGAATTCGATTAAGAGATTTTCTCACAGCGTATTTCACATTTGGTACACTTATGAACACAAAAACCTTAGCAAATAGATGAGTGCCTAAGTGAATCGACAGAAATATATATAAATTGGAGGAAAATACTCCCATATATATATATATATTTAACTTTACAAGCATAGATATGTATAGCTGTAAATTTGTCACACATATGTACATTTGTGGCTTCGGTTAAGGTGTAACTTTGTGGTAACAGTCTTACTGCGGTTTCGCCATGAGTTTTGAGGGAAGTGAAAAGAAATTTAAGAAAATTTAAATTAGAAATGTAATGACAAATTAGAAGTGTGCGAGCAGAGGTTGCCAATGAGGTTGGTGGAAAACTGTTACTTGAAGGAGGGGAAAACTTTTTAAGGATATGCAGAATTTTCTGTTCAAGGAATAAGAAAATTAATTAATTAATAACGTAGTACTAAATAATTAAAAATACTTGAATTTATGAAATTGGAAATAAATATTTAAAATAATAACTCAATGTTGTTCAAATACTCAACTCTTGTTATTTATATGTAGTTCGGCTGTCAGACGCAACTCCTTTAAATGAGAATTTTAAGAAAGTTGTGCAAAACACATGTATAAATAGCATATATATTTCATTAATATATAATATATACGCTCTTAAATATATGTTTATATGTATGCATTGTATGCCAAGAGATTGTGTTAATTACGTAATTGTGCGAGGAGGAATGATTATTAAGTATATGAAAAACACAATTATATTACAATTTTATTGTGCCCGACATGCGTATTGACCTCATTTGCTAATACGTTTTATTTTTACTCAATATTTTTTCCTCCATTTACGTAATTTGTGTACGTGCTTACATGCGAAATCATTCATTTATGACTAAGCCTTTTGTATATGGGCATTTTACTTAAACTGTTTTATGGAATGGTCGTTTATTAGCTAATAATGTGGTAATAACAGCTAATTATAGAACAACAAAAATTAATTAAGACACAATTAGCAGTTAATCATATTTGAGTACACTCTTCATTTGTTGCTGAAACAATACCATTACATGGAAGTTTCAAAAATATTTACTCAAAATTATGAGAAAAAAGTAATGAACAGAAATCTTGACACATTCAGTATTTTCGAAAACAGAGTTTACCCCCTTCTCTTAAATAAAATCTACTACTTTTAAATAATTAACATGTGAAAAATTTTAATATTTTTTAATGTTTAAACGTCAAAAAATCACGTTTTATATTTATTTTCCAAGCCCTGATAGTGCACTTCATCGAGTCCCACCAACATTTAAATCCAACTCGAGACGATGAAGATTTGCAAAGAAATTGAATTTCCGTTCTCTTAGTACTTTTTTTGTCATTTGTACTAAAAATGTGAAAATAATATATAAAAAAATATGGTCGTACCTAAAAACATCCTTAAGTCTTTTCATTATCCTGACGATTGAAAATAACAGTTAAATAAACATTTAAGTTTCTTTTTTTTATTGTTTCTTTGTCAAACTTTTGTACTGTTTCTTGAAAAGTATTCATTTAGGAAGGGAGTGAAGATTTAGAGAACTGTACATTATTGCATAATTTTTACTCGTTTCTCTTTGCAGCTAAGTCTTGCCTACACAAGGTCGTCGGAAGGGCCTTTTATTGGAAATTAATCAACTATATGTAAGAGTTGTGTTCATTGAGCATTTTGATGGCTTTCCACCGGTCCTCCGGGTCTTCAGCTTTTTGTATTTACTTTCTTCTGCAATCGTGTATTCAGCTAGTGATATTATAGTTGCGGTTCAGATCGTTATGTATAATCCAAGCATTAACACTTGCCTCAAAATTTTTGTGAAATGCTTTAGACAAGATTTTATCACGAATAATATAAACGATTTAAATAACAACTCTTTCTGCAAGAGCACCCGACGGATTTGGGGTGACTTCTTTACCATTGCAAACATTCAAATCGTATGTACATCTTGCCTTAGCATTCGTCTGAAGCTATTTTTCATCTATGTAGGTAATATAGTAATCTGTTCGGGCATTGTTTGGTATGTCGCATTCATTTAAATATAACCTCGAAGAAAACTACACGCGTACACGCGAAATGCTATTTGTTTCTGATTGACGCGTGTTTGCTCCAATGATTAAATGTGGAGGACAAAATTATTTCATATTCATCCAAAAACGCTTCATTGGAGTTTTTCTCTATTGAGATATTCTATACGCTGATTTGTAGGATTTTGAGGAAAATTTCCAGAGGCATTTTGAAATTAATATCAAAGCTTACTTCTTCTGTGAGGTTAGTCCAAGCGGGAACGGTAGATAATATTTATGTTACGAAATATATGTATACTGAGAGAGTTAATGAGACTGTGTTTGCAAAACTTCTTCCCATTTGGTAGCAGTTTACATGAATTATTTCCAAAATGAAGTGAATTCATAGTGAAAGGTTCCAATAGATGTCACTAAAAGTCTGTGTTTATATCACTTAATCGAAAGTATAAACCTTACGTAGACTCTAAATTACAGAACAGAATGCAAAGTAATACATACTTGAGCGAACTTTCGAATTTCTATGAAAAAAAACTATAAATCCTGTTCTAGCCATTTTTTTCAAAAACAAGTAGCAGATGGTTTTTTCTAACCAAAAGTCTAACCAAAAGTCTAACCGAAAGGCTTGAATCTCACAAAACGTCGCTGCCAGCTGCAAAGTCCACCAGCACAACTCCACATCTAGCATGCCCTCCCTGCCCATTACCACACCTCACAACACACTCACTTTACGGTAATAAACGTTGCAGAAAACCAGACAAAAACAACAAGAAAAAAGAAATCGAACTCCGTATAAATCAAGCCGAACAGCCGATAACCGAATGAACCAAATAAATGACCATTGACACTGCTGACTGCACTGCCTACTGACCTGACGACCGACGATCGACGACCGACACATGAGCCAACTCCAGCCTCTGTGCGTCACTGAATGGCCTGCGCCCGCAATTATCGCAAGCACGAATTATTTCAACTCGACGCATATGCCAAGCGAATGTCTCTGCTGCTGCTGTTGTTATTGCCTACCCACATGTGCGTATGTACCATACGTGTATGTACGTTTGGTTGCAGTGGATTGGTGGTACTGTGGGTGCCAATCGATTTGAGGATTTTTTGGCAGACGAATTTTTCATTAAGCAAAGCATTGTGAAGCCCATTGCCAGTGGGCTTTTTACGAGTATTACGAGTAATACAAGTGAGCGATAGGCCGAGAGAATGGCAGTGCGTCAGAAACAACATCCGTTGGGTCGCTCAGAGTAGATGCACTTCCGGCTTCCGGTTGCTACATGAAAAACAGTTGCAATGACCAAAACTGTCCAGTGTGGTGTTTACAATTACTTGCGTGTGTGTGCATGTGTGTGTGAGTGTGAGAGACATTGTGGACATTGATGGAAAATTGCGTAGATATGCATTATAGGCTCGCCCATACATACCTATGTACATATGCGCATATGTATGTACATACGAGTATATATATATACGTAGCATGAGAACGATTGTTGGTTTATTTGTATGGATGTATGTATGTATGCATATATATTTGGCATTGTTGGTTATTGTTGTTGTTTTACTTGTTTTTGCAACATGACAAACAGTTGCAAGCTGTACGAGTGTATCACATTTCCGGTGCAACCCAATTCACGCAACCAAAAGTACATATGTACATACATACAGGCACAAATGCATATTTTACATACATAAATAACTGTATAAATTCACCAAAAATTCGTAGAAGCAAGCAGCTGGCAAATAAGGATACACCGCCATACATACAAACATACATACATACATACATACATAAATAAGTATGTACGCACTTAGAAAACACATTTCGCATTTTCATTTACGCCCTCCGTCGTACAACATGCTTTCTCAAGTGTATTATAAATGACCATTTACGCCCATCTTCATACAAATCTATATTTTGTTGCAAGTGTGTGCACTTGAGATTGCGTCCACGTACATATGTATGAGTAGACCAATTTCTCTGTTAACAATAATAACAAGAACTACAAGATGGCAAAATTAGTGGTCATCCGTTGGGTAAAGTCACTTTCGTACCTAATTCAACCTAAACTAACTGCTGCAGGCAGAGCAATTTTGATTGCTGTTGTCACACGACATTTGTGCCCCCCTGCATACGAGTATATTTTGACATTATGATATTAGCAAATTATATCACGAATTAATTACGATTTAACCGGCCTGGACGTCCAGCAGAGTAGTTTCGAGAGGAATACAAACACTGCTTGAGCGTGGTCCCAATGACACCCACCAATCAGACTTATTTATAAAGCCAGCAAGGTCTTGAAAGTATAGATATATACTATGTGTACTGTGGTTAATGCTTCTTCTTCAGTTCCAGTTAATTGCGGAGTTTGTAGCTTCCTTTACTCCGTATATTCGCTAAATTCTTGGTTATCAAATATGCGAATGAAAACATATTTTATAGTTCCGAAGTTTTGGCTTATTTTCTACCAAAAGTAAATTAGAAGTAGAAAAAGATGTTTTATTTTATAAAAAATTGCAATTTCAAGGATTTTTGTTGATCACCGATTGGATGAGAAATATAATTCCAAAAGATAGAAAGCGAGACTGTTCGAAATTATTTCAAAATGGGAGGGTGGTTGATAAGTCAATGGCTTTTGAATAATTTTCTTTTTTTTTTTGGCAAATAAACGTTTCATTTCTCTGCGTATTCTCCCTTATCTCTCTATATATTTAGTACAGGTTTCACCCAATTTTTGTATTCATTCCATATACTCGTATAATAATGAGTTTTTCCAAGGCCTTCAATATAGGCGTTACTTTATTTAATGAGGCCCGCAGCATCGCCTACCTCCAGAATTTGTATCCTCCGATCGTCCAGTCCAATTCCACTTTCGGCGTCATTAGTACTGGTGCGACCGCAAGGTGAAAATGTGAATAACGAAGCCCCCCTCGTCACAGGGAGAGCAGCTCGAAGAGCCCCATACCCCAGCCATGAACTCAACAAAAAAATTTACTACCTTCCTTGTCTGGAATTATTTGGTATTTCTTTTAAGTTAGAATAAACGAACATAAACACTAAAGACCTTCAATCCATCAACCCACTTTTCATTCAACTCACCAGCATAACTTTTGCCACTTTGTCCATGCAAATATGCAATATCCTGTGCTGTGTTGTGGCCAAAAAAAATCGAAATGTTGATACGAAACGCTTGAATTTAGAGTTTGATTTTGTATCATAGGGCATATTTTTTGTCTCTTCAAGTAAAAAAGGAGATATATAAGAAATCGTGTTCTTTAGTTGCAAGAAGTAAGTTTTTTTTTTCTCTGTTAAACTTTCACTTACAGCACCAATATTTGAGGTGGAACGAGCAAAGCGATGATGCAGAGGCGTTAAAATATTTGTAACCATATGGTCTCCTCAAACCTATTTAATATTTCACCAGTTGCTTGGGTAGTTGGACGATGTTTTGCATCATAATCTCCTCTTTAAACAAGTTCGAATTACCATTTTTGTTGTAATTTTAACAAGTTAACGCATTGAGTGGTCCATTTTCATAAATGCCCCATACAGCCATCCTCAGGTACTTACCTACTTCAAAATTATGTTACAAAACCGATATTTTGAGTGCTCAAAAATGCAGTTGTTACAGCCGATGAGAGTTCTCATTGCCGCGGTGAGTAGTGATCCGTATTTGGCGGTGGGTTTCCTGATTTCCTGAGAATTTATAGTTTTAGTAGTACAGTTGCCATATGCCCAACATTTGTTGGATTCGGCTCATCATTAAACACCCATACAGTATACTACTGTTTACTTTCGTGTACATATACGTAAATCCTCCCATTAATGCATATAGTCAATCAATCTCATGATAGGTCACTTGACGATCTTATAATATCATATGCACAGCATCAATAGTTTCCGCAACAACAACTTATTTTGGACGAACTTCACGAAATTCATCTTGGGTAGATCTAAGAGATCGATTGAACTCACTACCATACCATCGACAAACACTGGTCCTTCATCAAAAATTTAATTAAAATCATCGGTGCCCTGCTGCTGAGTTAATCCACGCCGGAAATTGCCTAAAATGTGAAGGAATAACAGATTTAATTCTTTCTTCATTACATTATTATTCACTGCTCTCATAAATTGTGTTTACAGATGTTTTCAATTGAGCTTTCATCTTTTTCTTCACAATGTCTTATATCTGGTGCTAATTGATATTAAATAGAAGAATAGAAAATGATTTATAACAATTTGCCTGAATTCAGAATTCTATTTTTATCCACGTGTATTCATTCACACACACATATACACTCGCATGTACAAACTCGTATATTGAAGCTTTCACAAATTCATCTAGGAATCACAGCTGTCAAGATGTGAATAGGCTTGTATGTGAAGTCATTGTTACACACTTTCATACATACCTACAAACACTTGCATTTTTTTCCCTAGTAATATGTAGGTATTTATAGCAAGCTAAGTATGTGTGCATTATGCTCGCGTCTTTATTAATAAAGTTCCCAAAAGCAAAATGAGCACAAGAAATGAGTGTTTTCCGCGGCAGCGCCATCAACTGAGCTGAGTTTGTCGTTTTTTTTTTACAAACGTCTATATGAATATGAAGAATGTATATATAAATATGTGCATTCAAGTGCAAGCAGCGCGAGCTTAATAAATATCCTCGCAGTTGTTGCTCTGCTTCTGCTTGTTCTCGTTTTCTCTGATTTTCTGATTTTCTGCTGTTACTTTTATGGCGTGCCTAGTGTTGGCAATAGTGTGCAAATGCGAAATATACAACACATTTACAGCAGCAACTACAACCACTTCCACTTGGTGGTTTGCTTATTGTTCGCAGTTGTTGCAATTTCAATACTATCTGCAACATAGCCCAGTCTCTGAGTTAATTCTTTCCTATTTGTGCATAACTGAATGTAGAAGTGCATGCAGCAACATACACACCCGTACACATTTATATACGAGTATGTAAAATATAAGTTTATGCTGTTGTTGCGCTGCACATACCGACACACTCTTTCATGTTGCACTATCAGCGTTGCATGTTGCATGTTGCACCACTCAAATCTCACTGCAGTTACTGCATATGCTATGATGCTATGTTGCAGCAATGACAGCCACATCACAACATTGCGGTTATAGTGTCGCCTCCGCTGACTGCCAGCGACTCCAACACCGCATTCATCATCCTCACTAGAAACTCATAAATAGTTTGCTGCGCCTGCGTATCTGCCTTCTTCGTCTGTTGCTGCGGCCGCAAGTTACTACACACTACACACACACACACTCGTGTGTGTACTCATGCACTGGCACTTGCAACTTTACAGCTTCCGTTGCTGTGTCTCTGTAGCTGCGGTCGCGGCTGTTGCGTCGAGTGCGGCTTTTGTGGGGAAAAATTAAAAATTTCAAGTGGGTTGCAAGTGGTTTCAAGGATTTCCTCCATTTCCTTCTCTCTCCCTCCATATCTCATAAATTTTAATCTCTACAATTGAGTGTGTAGAAGAAGAAAGGGAGAGAGAGAACATCAAGCTTCAGCGCCAGTACAAAATACTGCTCTTCATTTGTGGTACCCGCCTGCCCGCATGTTATGTATATCTACACGTATATATGTATGTAACTTTATGTTCATGTATTTGTTGTTGTAAATATGAATACTGCATAAGTGGAAGAATGTAAACTGCATATTTTGAGGCCTATTTAAATGACTTACATTATAAATTTATAAATTGCGGATATGCGTGTGTATAAGTATGTACGGATATGTTGCACAACTGCGATATCATGTACATTTTCAACATCTCATACAACAATATCAACAAACAGTTTACGAATTTGAAGAAAAACTTAAATTTTACTTGAATTTTTCTTACAATGTCAGCCTACAGCTAATTTCTGGCACGCTTTCTGGTCATTGGGATTTATTTTAATGATTTCATGTCAGAAGAAATTAAGAATTGTTCTAGAGTTTGGCGAAGTGCTCAATGATTTTATTTAAAGACAATGTCGCGCCCTCGGATTTAAAGCTATATGTCATGTTTATTATAAAAACGGACCTTAAATGAGAAACAGAAAGGTAGCAAAGGCAACAAACGGGTGTAATCAGCAAAATCGCATCAAAAATGTAGGATTTCTAAAAATCTCGTCTAGATTCGTGATCGCATTGGGCATCACACATATATTAAATACTTCCTAAATTTTAATATAAATAAATACTTGGCCTTTGAATTGGAAGCTCAACATGCTTAAATGAACTGGTATTTAACTAGTTTGAAACTGATGCATAGTCGAACAATTGATAATTCATAGCAAATCACCGTATTAATTGCCAGTACGAGAAAAAGAAAAAAAAATCGATTTTTGGCCGATCTTCTCTTCCAATTTGTGGTGTGTGTCTTGATGTTTTTCCAAAAAATGGAGGGACCTACAATTTATATTGTACTAAGCCGTCATCGAGCGGTTATTGGTTTCTTTTGGGGAGCTTTTATTTTTTGTCTTAAATACACTCGAAGTGCTTGACATTCCCTGCAGAGGGGCGACCGCAATTAGAAAAATGAGCTTAATTTTTTTATTAAATTAAGTTTCTATAACTTTTTGATATTGGTCGTTTTTGAAGGACTCAAACACTGATCTTCGTAATGGCAGTCAGTAATGCTAATCTCTCGGCTATCGCGGTCGCATAAGAAAAAGAAAAATGTTTTTCTTGCTCTTTTCATTATTTCTTCAGAAAACCTACAGGTGCCACTCAACCATGATCACATTAACAATAAGCCTAATATTTATCAAAAAGTTTTCCCCCTTCAATTTTCAAACAGCAGTCCACTTAAATAAGGGACATTCAGTAGCATTAACCAGTACTTTGTGGGTTAAAATTCGATCTTCGCTTCGCCGTCCGTACGCCCCGTAAAACCAGTCAAGAGATCTTTGCCATTTTGCACATAATCGAAGTACTAAAAATTCCTTCCAGAGAGGCGACCATATTATGTAAAAATCTTTTGGATGTTGGTCAAGGAACCCATGACTCTTTGACAATGGTAACCAGCCAACTATTCTGGACTTCGCATTAAAAACAACCCGGTCATGACATAATGAAATCGAACATATTTTCGGGAGTTAAAGAAGTTAATGTGGATAAACACTGAGAACAAAATATGTTAATATCAAAGTCAGCTGAACTAATCACGTTGAGTTTACCACTATTGCAAGGTCCGTCTTTGCCATGCTACTATGGCCAGTTCGCCGATCGCAAAGTAATTGGTAGTTCGATGACATTACTACAAGAGAAGAACTGAGATAATGCCACCTCAGTCCCCATCAGACCGCTGTTAAGTTAAAAGTCAAGAAATTGACTGGTAGAGTGAAAAGTGATCAGTAAGCAACTTCACTATGAGAGATGCACTTCGGTCAAACAAAATCGCATCGAACATGAGTTCGCTTTATGTTCAGCGACCTGACGTGAAGCTCATCTGTACAGCAATAGATTGCAGATGGATTGAGGTATGCCCGCCTACTTTCTGCACATAATATCTACTTATAGTGGGGTTATTACCAGTGTGTGTTTGGCAGCATATTATTAAACTGACCTTGGTTCGGTAAATCACTTGCAATTTTCTTTATTCCGTCTCCATTAAGACACCTGAATACCTTTGGGATTTATAGGTACAACAACTTATCATTAACAATCAAAGTAGTAGCGGCATTTGTTTCTATTTTAATGCTGTGAGTAAAAGTAGCTTAACCCATTTACTCTTTTATTACTTGAATTTCACTGAAATTGACTTTTGACTTATCCATCCCCTCATTTCTCCTTATTTCTCTATGTATTTTGTGTGTGTTTTTCTTCTTATTTACTAGAGTATTTTCTGTGATTTTTCTATTGTTTTGCATTGTTGTCTTTTGCTGGCTTTTATGCTTAATATCACATGTGTACACATTTCTTGCTCTTATGTATACTTTTCTCTGCTCCTATTGCATTCTACAAACATATACGTACGAGTATGCATACGTGTTTGTGCGAAAATAACTACATATTCATAAGTGTAAGTACTTTTCTTTACTTTATTTCATTTTTTATTCCGTTTAGTGTTTGTTGCTGTTTTGTGGTACAGTACAAAATCATAATAAAGTTGTTGAACTATTTTACATTTCGCATTCATAACCTGAGTTGTGCAAGCATATGTGTGTGTGTGTGTGTATATGCTTGCCTACGCTCATATGTAGATTCTCAAATAGACATTTTTTCATTTAATATTTAATATTTCCACAGTAAGTACGAGTACTCGCATATCTGCTACTCGGCATAGTTCACGAGCTCTTCAATGGTTCAGTTGTTGTTGCTATTGTTGTTGTTGTTGTTATTTTTGCTATTGTGCTACTATTGTTTAAAGCAGCGCGTATTGTCAATAATGCGCTGCACTCAACGGTATTAAAAATAGTAAGCGCCAGTACGGTATGTATACAGCGGTCGAGCAATTGCGGCGCGCGCCTTGAGGTATGCAATGAAAATCGCTGTCAGCGAAAACCCTACATATAAAGAGTCAAATTGTAATGCACAACTATTTTTCATAGCGGTTCAAAGTGAATTGTAATTGTGTATTTCACAAAAAACTGTCTTTTTTATAATATTTATTACAAGTGAGGCTAATAAAATATATTGAATTTTCCAAGACGAAATACGAGTGAGTGCTGAATGAGATTTTGAGAAAAACTCACTGCACATTTTATGAGCTTCTAATTGTTTTACAAACCTTAAAGTGAGTACGTAAAATGTAGTAAATAATTTACTACAAATTTATGTGCAAAGAAGTGTCTAAACTTTTGTAGCCGTGCAACAACAGCAACAAATTCTACTCATGCTTCCGGTCATTTTAACCCTTTTTGTGTGATTTCCTTATCCGGCGAGTTTACAACAGCAGCATATCTTGCATATTTTTGTTGTGGCTGTTTCTATATTGTAGTTATTACTGTCGGAAAAATCAAAAACTTTCAAACAAATTCCATCGTAAATCTTTGAAACTAGTTTCATTTTTGTTTTGTGGGGGACGCAAAAGGGTTAAATTATCATACCAAACATGCATTGAGATAAAAATTCATCAAGATACAAATGTATATGCGTCACTACATTCGTTTATGTGCATGTACAGTTATAAAATTCACACGGCTGACTTTACTTTTCGTTGACAAACCAACTGCATGTGAGCCTGAAACACGCATACTCTCACATATGTACATATACATATATACCACATATACCAGTATATCACTGTTTGAGAATATCCAATGCCCGCAACTTGCCCCTCCGTCCAACCATTAACACATGTACATCGTTCATTGCACACGCACACCCTCACTCTCTGCTCAAAACATACCCTGTAACCGTTATTTGTTGCTACTTTTCGGTAACTATTTTCGGAATGACGAAAGAAAAACTATGAAAAACTACACCAATGCCGATATCACTACAACAGTTGAATGGTTTGAAGCAGCTGGCTATACCGTGCATATACCTTCGAACCCACACAAGTATGACGGGGTGTGTGTGTGTATGTGCGTGAGTTTCGGCAAAAAATCAAAATGCAATTTCACATTTCTAAGCCATAAAGTTCGCATAAAAATTCCATTGGTTTGGTGGCTGAGCAGACTGAGTTCTGTTCGTTGCTCGTTTGCCTCCTTAACTTCTGGATCTCGTTGATTTGTCGTTGTTGCTGATTCTTGCTTACTTGCCCTTTTTCATTTCAGATAATTGTTGTTTTTGCTATTGCATTTGCCAATAGTATTGTACTATGTTATGTTCTTCTAGCGTGCAGATTTAATGGCACGTTTGCTTCTGGCGCGGTTGAGCTGTTGGTTTATGGCAGTTTTTGCCCGTCAAGTACATCAAGTGCGAATAGATTTGGCGGATAGATGGCGTATAATGCGTGGCTTAGTGGAAATGGGGTGAGTTGAATTAAATCTGGTACGATTTTTATATGTATAGACATATGGAAAAATATGCTATAATTATTTTTTTGGAACTGCTGTTAGTTTTTGCACAGTTGTGGGTGAGTTGACAAATTAGTTTTCAAAAATATAATATTTATTATTAAGGCTATCATAGGCAAACATTAATATATAATTTTTTATTTGCTAATAAGAACTTTTTCATTTCGAAAAGGTGGCATCGCTTTCTATATTCATTTATATTAACATATTTGTATATTTAAATAATTTTTAAACAGTAGGCAAAACCTACCATGAACTCTTCCTGAGTTAGTCCTCAAAAAACTTATCGCATGATGATTCTTCTGCGTTTTTAGTTCTAAGAAACTAAAATTAAAAAAATGTGGTAACTCTACCAAATTCATTAATCAAGTGTACCTCACTGAAATCACTATCACTTGTTAAAAATGTTATATTCAAGGAAGATTTTAAATAAGTTTTCCACATAACAATTTTTTTGACAAGCTTTCTTCAACTTAATAAAACTTTTTTAATATATTGTATTTTCTGTATTTTAATTTTATCACATTTATATTTTAAACACCATATTTTAAAATAATAAAGAATGGAAATCCCTCCCTTTACATTTTCTCTCTTTTTTGCTACTCGTTATACACACATATACCAAAATGTTCGATATGAATTAAGAATCTCACTTGACCGATGAAATCACCCAATTAAATGCATTTAAACAATCTCGAAGAAAAAAGTGAATTCGAGCGGTGGGTGGACATCGAAGTGACAGCGGCTTTCCACGCGGTAATTACGCTCAATTACTCAGGCGACCAAGTAGAGAAGCATTCGGTCAGCTAAAAACAAATACAAACAATCGTGTGGTTACTTACTTCGGCGGCTACAGAGTTGCCACTTGCACATGCACACATACATATATCATATGTCAACATATGTCTGTACATGTATATGTGAGCCTACATATCTCGTCTCGTCTGCCTTTGCCTGCTTGCTTCCCATACGCCACCTCTTGTACACCTTTTAGATAACCGATATGCTCTACTTCCCAACTTTTTCACCGCTTTCGTTGCTTTCATTTGATTTGAGTGCAAATTTTTGTGGCAAAAAGAGTTGAATTCACTGCCACTTACTTTGATAGTCTCCTTTTCTTTTCTATCTTGCCTTGATCCTTTATGTTGTATGTATACTAACTATCCTTCGCACTGGTGTTGCTGACCGCCTTCATTGTTTGTAGCTGCCACCATTGTACGGGCAGTCTTTGGCAGTTTGGCTAGAAAAAGCCTCGACACTTTTGCGTTTTCGTAATTAAATTAGTGTCGACATTAGTTGCCGTTGCCGTTGCCGTTGCCGTTGCTGTTAGCTCTGGTTACCACCTTCAATTGCATACTTCAACGGTTTCCATTCTTTGCAACTTTGATTTTTCTCCTTACTTTTTTTTGCTTCCACTGCTTTGGTTGCTTGTGAGCTATCAGAGTTGCATTTTGTCATGCTGGTTGTGTTAGCTTTGTGCATGCTTGTGTGCTCACTCCTTAACCTCCTTGCAGACAAACATTTCTCTTTCCATCACTTCCTTTTTTGCTACACTCCATTCGTTCTGTGGCCAATTTTTGTGGTCATTTGTACTTTTAATGGCTGTTGGTTGTAGAGATTCTCGTACTTTCGTGATTTTCGACATTTAATTGGGATTTACATACTTGTGGATGTTGGCACATACGTACATACATTCATTTTCATTCTCATTTTTATTTTTATTTTTATTTTTATTTGCCAGCATATTGTTTTGTTTGTGTGTAAGTGAGGAGTGTGCTGAACTGATTATGCAAATATTTTTCACTAGTCCTTTTTTTTGCTTCGAATTTTCATTTTACTAAATCTAAAGAAAAATTTAATGTCTTTTTGTGATATTTTCATATATCACTAGCTGCGGCAGCTAGTAATTTCTGCAATCACTTAGAAAAATCCGGAACCAAAACAGCGATATTCTGAGCTAGTAGAAGAGGTTTAGTATAGTAGGAGAGGGCCATCTTAATCTATGCCAACAGGTCTAAATTGGATTGGGTTGTAGGGACGGAGGTATACTACAAGAGACTTGATTTCTCTCTCTCTTCATCCGTTCACCAAACGATACAATAAATTATTGTTCAAAAGTTATAATGAAATGCTGAAGAGGACCGTTAAGATCTTGTGGCTTTTGGTGAATTTACCTTGATGAACAAGGCCACCATTGGATCATGTTTTCTTGACAATGGCAGTAATAGTATTTTCATAATCTTATTTTCCATGGAATATAACTACTATATTAAGATCTCTTCCAAACTAAAAAAACCTTTTCCCATTAAACCCAATAAAGGCCAACTGACTGTAGTGTACGAAAAGTAATCAAATCTGTGCAACAAGCTGCTTATCGGCCTTATTTGAGTGGTGAGCATTACGTATTAACACTACGATGCCGAACGTACGTTCAACATCCAAAATTAAAGAAAATTAATATTTCATCAAGATGCTATTTAGCTCCCTTGTAAATGTACATATGAGGCTTTTCCCTTCTCATTTCGAATCTTTCAATTGGTAGTTCTTCGGTCAAGGTAACTAAGCTAGGAAAAAAAATTAGTTTTGGTGTCATATAATTACAACCTTCCTTACGTATCTAAGACTGATTTCCTTCAATTTGCGCTTTTCAATTACGAACCAAACAATTCTTAAACCGTAAAAAAACTCGAATTACAAGGAAAAACTCGTAAATCTATTTATCAAACATTTAAAATTTATTTTTGCAATATGGCTTTAGGCGTAGATTTTTCTTAAAGCAAATAGTCCAACAATTTTTGTTTTTGCTCCAGCTCCTAAGAATATCAAAAATTCAAAAATCAAGATTATTAATTTATTATTTATTTTTTTTTTTTTTCGAAAGAAGAGTAGCTCTGCAAACACCTACCAATTATCATAAAATTAATCAACTTTTTCGCTCCAAATAAATTAAATTTGACTCAACCATTCAACACTTTCCATGGAATACAAATTATTATTGCTGTGTCTATATGAAGTGATTCCATTTGCAATATCTCTCCAACAGACTTAAGAGCGACGCTGCGAATGTGCGACTCAGCGTCAGTGATAAATTACCGTGAAAAGCGTGTCAGTAGCACTTAAAGCGGCTGCTGCTTGCCAGCGTCACAGCTACAAGTTGCATTCATAATTTGCTTTTAATATTAAAACTCATTTAATTAGAAAGGACACAGCTGTCATAAACTGATTTAGTTAAATCAGATGAAAATTAAGATAAAGAGAAAAGAAAAAAATAGAAAAATAAGTAAAATAGTGAAGTAATATGGTGATTGCCGCTTAGTTCCTAGGTAGAGCGTAATTCGTAGCGATAATAGTTTTCATACGAATTTTATAAATCTCACATTCACTTCGTTATTTTTACGCATACACTTAAGCTTAGTAGAGAATGAAGTGGAAGACGCACAGGCAGGCTTTGGCGCTGCAAGAACAAATTGTTAGACGACCTACTCAGACGTCTTCGCATATTTAAATGATGTGAAATCTACATAAATATAGAGCCATAATTTAAAGAACTTACTACATACTTTTTTAGTTGGAAATACATTTCGAATTCAAACATTTATGCAGGACCAAATGTCCTTCAGCTACAGTTAAGTAAGTAAAATGTGCGTGAAACTGACACTACTACATATATATATATATATATATAGGTGTAAGTAAAAAATCAAAATTAATAGCATAGACACATTCACATTCATCTACATTCATACACGTACATACAGAGAAGTTCTCATTCGCCTACACGGCGTATACGTAACCGTTGCATGTATTGTACTAGCGGAGGAAGATATAGCAGAGAGATAGATAGTCAGTCCGCAAGCAGCTGCAGTTTATCCTTCACAATATACATTTGTCTACTGTTATACTCATATATATATAAATATATCTACATACATACACGCCACTATCTACATCATATGCTATAGCGGAGCAGCAGCAGCAGCAGCGAGCAACACAATAATGCTGTCAGTAATAAATATCAAATGCGAAGAAGAAGGAGAAGTAAGACGCTGGAGGAAAATTAAACATCAAATGTGGCAACGACGGCATCAGCATCAACATCAACACCAGAAATGTTGAAATAATTGCTTGCCTAGTACCATCGTACATACATACATACATACATACATACGGATATACAAATATGTATGTACATACATATACACATATGAATGTACATAGTTTGTTGCAATGTGGTTGCTTGTTGTTGCTGTAGTTTTTACTAATTTTGCTGTTGGCAACATCATTAACACCAGGAAAATGGCACACGAGTTTACCATGTACACACCCATACACTCATACATATGTATGTGTGCAATATTAAAGGATTAGGAAAAAATTTAAATTTTTTTAAGTTAAAAGTTGAGTTTTTTCCAACAGCGGCAAATTTGTTAGAAGAAAATTCGCATGAAATTTCGGAATCAAGCTCTTATGAGCCGTGGAGCTTCCAACAAAAACTATGATCGGATGCATAAAATTCGATGGGGAAATGGCATAAGAAAAAGAACAGTTATAATAGGTCACAGGACGGTACTACAAACGGTATAAATCAGACTTATATAATTTGAAAGATTTACGGAGCTTGTCGTGTTCTCTTTTTGCAAATAGAAACTAAAGCCAGGCCACTGCTGTCATCTGGATTTGTGCTAAATAGACTTAAACAGTTCGAGGAGCTTTAATTACACCTTAAGGAATTTATTTTTCCTACTCGGTCACTGTAATCGAAATCTCAAATAAAATGAAAAGCTTAAGAGGAAGGATTTAATATATCCTATACAAAGAACACTTGATATTTTCAGCGAACTTAGACCAACCTAAGGCTATTTTCAATATATCAGTGCATAAAGTTTTTTTTTGGTATAGACAGAGAGGCTTTCAGGCTACAATTATCATTTTTTTGTTTTCATAAAAACATTAGTTTTTCTACCGTAGAATTTGAAATACTGGGACTCTGGAAAAATTTCACCATGAAAGCGGGTCAGTATATGAAGCTTTTTATTATATAAACCTTGAGTTTAAACTAAGAATAAATCGGAACCCTACAAACACTGTACAAAAAGTATTTCAAACACATACATGGAGGACAGGGAAGAAAGTTGAAATGAGTTAAAGAATGTACGATTAAGCGCTAACCTCAAAAGGAAGAAATTTACAAATAGCGAAAATGAAAGAAGCCCTTAAAAGAAATACAAACTGCAAAAGAAAAATTGCTCAACACTTTTGTGTGGCACAAACTATAAATCACAAGACAAACAAGAACAAAACTAGCCAAACAACAAAAGTAACAAGGACAACAATAAGAATAACGACAACAGAAAATTGGAACGCGAATGCGGAAAAGAACGATAACAGAAATGGCAAAACTGGTAAATGCAACATGCAACACAAAGCAACAACACTCAGTGGAGCAGTTGAAAAGTGGGGAAAAAGGCCACTTTGATAAAGGAGAATGATGATGATGAAGAGAGGAGTGGAGAAAACAAACAAGTAGAAACATAACTAAACTGTCAAGAGGCTCATTAATTGAACAATGGGGCGGTAAGGAGGTGAAGCTCTGCTGTTGTATGGTGTAAGAGTACGTGTAGTTGTAAGGAGGTTCGTCGGTGGTAGGGTGGTTGCAAAAGTGATTGCTAGATTTTTTTTTTGCCGATCTGTTAGTTCATAAACTAAAATACATAAATGAGAATCAAATAAAATAATCCAAATAATTAAGGGCGACATGAAAGTAATTACAAGGAGGTGATATAAAAGCTTGAACTTAGGTCGTATTTCGACAGATTTTACTAATATAATTTTTCTAATTTTTGTATTTTTACTAAATAAGTTTTTTAAGAAAGATTTATATATACATACATATATGTGTACATGGAATTGTACAATTAATTAAAAATAAAATAAAACAGCTTGAAAATTTGATTTTAAAAGACAGACAAAATCCGTCTAGCAACCGAAGTAGTTTGTTGCCACCAAGATGTGTTTTAGGTTAGCTGAGTCACTGCTCAGGCTAGAATCAGCTGATTTCTGCTTACCTGACCCAACCTACCTACCTAACAGGTGTGGCCAGCTGCTAACGGACTTTAAGAAATCGATTAACATTGTATTGTTGTTTCTTTCTTGAGTTTCTCTTTTCCCCAACGCAATCATTTTTGTTGGAATGGTAAATATTAATGTCTTAGACAAAAGCAAAATGTATAAAATGCACATTACATATTTGTAGAGGTGCAGTTTAACGTTAAAGTTAACGGGCTTCGTCGCAAGCGACCACTTGTAGCGGTTGGATTTGAAATTTGCTTTAGCCTTTCCTTTCGTTAGTTTAGTGGTTTTTATTTTTATTTTTATTTTTATTTTTATTTTTTAATTTTTGTTATGACTTTTGTAGCATTTTGCTTATACATACCTGCGTCGAGTACTCCATTCAACAACAACTAAAAAAAAGTTTAATATTTTTGACTTTTCATATGTTCGAAATACTTTCAGGAATGTTACATTTATACATAGGTACATATATCTTTCAATAACTACCACCAGAGCAAGGCAATGGGACAACAGCGTGACCTCGCTAGACTCACCAGCGAGTGTAGAACTGTAATTGCTAAAGGCGAAAGGTAAATGGCAAGCAATGGCGAGCATTTATAAACAATTCAATTTAATTTCAATTTTTCTCCAAACAGATTAAGACAACCTGTCCGTGAACAATTTTACGAAATTCAAAAAAAAAAAAAAAAAAAAACGAAAATCAACCTGGTAAACGCTCTAAGAAGGTAAGTGCTGGTTGCTAGTACTGAAAGAATATATTTGATATCAGAGTTATTTTAAATCGGTATCCAATTTCCATTGCTTACCTCTTAAGTTTTCCAACTAATTTTTTTGACCAATTTAATTATTAACATTCTCCATAATACTATTGATCATTTATTCCTTTAGAGAAACCATTTCCATTTAAAAGAGTGGTGTGAACTCTAGAAAATCAACAAGCTATTACAGGCGTACTTTTGTATATACTCTGTCCCACAGAACTCGAAACTTCTCAAAATACTCATTCATTCATTCATTTCAATTAAACTATTCACTTTCTTCTTCGTTTTCAGTTTTTGCACTACGAGTATGTTATTATAAATATAAAGTATGATAGTAGTCACGAGTATTTAGTTGTAATACATAATGGAATTTTTCCAGCAAAAAGTGATTTATTTCGAATTTGAAACCACAAAAATTGCATATGAATCCGAAAAAATAAGTATAAATGTTTGTATTAACTTTTCGAATTGCGAATAGTTTTAATGTTGCATACCTAAGAACAGAGAGAACTTTAAGTTTTTCAAGATAAACCAGGCAGCAGCAAATTTTAGATTTCTATAGACTTTTCTGCTGGGCTCCACACATGTATATGACAAACAGAGACCACCGAAAACTACGTACTTCAACGTCTTTCTATAATTCCACAAAGAAGAATTGAAAATGAAAAAGATGAAATGAAAAATATTTGCGCCAGCTTCTTGGCCATGAGAGCAACATCCGGTGAATTTGGCACTCAAATGACCTGCTTTGCCACAAATTTGACCAGTCACATGCTGCACAGGTATATTTATACGTACAAGTGTATGTGGGTCTATGTGCCGTTTACACACACAAGTAGTTTGCTGGTAAGTGGTACCAAAAGTCAATTTTCCGCTAAATTTGTTTCGACTTGTTATAATTCGCAAACAATCAGCTATTTCATTATTTCACAATTTTTTCGAACAGTCAAACATATGTACATACAAACATATGTTGCTTGTACTTAGGAAAGAGGTGAGTTAAATGAAGAGCGAAAAGGGTAGTGATTACAAAGGTGGTTACAATGAACTTTTCTGCAAGTGAATAAGAAACGACTCAAAAGGGAATTTAATTCTGTACAAACTGTATACGAGTATGTATGTATGTGTTTATGTGACTGAAGGATTCATTTTTTCCACTTAAATTTTAATCAATTTTTATTTTGCCACACAAAAAGAAATGCATACTAGAAAGTGTGTTGTACCAGAAAAATATGTGCTTAATTATGCTGATATGAATTCTAATATTTTAAAGAAATTGAAAAAATTGGATTTTAAAAATTCGTCAAAAATTAAAGGTAGAAGTTCGCCTAATTAGGAACCTACAGTAAGAAGCTTCACGAGGTGTGCGCTGACCGCCAAAACAGCTTCCAAAAATTTCTGTTGTATTCGCTGTATTAAAAAACTTTCTTTGTAGAACTAAGAAATTGTGCTTAATTTTGAAATAAAACTTTAATAAATTCAAAAATACTGATTATAAATAAATAATAAATATCTGATGCTCTTTGGAAGAAAGTAGGAATATCCCACATAAACATCCCTATAAACCTTGATCAGTTCTTCGGAGCCGGCTTCAAAATCAATGGTAGTCTCAAATGTACTGAAATCAAATTTCAAAATACAACAGCAAAAGCTCTTAAAAAGTGCAAAGTTCAAAACTGCATTCCCTCTTTCATTCAATTATCTGAATTTTGGTATACCTGATGGGGAATTTGCTATAAATCACAATCCATTTCTGAAGTGAATTGATTTTCGTTGACTATTGGCGCTTCGCTGTCATACTACTGGTATACACACACTTACATAGTCAAAAGCAAAACTCAAAGAAAAACCCTGTATGGTTATTGGTTATTCTCATACCTCAACAGATACACATTTTTATGTATGTGTGTATGTATGTGTGTGCGTATAAAAACACTCATTCATTTTGTTTAACATTCTAATGTACAATTGTTAGTTTGTTTTCGAGTATTTTTTATTATATTTTTTTTTTTTGCCTACTTCAGTACTCCTCAGCAGCTTCTCTCTTCTCTCATCAATCGACCAATTCACATTTTACGCTGCTGCGCACACATTTATTGTTTTTCCTGTGTTTCTGTGTTTCCAATGTTATTTGTCCCAATAGATTTTACTTACCTTCGCTTTGTCAATGTCCTTTGTTTTTCAATTGAATACCTGCATATGGTTGCGTGTACGCGCATGTGTGTGTGTGTGCATGAATTTGTGGCTTGATTTTCTTCTTACTTACTTTTTCGGCTGCTTTATTGTTTTTCATGTTTTTCCTTGGCATTGCTTTGATTTGGCTGCCATTTCAATTTGTATACCTTCATTTTTTACCTTCTTCTTTTCTTTATTTCTCTTTCTGCGCTGATGTGGCATCTCACGAGCAATTTAACTAGAGAAAGTGCAGATTTATTGGGCTTATTTTTTTATATTTTATTTTTTTTTGCAGACTATTATTCCACAATACAAGAGGGGGGAAAATAGAGAAGAATGGGGTGATGTGTGGAGCAAATGTACATTCGTCAATCGATGTTTTAGGTAAATTAAATGTTAAATGTTGCTTTGTTTGAGAAAAGTGGATATAAAAAATCATAGCAAAAGAGAAATAATGACTAAACATTAGTTGACGAGTAGTCCTTTTTTGTCTAAGCGAGGAAAGTGTGAGGGTTTTCGTTTGGAATTGTGAAAATCGATTTGAATTGATCAGATTGCTAGGATAGAGTTTCGAATGTCTCCCACTTCTTGTTAATGAATTTTTGCTTTAATTTGTTTTTTTCCTACTTCTTTTGAGGACGCAAAGTGTAAACTTAGGAAAAGTAATTTATTTGAAATTTACTAAATTTTGTAGAAATTCAAATCATTTTTAATAGCTCGTTTGTGCTATACTTACCTCGCAGCTGCGGGACAAAATTAAGCTGAACCAGTAAATTGATCAACGTAATTATCGCGCGAAGCAATTACCCTTCCTTACAGGTATCGCCTCTGTAGAGATCTCTAATCTCTTTTGCTTTAACCTTTTCACTGGGCAAGTGGAATTCAGCAACACATTTCATTTAGGAAACGGCTGAGCGATACTTAGTGAATACTGGAGTTGCTTCGTGCCTCAGCGCACGGCAAACAACAACTAAAGGTGGAAATAAATCAATTGTATTGTACTTGTTAAGATGTACTCTTCTACAAAGCATCTTTGTTGCTTTCATATTTAATTTTGTTTTATCTAATCCTTTAAAACAAGTAGGCTTCAGCCCTAGTTCGTTCATTATTGTGGCCGCGAAAGTCGAGAGGCTAGAAGTACGTGCCGCCAATCGGAAAGCCAGCCCTCGAGTCCTGGTTCAACTAGCATCCAAAATAATAGAAAATCAATTTTTCTAATGCTCGTCGCCCTTCGGCAGGGAATGTCAACCCCTCTGAGTGTATTTCTGACATGAAATGAAAGTCTCCAGATGGAGGCGGCTTAGAAAAACTCTAATTCCCCCCATATGTTGGAAAAACATCAAGACACAACACCACAAATTGGAGGAGGAACTCAGCCGAAAATCGCTTCAGCGGTGGAAAAGCGCCAATTATATATGTATACCTATATATAAAAAGTCATCTCATTTAATAATAAAAAAATTAAAATTCAGTCTATTCTTTTATACTTTTATTATTACTTTAAAGTTTGATATAATCAAACACCATGTGCTCACGAACGGTCTCTTTTTAAATTTGACCTGTATATTTGCGTCAAAATTTATTGAATAAATTTTTATTTATATAGAATGACTCAAAAAACAATTTAATTCATTTTTTATTAGAAAAAACAATACTTATATACAAGATAACTTTCCAAATTCCAAATAAGAAATGCACATTTTTATTTTTTTTTTTTTTTTGTAAAACTTCTCCACGAGTAAGTTAATATTTTAAAAAGTTCGATTTTCTTCTATTTTGCATATACTTTTACAGATTTGTGATTGAATAAGTGTCAGTTTTGCCACAAAGCTACTTTGGTGGCAATATTCTATCAGATTTTAGTGCAGCGAATATATCAAAAATGCAAATCTATTTACAAAAATACTTTAAAACTTGGGGAAACCCAGCATAGCTTTTTGGTTAGTATTAAAATATTCTCGTAGTCACTTTTTAAGGAAAAGTTGTACTGCCGCAAACAATTTTTTTGTCTAGTGGTGAGATATTACTCATATATATGTATGTATGTATATATATGCGTATATTGAAAATTATATTTTTTATTAAAGTAGCAATAAGTTTAGATTCTCTTTGGAAAGTCCCAAGTATTGGTGTTCAAACACAGTTTCTCCATTGTCTACCCACATTTTTGTCAAAACTGCGAGTCTACCTCAGTGTATGTATGGGTAGGAGCATACAAATACAAAGACACGCTTCCTTTGCATAAATAAGCATGGTATTTTCCGAATTTGTGCCAATATGACAAGGGAAAGTGTGACTTGACTTGTTGACTTCTCTTATCTTGCCAAATCCTTGTGAGTTTACTTCGCAACGCTTTTCGTCAATAAGTTTGGTAAGTTTGTGTTGTCGTTCGATGACTTTGGCTGACTGGCTTTGTCGCGCACATCATCTCTTTGTCATTTGTGACTTTTGGCTTTGTCAAATTTCTACTGCTAGTTGTATGTACTAGTACCAAATCTTGAGGCAATAAGTTGAGTAAAATCATTTTCGGTGGAAAGTCTACCGTGAGTGGTAGGAAATATTTTGAAAAAAAGGCAATGAAGATGAAGACGAAGATGATGCCGTTCATCAGAATTTTTTGTTAAAATATTTTTCCATAGATAATACTATAAAATGAGATTTCTGTAGCATAACTTCAGGCGCATTTTATATCTATGGCCAAACCAGCATTTGACAACTTTTTATGGTAAAAAAACCTTTAGAATTTTGTCTGAGTAAATGAATATAAGGCCATCTTAGTTACATTCCACTCAATATAAGTCGATGCAAATTACATACCTTTCAACCCCCTCAATGTGAATATGGGACTATTAAATATATTCTAGAACTTAATTTTGAATTTGGTTATATTAAAATTCTGGAAATTTCGTCAAAACAAACAATATCTATAAAAAAGTTTGTCACAAAACTATAAATTTGTAATCGAAATAAGCGAATTTGGTAACAATTTTCTTTTTAATTCATTCAATTATTTTCAATTATATTTTACTGATTTAGACATAAATGTTCCTTTGTTTCGAAAAAAAAAATGGATTTTGTCTCATGTACTGTATTTTTCCCTAAAGAAGCGGCTATCATTTCCTGCAAGGACATTTGTGTCACCAAAACGTGAGCTACACCCTCCACCATTTACAAATTCCAGCGAATCTGCCACATCATTATTTAATATGTGCGTATATATTTGTTTTTCTGTTGACAGCGCCCATTGATCATGCGAAGACATAATATTGAGTAATGCGGTTAGCTGTCGTGACTCAACCGCAGAAACACATACATTTAGTACTTCTGCTAACACTTGAATACACGAATGCGCACATACAGATCCTTAAAGCTTTATAGCTATCGTATGTACATATGTAGCTGTGTGTTGTATAAACGCCAAATGGCAAGGATACGCTTTTAACCCGACTAAGCAGCGATTTGAACTTCCGCCTTATGCCTTTTTCGTCCACTGATTGTTCTTGTATTAGCCATTGTTCTATTTGTTGTTGTTGTTGGGCACTAAAAGTAGTTGCTATTATACAATATTAAGTAAGTAAGTAGGTAAGAGTTGATTTTTGTTATTGTCATTGTAGCGAAGCGTGTAAGTTTAAAGTGGATTTCCTGGATTTCTCTCCCTGCCGAAATCACTCAGCTCGTGCGCCTCCGCCTCCGCCGCCACCACCAGCTGTTTGCTAATCCTTGCACGCATTCCCAGACGGCAACAACACGCTACCACTCCAACAATCCACTGGTATGTATGTATTACATATGTATGTGTATATGCGGAGTGCTAGTAACCGCCTGCTCGTTTACTGCATAGAATGTTTTTGTTATCATTGATGTTGTTGTTGTATTTGTTGTTTTCCTTCATCGCCGTTTTTGTGTCTTCCGGGCAACATAAACACTTCAGTCAAAAGTTACTTACATTATTTGACAAAAGTTTTCAATGAACTTACATGTAGAAGCAGACTCTAAGACTCGAAAGTTGAATCCGTGCGAGGTGCGCTGGCGAGCGGCGGTGGAGTTGAGTGGAAAAAGGTTCTGATTACTTGCGCCCCGTTGCATTTGTGGGTCAAAGCTGAGCTGGGCTGAGCTAAGTTGAGTCGGTGCGGTGCAGGTGTCTTGCGGTGCACAGTGCCACAGATTGAGGTAAGCATGACTGATATAAACAAACACGACTATAAAAAAACGGCAAATAAGGAAGGCAAAATGCGGATGAAACGAAAGTTTAGAAAGCAACCAACGGTCTTTTCTAAAAAACAGTAAAACCTTCAGCGGCATCTTGTGAGATAATCATGGTTTATTGTAGTAGGATGAAATACCCAAAAAAATTTAATCTGTTTTAAGTCTAATAAAATTAGTTTTCGTATAACTCTGCCGTCAAAACTAGCTAAATCAAGTCCTTAAGTCTTCCAAAGAATTTTAATATATGGTACACATCTTCTCAATTAGTTTGGCTAAAAATAAATAAAATACCCTGGGTACACCGTACGACTAGGTGTACATATAAACAACAACTACATGTGACAACAACAGTAGCAAACTTAATCGGAACTTGGGTTGGTTTAAGTTTAGAGCTAAATATACATATGTACTTATATATACCAATATTCTTTAAATGTTTGTGTGCACATACTTACAGAGCAAGGTTGCGTGTTTTTCAACATAAGCGTCGACATTTAAGATAAACTAGTTTTAAGATTCCACACCCTTACGCCCTCGACGCCACAATTTTACTTTTCAATTTTTCGCTCATTCACCTTTCTTCTTTCATCACTTTCAGTTATTGTGCCATTTAGGTAAGTTCTAGTGTGTGTTTGTCTGTAGTTTTGACTACTTTTCGATTGTCCTTTTCTTCTTTTATTTTGTTAACTACTAGCTAAGGTGTTTGTATTATGAACTTTATTGAAAGTGAAGACTACGGCGATTATCGACTGGTAGAAGAGAATTTTATTTTATTTATCTTTTTCAATTGTTATTGAATTTACAAAGATGAGTGTGAAAGGTTTCGAAGCTGGTAATGAAGAACGATGCTAGGCTTTTTTTTAATAAACAACAAAAGTCATGAAAAGCTAAGTGATTCTCGAGTATGCAGTAGAAGAGTCAGTGTTACCTCAAAAGCTGTCATCGCTGCCGCTAATACCAATTATTTAACCCTTAAGTGTACTACCATAGTTGTTCAGTGAGAATTTCAACGTAAAACACTACAGTGAACTAAATATTTACATTATCAAAAGAAGTGCCTAAAGGTTGCAATCCACATTGGCTCATGAAGTTTTCCAAGAAAAATCTGATTAAAGACAGTGCAGCATTTTCGAGACCAAATCTCTTTTTGTTTTTTAAGTCAACTTGGCATTAAGATGAAGATATTTCCTATTAAAAATTGTTAAAAGAAAATAAATTTTTCGAAATTCTCGTATACTTGTATTGTGAAATTAAGCCTTCGATACCTTACATTTTTCAATAAAACAATTCTTCAGAGTATTTTTGATATATAATATTGTACCATTTCTTAAAAAAAAATTAAAAAACATGGAGAGAGATATGCATGCTATTGATTATCTATGATAGACCTTCTATGATAAATCACTGAGGTTGAAGGCACAGTGTTTTCGCAAATCAAACTGTGTAGCCCATTTCAAAAGAAACAAGGGAGAAGAGTTATCTATGACCATGCTGAAGTCTTATACCAGCTACATATAATCTTCACTAAACAGAAAAAACACGTGATTGCTAAAAAATAGCAGGGAAATTATGGAGCATATTTTCTGTAATGACTGCTGGGAATGAAGACACTGGTCGTAGTGAAGCTGCATGACCTACTGCCTAAACTGACCGTTATCCTGCTGCTACTACTTCTTAATTTCCTTTAACATGGAACAATACCTAATGGAGAATGTTATAAGAAAGTTCATGAGTATAGAGAATAATTTCAAAACTGAGGCCTTGGTGACATTCATAAACAATGACGGAAAAAAGTTCATTAATAATTTATTTATATATTTCAACTTTTAGTACTTGTTACATCAAAATCACTAGTACTCTGAGGAAACATACTCACAATAAGCTCCAATGAAGCGCTTTGAATTGAGTTCCCTCAAATGCCCATATGTTATATACATACATACATACATAACATCCATATACAAGTATATTTGTACTGCCATTTGCATAGGTTTGTAATTAACCACAAATTAAATCGTAAAATGTAATTGACAACTAACGCTTGTAACGGGATTAAATGTTAATTCCCAACAACAACAAACATACAAATTCAAATGTATATTGAGGCGCGAACACAAGCCAAACGTGTTAAATTTGTGGCTCCGTGTATTAGATGTAAATAGAATGTATCCTGCAACATATGGCTGAATGTAGCGTGTTGTAAGCAGCTTTTCAACAACATTTAGTGCATTTACAGCTAATAAAGGTGAATAGCAAAGCTCGAAACTTGATGCAAATAAATACATTGCTGTGAACCGCTTATTGAAGCGACGATATTGCTATTTGATGGTTGAAACTGAATTCCACTTGGAACTATGCAAGCTAGCGGAAGAGATATAAGCTAAAAAGTTAAAATAAAATAAGAGTAGAATTAAAAATGATAAGCAAAAATTGAATTATATTTTTTGGCGTTTTATTTCAAGGCAATTCGTATTATACAACAAATATTCTTCCCCGGTAAATAAACCGAAAACCGAAAGTTTTAACAAATTTAAAAGGATATTTACATATCTGGTAAATAATTGCTTTAAGTTAAATTGTTAAACTGCATTCATTTGGCTTATCAAAATTGCTTCCGTTATTCGGTTAATTTTCTAAGTCATATCATCGATAATTTCAGTTCACAGATATATGTTCATCTGAATATTTCAAACTGGAAGCAAATATGTCTTATTTATTTATGTATTCACATCCTTTTGTTGCTGATTAATCATTTCCCTGGTTTCTGTGGTAGTCAAACTACTGCATGAAATTCCACCCACACTGACTAACACACGTACATACACACAAATGGAGTTGAAGAATTCGCATTTTCAGCTTAGTTTCTTATGCATAATTTCACTGAATATTAATTAAATGACTGCAATATTTATTACATATGCATTCGTTATATCACATCAATCTACTTACAAATACATATATCATACACAATAACACATTTATATGTAAATTGCCTGTATAACAATCATAATCCCAATTAAATTACATTTTGTGTAAAATTTTAAAAAATTCAAATAATATGAAAAATACAAAACTGAACCGAAAACACTTTGTTAAATATTTCTCCGGCAAGATAAGTTTAGTTAACGATTCCACATTTCTTAATATGAAATATTCTGTTAACCTTAATCCAAATATGATTTCTGATAAGATAAAATAATATATATAATTCAAAAAAAAAAAAATTAAGACAAAATAAAATTATATTAAATTAAATAAAATGATAAACATTTAAATTACATTCAATTAAATATAAGCCTATAAAAAGAAAGCAACAAAAAAGTGAAAGAATTTAAACAAAATAAAATTAAATAAACCAATACCAAATAACATAGATAGAATATAAAATAAAATAAAACAGAATAAAATAACATAAAAAAATTTAATTTAAACTAAACTATATTGAATAAAATAATTTTAATTAAAATTAAATTAATTTAAATAAAATAATTTTAATTAAAATTAAATTGAACTGAATAAAATAACAATTTGTTTAATAAATCTTCCTCACATTTTAATATGAAAGTAACTACTTTCCTACAACTAACAGCGCATTCAATATTTATGAAGTTAATAACTGACTAAACATTATAACAAATACTCGTATGTACATAAATACAGAAATTGACGTAGTCGTCGCTTTTGATTTCGCACGCGTTATTAATAAATATGAAATTACCTGGCAGAAAATACTGATTTTCCACGGTGTAGAAAAAATTTCCTCGCATTAATTTTTATCGCTCATGATGCAGTCGTAAGAGCATTTTCACTTCAAGAAGTTGATTTTAAGTTATTTTAATGATAAAAGTTCTGTTATGAGTAAAAAACACAGTTTTATATTGACTTTGTTGTGCCTTCTCCAAATGGGCGCATTCACAGCGGCATTGATTGATCCCTCGGATATGTCGTCTGGTGAAGCATATTCGAATGGTGAATAAAAATATAATATATTTCCTTACTCATAAGTATGCTAAATGGTATCAATTTTAGTTGAAGGTGCTCATTCGGTACGTTTCGGCAAGTTGGAGTACACGGTTTGGCATACACGACCGGTAGGTAAAAGGAGAAATAGTAAAAAAATATCAATAAATTTATATGAAATTCTAATAATTCACTACAAAATACCATCTAATTGGAAATAATATGTTTAAAATATCCAGCAAACTTGGCAAGGTGCTTATGATTATTGTGAGCGTTATAACGGTAGTTTGGTTGTTTTGAATAATCGTGAGAAGGTTGTCAATATACAAATGTTTTTAGTAAAGCAAAGTATGTATCACTCAATTAATTAATTGAAAAACAAAAAAATACTAAGTTGATTTTCTTTTCATTTAATAGATTTTGTACAGGCACAAATCAATGATGATGATCCTGGGTATATTTACTGGATTGGTGGCAATGATTTGCAAAAACGCAACAACTGGGTTTGGATACCTATCAATAAGCCATTCTCTTATACACATTGGCTTGTTGGTGAACCGACAAAAGCAGCAGATCAGCGTTGTGTTGAGATGGGTAATAAGGCGCTGGGTCGTTGGAGTAATAGTCCTTGTAATTTGAAACGTTATTTCATATGCGAACGTAGCTTGAAAACTGTTCGCCAGAGAACTGAGTTATAATACAGAATAAAATTTGGAAACTTGTACAGAAAATAAAATCCATTTTGAGATATTTCTGCTTTACGAACTATAATTTACTTTGTCAATTCGCAAAAAAAGAAAAATAAAAATCTGATGACGCAGATTTTAAATTTTTAAATTTATTTATTTCAATTTCCTTAACTTTTAAATCTCAAAAATGTTGCAACCTTTTCACAATATTTTTTTGTGCTATCGCAAGTCATCTTAATATTATTAAAATAATTAAAAGTTGGCAACGTTCTAAATTTGTTAATAGATTTGAAACACTTTAAATTATCTAAATTTTGTTTCCTCTATTGTAATGTTTTGTACATTATAATTAATTAAAAAAGTAATACTTAAAGCCTTTACACAAACACCATAACAACATTTCAATTATATCAGCTGTGTCCGAGAATAATATCCAGGTCTTCCTCACAAAACCTGCAACAGAAACTTGGTCAACAACCTGCTGAAAAGTAAAGAGTTAGTTCTTGCTATCTAATTCTTTTATTTTTTTTTGCACAAATATAATTTTCCTACGACTTACTTACCACTCACATAAATATATTTCACTCATTGTAACGGTTAAGCAACACTCAAATCGCATTACCATCACTTTGTCTCATATTCAATTTCCACATTAAGTATAATATTGGAGCACACACTTGACTTACGCTCTATCGATTTTCTCCACTGACTTACGGGTATGCAAAGCCAAGCAGAGAGCAGCAAAGCAAGCACACAACCGAGGAGGAGCAAGGTGAACAGCAGCGGAGGATGACGAGTGTGAGAGAGTTGTCAGGTTAAATTTACTATCAATAAATTTTCATTAGTATCATAATCCCAAACTATGACAACTATCGAGTGTTGCTCCAAACTCGTGGCGTCCAACCAAACGAACAGCTTTCGAGAACGAACAATGAAGCATGCAACCGACCCGCTTATCAGGCAACCTGGGTAAGGCAAATCAAACAACAACTTAAGTAAGTCACACAAATTGGTGGTGTCATCGACCGTGTGATCGGGAGGAAGATGTTTCGCTACACAACCACGAGCCAAACCAAATGGGAATAAGCTGAAACTGCCACGCGGCCAACGAGAAGTGGAACAGGAGCTGAGCGATTTAAATTCTATAAAACAAGTAATGAGACTAACCGATCCAAATCTGCCACAACTTTAAGTTCAATCGAGCTCCATATATCAAAACCAACTTTTGCTGGCCAAAAAAATCTAATTTCGTCAACCCGAATTCGCAGCATCCACATATTCTTTTCAACCTTTTCAGCAGCCAGAATGGGAAAGACATCAAAGTGTTTTCCTTCAAGCAAATTTGTAACGGCTTTACTATTTTATGCGTACTCACACTGATACCGCAAATGTTCTACGTGGCACACTTTCACGCTTCCGCTGCCAAATCCATTATCCTTGGCTCGCACAGTTTTTCCATTCCTCTTTAGCCGCAATTTTAAAAATTCCATCTCACCTTACACGCTGCCTTTCTCTCTCTCTCTCTCTCTCTCTCTCTTCCGTGCAGCAGCCTTTCATCCTCATTGTTGTAATCAAATAAAGTTAAAATTTTATTGAATAAGATTGTAAAATGAAACCTTTATGCCAACTCATCTTGTGCTCGTTACCCTTTTGTGCCGGAATTGACCCTTTTTTGTGCTTTGACGCCTAGTTTTCATGATGCTTTTGTCAGCTGCCTCTGCTGCGCTGCTGCTGTGAGTTCTTGTCGATATTGCTGCTGTCATTAGTTGTTACTTCAAGCTGTTGTTGTTCTTGTTTTTCGTGTTGGCATCACTGTTAAGCAGCAAAGTGATGGATGACAGGATAATGCATGGCGACACATAATACTTTCCTATAAGTACTCCATTGCATGCGTATGTGTGTCAGTGTATACGTGTGTACGTCTGTGAGTGAATGAAAGGCACACGATTAAGCCTGCAAATTTAAAACAATTCTTATGTAGGCGTGTGTCGCGTGAGGCTTTATGATTTTGCAAATTAAAAGTCCATAAATATAAATATGAATGTGAATATGGAACCGTTAAAGATTTAAAAAAATAACTATAGCTTAGATCTCCAAAGTTTGCCTCCTCAAAAAGCGGTGCATTCGCAGTGGAACGGTCTCAAGGCTTTACGGTCTTTTTCTTCTCTGCAACCTCTCTGTGTAAAATATGTCCTGTAAGAAGACCTATAACTACAGTCCTTTCTCTTTAGCTCGGACCTTCTTCTGGTCCATTCTGGCCATAGTGTCTTGGCAACATTACATACATTGAGACTGTCCATCTTAAGTTAGCATCTTTAATAATTAATTCTCTTATATTGAGCTTACAAATGGGGAGCGGCCTGCCCAAACTCTTCCATAATGGCGAAAGTAGAAGGGAAGTGCCGTTCCTTGTCCAGGCCCCCATACCAGATTCAGAGAGAACATTTTTCTGTCCTCTATTTTGATTTTGAAATTTTCCCGAATTCGCATTATTTTATATATACCTATAAACTCAGGTAAATACAGTGATAGAACTCTAGAAGCCTGACACAAGAATATAAACGAGGTTCTACTTTTACCGCACTAACTCTTGACAAACTCTTATCTTTATCTATATAACCCTCCTTAACTGTCAGTATTGAACCGAGTTATGGTTAAATATATATCGATCAGAAGAAAATAGTTTTCTTGGTGTGTGCTGTTGTGTGCTAATCTCCTCACGGGTGATTCAAGCTTTGGTTGGGGTCTCACAATATAATTGAGTAGCACTTTCTGGCAGCAGTCGAGATCCCTTCCTACTATTCGAATTTTTTCAAAGGTGAAGCAGAAATAGCAGAAACATCTCTTTAAAATAGTCCCTCCTTCATTAACGCTGTACCAAGAAAACAATATTTATTTTGGTCTCCCTCGAATAGAATACTCCTGAATGCGGCTTTTTTGGATCATTATTATTCTTTTTAGTTTTCTTCACCTTCAAACATCTTCGATTATCCACGTTAGCTCTTCGCCAAAGCTACAACTAGTGTGCTGTAAACTCTTCAACTCTAAGGAACCTCTGATTTTAGATTAATCCACTGTTTTATTGGGAGTACGGATTAAGTCGGTCCGTTTTTTGTGTTCGGAAAAGTGTTTTTTATTGAAAAAAGTACATATTTCAAAGTATTGTCCGTCAGAAGCGACTACTTTTTCCTACATGTCTGGTAATTTTCGCAAACTATCCCTTGAAAATTAGTCCTCTCTGTCCTCGATCCATTCTCTAAGCCGTTGTTCGATTTCTTCAAAAGACCCGAACCGGTGACTCAAAAATCGTTGTGAAGCCGCCGAAAAAGCCAATAGATAGAACCAGCAAGGTCTGGAGAATACCGCGGAGGTGTAAAACTTCCAATTTTAGCATTTCCAGGTAGGTTGTTATGTAGAAAAATCCCCTTGTCGTGCCTTTCGGCGGTTTCTAGCCATTTTTCACGCAATGTTCGGCTCAAAGGCATCAGTTTTTGTTGATAGCGTGACGCATCAATAGTTTCGGTTTCGGCAGCTCATAGTAGGGTATGGTGTACCTGTCTGGTCCCAGCAAGACGCTCCTTGTCTTCGACGTTAAAATCACCACTTTTGAAGCGTCCAAACCTCTGTTAGCATTACATTTTTTTACATTTAATCTAGAAAGTTAAATGATCCCGCAAAAGCTGTTTATTTAACGCAAATCCAGACATTTTCGTAGAGGCAAAAGACAATGTTCTTGTCAGAACTTGTCGATGATGAAATCGGTATCCGCTCCCAAGATCCGCCACAACTTGCAGACGGAGCCTTATATTTCGGTCATTCTAGGAATCTGCAATGTTTTCGATATCCCTTTAATAATTGATTCACTTAAAGCTTTCTTTTTTGCTATGACTGATTTTGAGATGGGTCCCCTATCACGATGCTACACATAAATGCTCCATACTAAATATGTGAGCTACTTTGGTGCTCTTCGACTCGTCACCGCAATTTTCAACAATATTTACTTACGGTTAATTTCAACTTGAAATTGCCAATCTCCGTGTTTGATTGCAGAGTTTAAGATTTCCGCAAATGAACAACAAAAGAACAATTGTCCACGACCAGAGTAAGCTACACGTATGTAGCAATGACAACAGCAAAAACAATGACAACAATGGCAGTGGGAATATGTAAAACTATACGTTTTTGTGGCTGCTGCAGAGGTGCTCCATCACATTCAAATTGTCAGCCACACAATGACCACCACCACCACTACCACCTTCAATAACAACAACAACAACAATAATAAGAACGCCACAATTGGTAGTTGTTAACAACAGTTCCATCATTTTCTATTTCCACATCACTTCCTACAATGCCAACTCAGAGAAATACGAGTATATAACATATTTACATACATACATACATACATACATACGTATGCACACTGGAAATGTATGTAGGTACGTGTATGTGTATGGATATATTCACGTATGGGTAATAATGCTGGTGTTGCTGTTGTTGTTGCTGTTGCTGTTGCTGCTTAACGTTCAGGCCAAAAGGCAATTCTTACAGCTATCATCAGAACATCCATACTCCAGAATACACTCGATGTGCATGTACGTGTGTGTGTGTGTGTGTGTGTGTGTACGAGTATTACACCGTAGGACAGCCATAAAGGCATCTTCATTATTTGTAGCCACCGTTGAGGTGGCCATTCAACCGACAATTGGATTGACATGGCAACACAAAACAGCAGAGCCAGGCCAAGCGCAGACGGCGCCAGAGTCAGAGTCAGAGTCAGAGCCGAGGCTAGGGCCGGGGCTAGAGCCACTTGTGTTCAAATGCACTGTACGCCACTTCAATGGAATTGACTGTATAAAGAATATAAGCATGTATGTATGTGTATATGTGTATCTGTATATATGCGAGTGTGTGTACACGTATGTGTGTGTGTGTTAGTTGCCGCTCTATTCGCCAAATGCCATTGCGCTCCATTACGCGACGAATGAGATGCTCGTTTCCGGCAGCACTTTTGGATCACAATTTACGTAAATTGATGTCATCAACAGTATGCAATCATACAAATATGCACACTCACCGCACTGGGAGTCATATATGCATACTCGTACGTATATACATACATACATACGAGTATATACACATTTACATACATGCATAGAAAGTAGTCTTTTGCATGTACTCGGTTCTTACATACCAATAAACATTTAAGTTGAAAGGGCAGCTCAGCAGTTACATACAACCACACATACATATGTATACACCGTATTTGATATATGAAACTTCATATATATGTATGTAAGCGCTTATTTGTACAAAATGAGCAATTGCTGAATTCTTCTTGTCATCAGAACCATGGAGCTCACCTCAATATACCGAACAAATTTATTTTGACCACGATTCGTTTGTACGAGTATGTGTGTGAATAGGTATATATGTATGTACGCGGTCCAATATCAGTTATGAAATAATGCACTTAAAATTGAAGAAATCATGGTTTTTCAATGCGCCATCGTAGGCGCGAAATTTCAGAAATTGCTTCTTTTTAAAAGTGATACAACAACAATTGCAGAGCTAAAACTTAGAGAGTCCGACGCGGTGCACCAGGATCTTTTCTCCATCCCTCTGAGATTTTTTTGGGTTCCAAAGCCCACTTTTGCTGGGCGGGTTAACCGCGAAAAAGATGAAAAATTATTATCTGCATATTTTTAGATCAAACTAATGGCATGTTAAGACTCCTATAACCTTCGAAACCTTATTCAAATAGTACCTCGGTTTCATTCGGGTCAAGTTTGCCTTAATTAGCAAAATCGTTTCGTGTATTCGTTATCAAAAGCATTCTGCGGGATCTTAGCTTACTCAGTTCAGGTTATTTGTATATATCTCTGCGACCAGCAGTCGATGGAGTCTGTTCCAAAAAAAGTTCCGACGTTCTAACTTAATTTTCCACCTTAATCAAAACGATTTTTAGGCTCTATTTATTTCTAAAGAATTATTTAGCAGTAAAAGAGCTCCATCTTTCATATGAAAAATTGTGACGGCAAATATTATGGTGTTCAATATGCCCCGTGCGACATTAAATAAAGATCTCCGTTTTCAAGCAAAACAATTCTTAAAATATTTCGGCATTGAATATTCTTTCAAGAAGTACTCATAACTATTAAAAGCTCAGACAAATAAAAAATATTTATTTATCATTATTTATTTATTATAAATGAAAAATAATAATACTATTATCATTTTACAGAGAAAGAAGCACTAGCTGCCAGGGCTTACGGTTCAGAAAATATATTTTGTCAAGAGTGTAACTGCTCGATTAATGTTCATTATTTTTGCAATAAGTGGAAACAGTCCAATAAATAAAATTCAACAGGGTGATGTTCTTGACATAAGGACTGGATTGAAACAACCCGTATTCCCAAGGGAAGCTTACTTATCTTTCAAATTTTCTTGGAACTCACTCTCTAGCTCCAGCGTACTCGATTTTAAATAAGGAAAACCCTGCCATTTGGACCAAAAAGATTTTGAAAAAACCTTAAATCCATATGGGAAACCTTCGGCACATACAGAATAAACAAAGATCTGTTCATAAACAGAATTCTCACCCAAATATTCACCTACACACAGACTTTCTGGGCCAAAAGTACAAATTGGCCAATCACCAACAACCAGCAGCGACACTTTTGTCAAAATAGAAAACTAAAAGTAAACGAAATGAAAACGGCGAAATAACCAACGCCGGTGCACCACAAAATGCTTAAATTACCAAAAGACATTTCGGCTTAAGTTGCCACTTCTTGCACTTTGTTGTTGCCCATCGTTTTTGTTGCAACTGCCTTCGCTCGCTCATTGTCAGTTCTCAGTGTCAGCAAACGCCGACATTTTATGCCAAGTGGTTTTTGTTGCAATTGAAAAGTTGTTACTAACTTACCAGTTGCAAGTAGCATGTAGCAAGTAGCAAGTTGCAACTGCCAACAGCAGCAGCAGCAGCAGCAGCAGCTATTTTAACTTGCAACAGAAAAAGATTCACTGACTTCACCATTCGTACTTGCTATTTTCCACTTTTTCATTTTGTTTACAAAACTTTTATCAATTTGACCTCAATACTGGTAAACGAGAGTGTAACTGTATGTGTATGTGTGTGTGTGCGAGTATATTTTGTAGGTAAACTCGACTAAATTTACGAGTTGTTGGCAGTCCAAAAAGAGATTGTTTCCACAAACAGCCGGCGAGTGAGTGTGGCATTGGCTTCAGTGCCTAGAAATTGTCACATTCATGCGCGAAACTATGTATACCATATACTCATACTAGTATGTAAGTGTGAACGTTCATATCAAAGTTGGTCATAAAACATTTTTAATCTTTTTAATGTTCCAACAACAAGTTCGAAAATTGTCAATTGTCTGCTTTGGAGAGACAATAAAATTTTGCAGAATTTATTTTGGTCTCCGCCAAATTATTTGTACTAATATTTAATAAGAAATTATGGAAAAGTATATTGCTGGCTATAGAGAAGGGAGTTAAAGAATATTTAACATTCCGCCGCATTAAAAATGAAAAGCTGTTATTCGAGGCTATTTTCCACACTTTGTTTGGTGCATCAGCAGTGTGTGGGTGTGGAGTGGATATAATCATGAGTTTGAGAATATGTACTTGATTGGTGGGTTGTGAGGGGAGGAAGTGAACGCATTTAATTCACCGAGTACGATCAAAGTACTCCCACGGATATCTTAGCTCAGCTGGGAAGAAATTGATGATCATAGTTTTCTCCAGCCATGCTTGCTCGTAATGCTGCATTTGCTGTAATGCACGATATCACATTTTAAGACTGAGCAATGGCAAAGATTTCAAAGTATTCCAAAGTCCTCATCCTGGCAAGCTCTACACTATTTTTGAAGATGTTATCTGAGGGGTGTTAATTTTCCTCTTGTTTGTTTTGTGCGCAACAGGCCCATATTACGTAGACACTGCACACCCGGTTATAGCCGAGTGGAGAACAATGCGCCATTCATTCCTTCAATTCTCCTTTTGGCACTAATAAGGAATACCAAGTACAACCTGGTCCTCCATAATACTTCGTTGGGTATCATACGGCTAGATAACGTCCTTCCCGATCTTGACGGAGTTGTTGGTGTTGCATAACGCCAGTTTACACAGCCGTATAAGTATCGTTAAGATACCATATTCAGACATAGCTGCGGAGAGGAAGCTTATTTTCGTGCTGCCGAAGGATGCTTTAAAATCAACGAAGATGTGGTATGTGCCGATTTTCCTTTTGCGGATATTTTCTTACATTTGGCGCGTGGGGAAAATTTGGTCAGTGGTGGATTTATCACGTCTAAAGCCTCTTTCATCCTACCATATTCTGTAAAAACATCTGTTCCGTCGTCATCGATTGAGGAATCGGGTTCACTATCTCCTGGTGTTCCATTTCCACAACCGTTCAGTAGGCTGAAGAATTGTGCTCTGAAAAATCTGGGGTGCAAGTCGAGTAGGAAACAGTTCAGTTGGCTGCTGAGATTGCAGGTTTTTGACGTCAAATCTTCCTTGTGTTTATTGCTTCTACAAAATGGTGGCCCGTTTCGATTAATCTGGTTTTACGTTTCTCGATCAGGGGACAGCCAAGTAGCTTGATGAATTTTATTGAGCTGGAATTTAGTAGTGACGTAGTAGTGACTTGACGAAGTCGATCAGCCTTAACTGATTTGGGGATTTTTCGTCTTGGACGAAATATGTCCGAATATGTCCAGAAGGGTTCCACTGAAGCTTCTTCTCTTTTGACCGTTACCCAAGGCCGCACACGGGTTGCTCACGTATTCAGGGTGCGCGCCGTAGTAGGAATTGAGTACATCACCTCAACTGTAACAACCTACACAGAAGCTTGACTGCACCCCATTATAGCCCTTATCCCAGGCGGTTAGCCGAAAGTTGTAGAATATTATTCAAAAGAACAAGAGGGAATGCGACCAGAGAAGATTAGCCTCCAGCTCTGTTCTTCATATAGTAAGGTCACGGGGCTTATCTTTCCACATTATAGGGCCCCTAAATGGATTTTCCTCGCCACCAGGAGAATAGAAGTCTTTAAATTTTTGAATTTTTGAAATAACTTTGAAATAGATCAGGTCCTTCCACGTACCATACACCTGCGTTTTTGAATTATTAAAATTCAGCGATGCCGAAAAATGGGAAACAAACAAAAGCGAAACTCGATTTCTTGCTCAGCGCAGAAATTCAATTTGTTAAATTTAATTCGGCAATATTCAACAATATTCAGCATTCAGCGAAATAAAAGTTGTTTGCAGCTCGAGAATAAGAATAAGAAATGCTTTCTTTTTACTTTTTTGTAGAAAGAGGCGGAAGGATGCATAGATATTAGATTCTGTACACACACACACATACAAAGATAGCCCGTAGATGTTTGGCAATCTGAGAAAACCCAGCAAAAATTTGTATTGAGCCGTTTGGTCCATTTGTAACCGCTCAGCATACTCAATAATCACCCCTTTGATGAGTAGTAGTTTACCATTTGATCTCTCAATAGTATCCGTAAACTTACCCGATTACTATTCGTGGTCGCGTACACTAACCTTTCGGTTCTCGCTGGTAAACTTTAGGTTCATTTGTTTTTGTAACCTATATAAATGCACTAATGTTTAACTAGAATGATTCTAATTATATAATTGGATAACGGACGTGCCGGTGAAGATCGCTGTTCTAAATGTTCCACCCTCGAGAAAGAAAACTAGTTGGCGTTAAATACAAACCAGTGTGAGTATTGGTTAACAACTAACAGTTTCCTCTGCTGGAATGTTACACTTGCATCAACTTGACTTCACTTGCCAACACTATTGTCGCTGTATCTGCGGCTGCGGCTTTGGTTGCCACTACTAACGCTGCCCGCTGCTGCAAGTTTCAACTGCTGCAACCACTGCTAAATCGTGGGGAGAAAGCTGTCGCAGTCGCTGCAGTCCCAAGGGACACGACTCGAGGTTTTTGCACACCGTTGAGAAATTGCTAAGCTCGCGAAGCACACATGATTTATGTGCTGCCAATAAATGAGTTTGTCCCAAGGAAAAGTGTGGCAGTTGCACAGCCAAGCGCAAGATCACTCATGCCACAAACGGCAATGCATTAAGCATATTGTCAGTGCATACGCATGCATGTACGTGTATGGTATGTATGTTTGGATGTGGAATGTGTGTGCTCACACTCGCAGATGAGTTTGTATAAGTTCCATGCATGGTTACCTGCGGTTGGCCCCAAGCGTCTCAGTTCAACGGATTTCGCCACACCGAACAACGCAGCGCCTCTCTGTCTCTCTGCCTCGCGCTGCCACGCAGAAAAAACTTTAGCCTCGGATTGTTTTCAGTTGAATGCATGCAATGCAATGCAATGCAATTTCATATTCATCAATAATAAATAAGTCTGAGTGTTGCTGTGGCCTTGTTGCCCCCATTGTTGCTGCTTCTCTGGGCTGGTGGCACGTACTTTATGCTAGTTGTTGTTGTGACAACAATATCAGCGATTTCAATCAAATTTGCTCATGACAGAGACACAACTCAACAAAAGGATATTTTGCGTGAAAATATGGAACATTTTGTTTGTTTGTTGTTGTTATATGTAGTTTTTGTTTAGCTTTTTGTTATAATTTTGTTGTCGCTGCTGCTGTTGTTATTTTCGTTGCTGTTGTTGTTTTCGGTTATTGTTATTGTTTTGTAGCGCATAAAGATTTGTATTGTCAAAGTGAGTCATTTGTTGCATGCAACGGTTGCATAAATATATTACGTTGCTGTTGCATTTTTGAAGAGACAAAGTGATTGAGCTTTTAAAGGAGGAAAGTGCTGGTTTATTAAATTGTTGGAAGTTGATTTCATACATAAACCATTTAGAATAAGTCGGAGAGAGCAAAGTGAGAGAGAGAGAAGAGAGGAGAGCTCTTTCTAGTAACACATGCACGTATGTATGTGTGTTCTTGGTTTCGTTTGTAGGAATTTCTTATTAAGCACTTGCAAGCGAAAGAACACTTCTTAAAAGTTTCTCTTTAAAGCCTACTAACTCTGTGCGAGAGACCTTCTGTAATGAATTTTAATTATAATCATCTAAAAAAAGTATTCAATTGAGGGAAGTGAGGAAAAGTCGGCACCAGACTTCAATGTTTCTTGGTTCTAAAATGGAAATACTACTTGTTTTGCAAGAGTTTCAATTACTAAGAGCGTAGCATCATTTCATGGGACAACTCCGGAGTATGGAACTTGAAAATAACTCACTTTTAGCAGTTGGAGATCAGTGTGAAGATCACGTCCCGGAAAAATCCAATTCTTTCTAAATGAGCTCAGTGTAAACCTATCTTCTGACGAAACCAAAGGAGCACATACGAAAACTGTCCTATATCTAGCGATATTGCTAAACTTGTCCGCTCTGTCGAATTTAGAGACGCAGAAAGGAAAATCAAAGAGGAGAATGGAACAGTGGAAGCGCTCGAATTCGAACCCAATTCACATCTAAAATATCAAATATCAACAAACAAGTAAAAATTCCTCCATTTGTAGAGAGACTAATCAATGTACATAGCGTATATCTGAAGAATATTGGACGAAAGTCCCAATGGCTACTATATCCACTCTTGCCAGAGTTTGGTTAATTGAGACGGGAGATTTTAAATAATTATTTAATAATATACAATAATTTAAAAGCAATCGGAAAGGATATTTGCTATCAAATTTAGTTTCCACAAAAGTGTCGAGCCAATTTAACTTTTTTTTTGTTCAATGGAAAGCATATAGACGTTGGCTACCCATAGTCAGCGAATAAAATCGTATCGCTAACCGGCAAAAAGGATTGAAAAATTGGTGGTAAACACACCTATCTGGTAACACTGGTTTCGTCAGTTCTTCAAATGAGTCACTTTTCGGAAGGCCGGGACTCGAGTCCTGTTCCAACCAACAGCAAAAGTTATTAAAAATTAATTTTTCAAATTGCCCTCTCCGCTCGTCAGTGAAAGTCAAACTCTTTGAGTGTATTTCTGATATAAATAAAAGATCTTCGTAGAAATCCTGCGTCCGCCCAAAGGTGTCTTAAAGTAATATATATGTCCCTTCATTTGATAGAATGGGCAAAGGCGAGACTAAATATCTCTTTTCGTCACAAAAACATACAGTGCCTGCGCGTCTTGGCTGCGCCGTCAATGTTCACAGTCCTAGCTTTGATGTCGTAAACATTTTAGTGCATCTAACAATTACAAAAACAACAATATCAACCTTAAAAAGCAATGCGGACTCAGTTTTGGATTGAGTAGAAAACTGAAAAGTAAATCTCGAAAGCGAAACTCTACACGTCGATCATCATTCACCCTTCCTACTACGAATATATGGTACAGAAATGGACGTTGAGAATGTACGAAAAATTGTTTATGTCGGCCGCATAGGCGGAAAGTAGAGGTCTTTCCATTCAAGTGCTTTCAGCGGTGCCTGGTAATGCGGATGTCACAGCTTCTGTGCTGTTCCTCTCTTTGTTTTTAATTCTCGCTGTTGCACAAGAGGCCAGATCCATATTTTCCCTGGAAGTTCTTTGTGTACGAAACGTGCAATAACTCCGTATGGAATTGAACTTTCAACACTTTTCACTAATAAAAAAGTTTTCTTATCTTCTGCAGTACAGTATGTATATGAATATGTGTTGGTGCATGAACTCAAAGGCATACAAATTTGCAGCTATTAAAGTGTATAAACCGTAACACTTTGGCTGACATCAAATTTGGTGTCCAAAAACAACAAAATACAAGTAAATGAACCAAAAGAAAAAAGTCAGTGGACAAACTGTTGTAAAATTATTCGACCAACTGACGACCGTGAGTGTAGCTGAAGGTGTGCTGGAATTGCAAGTACACAACCGAACACATACACACACACACACACACACACACACACACACACACATTTATGCATATTCGTATATCCATACAGCCATGCCGTTGCGGCTTTGTATATTTTCAGTCCCATGAACGCGCTAACATTTTGCAAGTATGTATATTATATATACCATATATATATATATATATATGTACGAGCATACACTGCAACACAATGTGCCACATGGGGTGACTGAAAAATTAAATGGAATAAAAATATTATGCACGCAAACAACAAGAACAACAAAAGTGACAGCAAATTTACGGTGAGCAAATGACGACAAATGTGGGGATGAATGGAAAGCAACAAAATGCAGGTATCTCCACCTCATAGATACACACATACGTACATACATTGGGTATACTATAATTTAAGTGCATACAAATAAGCCAACAAAGCTGCTGGTCAACGCTGTGCGCTCAACAGCGGAAGCTAGTTTCACCTTCGTACGGTAAATTTGCTCGTGTGCGCTTCCCAGTGGGAGCGTTGACGTTGAATTAGATAATGGATTATTATTTTATTTCCACTTTGCGCCAACACCACACACACCACACACACCGTGCACAACAAAAACAACAGTGGCAGCCCAGACAAAAGCAATAAAACTGCAACCGCAAAATTGTGCAGACCACCAACAACAACACCAACTTGAAAGGGCTGAATGACTGACTCAGTGCACCAGCAGGGTTGGAGCGTTTGGTTTGTTTTTCCACACGGAGGGAAAGTCGGAGGTGAAAAGTTGTTGCTGAAATTGCTAACCAGCCGCCGCAAGTGTAAAGTACACGGCAGAGGGACAGACGCACAGTGGGGAAATTTTAATGAAATCGCTGGGAAAATGATTTTGCGTAAATTTATTTATGATTTTTTTCTTTTACAGAAAAATTGACGTTTCAGTTTTTTTTTTACTTTTAAACATTTTTTGTCATGCCATTTTTTGACTATTAATTTGTCTTTTTTATTATATAAGTAAAGTAATAATAAATCCATTTGTTGGAAAAACATCACGAAATCGGAGGAGTTCGTCCGAAAATCGCTTCAATGAGAATTTTGAATATTTGATTTATTTTTCTTATCTTTGTTTTTGCACAGGCCCAATCTTTGAAAGTGAAGCAAAATTTTTCCCGATTGAGTTCTTCGGTCGTAATCAATATATGATGCCGTTTGATAAAGTCTAATATTTATTAACGAAATGACATACAAATTAATTATTATTCTTTTTTTCAATTTAAAAAAATTAAATATTGCTTTAGATGGTTTTCGATTTTTTTTATAAAAAATTACAGATGACTTGAAGTTTCCCTGGTTTTAGATGTCGAAATAAATTTCTTTCGGTTAGCTCACCACTGTATTTACCAAAATTTTTTATTAAATTAAATAAAGACATAAAATTCATTCAAATCTAATTTTCATTGCATTCGATTTTATGAGGCATAATTTATTAAAAACTACCCACTGTCTGTGGGCGAGTGCGGGTGCCGAGTGTCGAGTGGGTACAGAAGTCGTACAAAAGTTTTGCGCATTTTTACAGTTACTGGTCGCTCTCTGCTGGCTCTGCGCTTTCTGTTCGCCCATTCACCTACAAATAGTCACGCTACACCGAAAATGTGTTTGTGTATAGTATATAAATATGTATATACCTATACATATATATATATTCATACTCCAACATAGTTTACTGGTATGTTGCAAAATGCTTTTGCAAAATGTTTGCTATTTCCCTCTTCATTCATTCATTTTTCTTGTTGTTTGCTTTTGAAAATATTTTAGATTTATGAAAAATTCGTTTTCGTGCAATTCAACAAAACTAACAATAACAAAGTTTTGCAATGATTTGAAGCAGAATGCAATCATTGCTCGTCTCGCCCTTTAAAGTTCATCACTCACACACTCCCACACTCCCACTCATGCACACAGCGCTGAGCTGCACTGGGTTTTCGCCACTACAAAATTAGCCAGTTTGTTGACCATTAAGCGGGAGATGCTAAATAAACCATTAAATTTGTGCTCTAACTTCCCGTTATAAACTTAGTTTGCGTTGCAAAATTTAACGAATTTTTGGTTAGTGGCAGTAAAATGCTGAGTTCACCGGCCTAGAGTATGAAATATAAAACTGTTTTGTATTAACGGAAAATTATTTATTAAAAAAATTTGTAAAAAATTCTCTATGTGAATAGTTTTTTAAATATTTTTTGTTTATATGTTACTTTCAAATATCATAGTGAACAACTTTTTATGCGCGGATATATTTTCAAGTGCATCGGTATCCTATTGACATTATGCTGCGAGGAAGCGCCTAAAATTATGCTACAAGCGTGTATGCACATTTAGAAAAGTTGCCTGCGTGAACAGTGGTGGCCAGTTAATTAAAACTATACATGTATATCGCTGATGAAATAAAAAATGCCCAAATTTATTTTGTATTGTCTAACATTTTTTTTTTGTTTGTACTTTTAAAGAAATATTGCAGGGAAATATTAATTAAAAAAATAACTAAGAGAAATTAATGTCATTATTTTCTTAGCATAATTTTTTTATGGTATATTCATAATTTTTTAACATTCTTTGTTTATACCACCTAGTTGATATATGTAGCCCCATCCGTTCTTCTGCCTGTCATTCTGTGTGTGTGCAATTTAACAGCTGAGGGAATACACCTAACTCCATATAAAGTAAAGTACATGCAGATACTTTGTATATATATATGATTATAATACGATTTTTAATTGGTTTTTTACGTTATTGGTTAGTATAGTATGTGACATAAGCAAAGCTCTAGCTATGTTCCAAATATAAAGTAAATCAAATCAGAAATATTGAAGAAATCGGTCCCCAAATCACTTCCGAGAAAAATAATAATTTTCTTAAATGCGCTACAGCACTTTCAGAGTTCATTCCGAACATCACACATTCTTTTTGTCCAAATCAGGGGTAGGACTTCAGAAAACTCTCTCTAAGGGGTTGCCTACAGTGTATCACAGAACACACACTCTACGATCAGTTGTTTAGGATCAGTTAAACAGTCATTCAGGACAAAGAATTTTTATATACAAACAGATGACAAGATAAAATGTTTTGCATCACCTCTATGTACATTATACACAGTACCTTATTAAAGTTATCGTAGGTATAAGAATTAATTGATATTTCTTCTTATGTGAATAAAAAATTGCTCAACGGGCTTCTAAGAGCACTGTGAGATGACTTCGAAATGGGAATAATTGGAAAAAATCGATTTCCCTTTTTTGAGTGCTTAAGTCATACAAATTTTTAACATTGACTGATTTACTCCCCTAAGTCTATTTTTAATTTGCTCTGTAAATGTCTCTGTCGGTTTCTTTTATCGGTTGACAAAATTATTCATGCAACTCTGTGCTTACAAGTGAAATATACACAACACACAATGAAAAACGAGATGGATCAGTTGATAACAGCCGTGAGCTCAAACCGGAAAAGATGAGAAGTTTTCCTAATTTAGTTTGCGGAGAATGTTAAGAGCCTGCTCTCTTCCTCTTCTTCTTTCGTTTCGAGCGTATTCTCTCTATGCACAAGGTTGCCAGAAGTCTCTTATGAATAAATTTGAAATAAATTACGAAAATACAATTTTTAATTAGAAATAAATTAATGCGGAAATAGTAATCAGTTATTTAATACGAGTATATTATATTTTGCTTACATCTTGCGTCTATATTCGAACAAAGAAATTATGAAATTTGTTAAGAAAATTTATACATATCTTCAAAATTTTCTTCCGGATGGATGGAACGACTGGGTGGTATGTAAAACGACTAGTTGAGTTATAACTAAGATTATCAAACTACGATCGCTGTGGAGCAGAACACGGGAACGTAAGCAGAATAGGGCTGAATATTCTTTTTCATCAATTTGAGAGTGGATATTTTAACCAGTCACCGAACAACTTTCAATTAAGAACTATGAGTTTCATACTAGTTCAAGGAGGAAGAAACATTATTTAATCGTTTTCCTTGTTTTATCTCAAAGTTAACAGTAATGTTTCCCGGGAAGCAGTCTTGGGAACGATATATTCAAAAAAAAAAATTTTATTTACATGAAATTTGGCCTGAATTGATATGGGGAATACTTTTTCCTCTGGTAAGTGAACCTGGGACCGACTCGATAGTTCGAATATACTTAATATATGGAACATATATAATATATATGTACTATTAGTTTATAAGTTATAATAAAATTTAGGCAGTGATCCTCTTTAAAACACCAAAAAATCGTTTTTTCAGCAATTTTTAGAAAAGAAAGGAAATTATTGGGTAAACAAAATTGTCAGACAATAGTTTACTATATATAAACTTCAAAACAATTTTTAGTATCCAAAAATATTGGATTTTTTCAAATCCTGTGATTATTTTTCTGAAACGGCTGCAGTTTGAACTCATGAAACAGCCGCACCAATTTTTTATTTATTTTTTCTTCTCTGTGAACTAAGAAAACCGATTCAAATTTTTTCTTAGTTCAAATAGAAAATAATTGCATACTGAAATTAGATCACTTTGAGTTTTTTCGACCGAACTGTATATTATTTTTGCTATCAGCGGCTCTGTTTTCTAAAAATTTCCGACCCTGCCCGGCGCTCGGCCACTAAAGCTCGTAAAATATGTCCAATTGGCCACTGAAATTTCGAAGCCATATTCTGTTATAGTATTAGAATAGATTTAAGAGAAAAATGCATTTGTTGAAGCCTCTAAAGCAGACAACTGCCTTTAATCTTATTATAACTTTCTGAAAATTCCATGCGGCGGAAGTTGTGGGCAAACTATGTATAGAAGGAACTCCATTTTACATAAAAAAAAAACAAAGTTATACTAGACATGAGTAAATAAATTATTGACTTCCTTGTTTTTACCAAAATAGGTGTTAATTATTTTTAATAAACCATTTAATCTCGCACAGAGGTTTTACTCTTCAAATTAAATATGCGCTTTTTAAATCCCATTCACAATACATTTCACTATTTTTTTCTTTCTTTTTTTGTAATTTTAATAGTTTTTTCACTGCACTTTTATTTTATTTCATTTCATTTCATATTTTCTGCCTCTCAATTACATGTTGTTATGGCGATACGAGCCCTTATCAGTTCTCCGTCCAGTTGACGATGCATACACGGGGCGAAAGAATGATAAGGGTACGAATTCACCGCTGCCGCCAACACACACACACAGTGGTTATGTGACTTCATAAAAAATAGCAAAAAAAAAACGCAGCACAAAATACTTAAATAAATAATAAATATAACCGTTATTAACCAGTATTTGCTGTCCATATAACTGTAAAAAAACAAAAACAAAAACACCCAGACGAACGGGTGCAAAATAGTAAATGCCTGTTGACAATTGACATCGAAAAGCAACAGAAAAGCACGAAAAAAAAAAACAGAAAAAGTAAAGCAAACGTTTGTAGATCTGGATATACATACATACATACATATATACGTATATACATACGCAGATAGGGAGGAGGTTGCGCTGCCGATTTGTGGTGTGATTTGTTAGGGGCGGTGATGTCAGTCGCTTGTCGCTGCTGTGGGGAAATAAAAATGTTTTAAATGCATAAAATAATACAAATTTATTTTACATTCCGTAACGCGTTGGAAGGAAAACGCAAAAATAATAACAACAACAATAACAATTCCGTTGTGACTCCACAACAGCAGCTGTCAACAAGTAATGGGGGGACGGCGTACTCGTACAAACACACATATGTACATATATATTATATAAATATGTTAAATAAAACTGTTTACATAAATTTATACCTACTAAATATACAAATGTATGATTGAAGGCTTCTGTACATGCAGTTGCTTGTGTGTTTGTATGTATGTATGCCTGTGTCTGCTGGCCTCGTATTTGCATACAACAGTTTGCCAAATTAAATTCAATTACATATTCATGGCAACTGTTGCTCGAACTTTGCATGTAGTCACCACATTGGACAGGTCGCCTGGCGGTCGGCCCCTGGAGCCGCACTTCACTTCACTCCATTCCAAAAACACTGAACAGCTGCTACAATGCGTTGTGTGTGTGTATGTGTGTGTGTGTGTGTGTGCACTCGGTAATCCAAAGTGCTTCGATTTTTTCTGTTTTTTTTCCTTTTGTTTTACCTCTACTGCCACTGGTTGATTCAATCGCTCCACTCCAGTGCCCCCGCTCTCTGAGTGCTCTCCCTGTGTTAAGCTTTGGCATTGCCAATCATATTTTATTTTATTTAATCAACATGGCAGCCTTGTCAGGATGGAAATTTACACCGAAGCAGAGCAAAATTTGCATTTACATTGTTATAGAGGTACATGCACATATACATATGTATGTATGTATGCATGTGCGGATATTTGTCTACAGTATTGAGCAGAAATTAGTTCATTTTGATTTTTTTTTTTTGAAAAAAAAAAATTTTAACTAATTTTTGGTTTGGATTTTTTTTTTCAATAACATAAAAACAACAAAATCATATTATTGGTATAAAATTTAAAACACTGCAATTTCTTATGTAAAATTTTGAGCACTTGAAATAAATTTAGGTAATTTTCCATTTCAAACGAATTTACTGTTATAAAAATTAAAAAGAAAAAATCTTATTACGAAAAAAAATATATAAAATATTCAGGACGAATCATAAAGCACAAAATTTTGCTCTTCACTGTACTTGTCGCTTCACGTAAGGGCAGTATGTGAGTGCCTAATGCGCACACACATGCACACGTTGCAGATATTAAATGTGACTTTAACTGTCAATCATACCCAAGTGATGGGTAAACCAGTGTGCAGTTCTACATGAGCAAAGAGGACGACATGATGAAGGATGAAATATATGCACAAAAAGAAAATTCTTCATACACGTATGCATGCAACAGCATGTAACTCCAACTCGGCTCGTTGATTCTGTGAAGTAGAAAAAAAATTTATTAACATAAATTCAATATATGTATGCAAAAGAAATGTATTTAACATATTTGTATATTTTTATAGATTTGTGTAATTTAAATGACCAGCATTAGACCAATCGACCGCTTCAGGCAGTAAAACAAAAAACATTTAAATACATTTGAAAATAAATAGCTTTTAACAATTATTAAATTGGTTTTCAGCTCAAAAGTTGACGTATTAAAAAATGTATTAATAATTTTTGATCTTTTTTGAGCGAATGAAGGGAACTGCGGATTGACACAAATACATACATACATATTTACATGAGATAAATATTATTAAATTTTAACCACACAATTTTTTTTTTAATAACAGTCTTCTCGCAACCGCTAAAGGAACATTTTATTAATTTTTCTTTTTTTTTTGTTTCCACTAAAAAAATAACTGTCAACGTCAGTTCCGCGCTTAATCACTCAACAAAAATCGCCGTTATCCTGGATTTCGCCTTCATGCCGCACAGCACAAAAAATATTCAGCAGCAAAGCGCCAAAGCGTCAAAAGATAATTACATTAAAATTTCTCCTTTGTCATGCGCTTTTTGCAACTTTTAATTAAACATTTTTATTACAAACAAAAACAAATAGCAAAGAAAAAGTAAAAAAAAAATAAACAATTTTACACACAAACATAAACGAACTTATAGTTGTAAACACATGTATATTTATTTATTTATTTATTTACTTATTTACATTATGTATGTTGTACATGCCAACTTTATATGTTTATGTATACGTGTATGTTCGCAACATACTGTACACATTTGTTTTTGCAAGCTTAATTGTTGTTTTCGTAAAGAAAATACAAAAAATACAATAAAAACAGAAGCATTTGCATTCGTAGCCAATGAGGAAGAGGAAGAGGAAGAGCTGGGGAGCAAACTGTGGCAAAAGTGCAAGAACACGTGCACAACGCTCGAAGCAAAAGGGAAAATGCAAATATTTATTTATATTTTTCAACAAAGTGGGGAATCAAATAATTGTGCTCAACTCAACGTATATATAATTGTGTGTTTATATGTGTGTGTGATTAAATTATATATATATATATAATTGGCGCTATGTTACCGCTGAAGCGATTTTCGGCCGAGCTCCTCCTCCGATTTGTGGTTTTGCGTCTTGATGTTTTTCCAACAAATGGAGGGACCTACAGTTTATACTAAGCCGCCTCCGAACGGCTGACGGTTTTTTTACGAGGAGCCTTTATTTCGTGTCCGAAATACACTCGGAGGGATGGACATTCCCTGCCGAGGGGCGACCGCAATTAGGAAATTTAATTTAATTTTTTATTTAAATTAATTTTCCATAACTTTTGGATGTTGGTGGCACCGGGATATGAACCCGAGCCTTCCGAATGGCAGGACGCAATGCTAACCACTCGGCTACCGCGGCCGCAAATTAAGTCACATGAAATTAAATGAAAAACTATTAAAAATCAACAGGAGCGAGCGTGCCGCACTATGGCACAGTGGCATTAACTCAAGAAAGTGAAATCGCCATTAGTTAGGGAAAATACTTTAATTTATTTAATTAAATATAATAAAATGAAAAATTTTATTTTGTCTAATTTTAGCATTTAATTAAATTTTAATTATTTGATTTGGTTTTTTATTTTATTTTATTTTTTTTTATATTCTGTTTTATTTAATTATTTAAAATACATTTTAATTTAAAATTTGCAAGAAAAACTGAAAACAAAGCTCAAAAAGTTAATAAAATATAAAAATCTACAAATATGAATTTAGTGTGTTTCTCCTTTTTACAAAGAGATATTACACAATATTATATTATTTAATATATTATACATGTGTATGTATGTGTAAATGCTCTTTCGAACTACTTTGTATTGTAGCTCTAATTTGCGTTGAACATTTCCTTGCATATGCTAAGGCGCAATAAAAGGTTTCACATGACAAATGCATAAGGAATTTATGCGAATCACAGAGGAATATGATAATGCTAATAGAGCTTCAATCAAGGCTAAAGGTTCCATCATAAACAATGAATGCCAAGTTGAGCTGTACAATGGAAATGAAGAAGACGCGCCGTTCAACTTGTCTTCGGTACTTCTATTTGATTATGTACGTGTATGTATGCATATAATTAAAATATTTCAACGCCCACGCATTTATATATAATATAAGCAGTGAGTCTGGCAGTTCATTTGAGGTGCCCAAGGGTTTCTTTGTTTGCAATTTGAGTACTGAATAAAAATTATTTGCTTCTTTCTATTAGCTGCTGAATGAGAAATTCAAAACTGAATTTATTCGAGAGCAATACGAGATTTAAAATATTCGGAGTGTCTTTGTAAAGATGATTGTACAGAAGCATAGCTCTACAACTGCTGCAGCGGCGTGCATAAGTATGAATATGTACATACATATGTATGTATGTGAGTGTGGATGTACATGAAGTTGAATATTTTTCTTTCAATTCCTTTGTGCCGCGATTTCATTATTATAATGTATTTTTTCTTTTTCAAGTGATTACGTAATGCTTTTGTGATTTGTTAATGCGTTTTCTATGTTTTCTCTTTTTTCATTTTCTGTTTTTTAAAATTCCTCATTTCCCACCCTTTTTAAAACTCACTTTAGTTTCGAAAAAATTTGAAATGCTGAAGATGTTAAGTGGGCAAGGAAACATGCTTAATACATACATACATACTATTTTAGTTGCTTTGGCATGCATGTGTATGTTATTAATGTATGTACATATGTATATATATATATGTTCACATTTTAAATTGTGTAAATGAAAAGACAAACAAAAGTTCATTGAGTTTTAATATAGACAAGATCAGGCATTTACTTTACTTATTGAAAAACTGATTCCTCTTCAGAACAGTTTTAACGCTTAAATTGTCATTTAAATTATTATAATTTCATTATAAATTTTGTAGTGAGCGAAAGGCCTGGATTGTTTTTTATGAATTGAATATTTTTTTTGTTATACAACAAGGAAAAATGGTAGAAGTGACAGCTGTTTCGGAGATCACCACATCTCCTCATCAGACTTCTTATGGCAGCGATCGAACCAACGGTTCCTGACTTAACAGCCGAGTGCTCTACCACTGCGCTAACATCATTCATGCAATCCATTGTTATATCATTCAATTCATTATTAACTAACAACTATTAAGTGCGCTAATTTTTTCCTTTTTTCTATCTATAGTACAACTCTGAATCTCACAAATTCACTTAATTAATTTTAAGCCGCAATCTTCCTCACATTTCGCACAATCGATTGCCGATCTGCACTGTTTGCTTATTCATGCGTTTCGTTTTTTAATACGTACTTATATCAATATAATCGGCTGTCATGATTAATACTCGTACATAAAGCATTGTCAAATTTTCTTTGAAATCACCCTCCTCTGCAATCTCTAACCGTCTTTAGTGTTAATATATTTAATACCGCAAAAAAAAATTACGTTACTTAAAAGAATTGAATGGCGCAGACGTGCCTTCTTGCTCATTCAAGTGTTTATTTGCGCAATTGAGAGTTAGGGGTGTGAGCACTCGCCGCATTGGCATTCTTCACAATCCATTGAAGCAATTTAAGTGCGCTCATGCGCATGCGTTATGAAGATTATTAACGATTTGTAAAAAGAATAGAACAATTGAAGTATTGTGCTTATTTAATATGAAAAATATATTGTGATTCTGTGAAATTTAATGAAAAAAGTAGTTGTTTCTTCTGCAAGCAATTTAAATCTAATGAAAATTCTTATACAATTTACCCTTGATGCTCATGTACTCACAAAATTCCTAGACTTCACAAATCAAAACAAAACTGTCCTAATATTGAGTTTAATTAGTAAAACTACAAAAAACTATCACCATTAAATTTAAGTCACTCTCCATACATAAACTCTGGAACATCTGTGACGTTTGACAACTCTGAGGACTTTCTACCTTTTGTATAAATCCGAGAAAAATTGGCAAGACTTAAAAACTAGGCAGGGCCATAAACACTATACACATTTACAGCTGCCAGACTGGCGTTTTAGCTTTTATCGAAACTTGTAGAATAGAGCGCATTTTCTCTTTGCTGGTGGTCACCCTTGACCTGCGTTCAAACACTCTAAGTGGTCAACACTTCTCCCATTATCTTTTTTAGTACAAAATATTATCGTTCTAATACCACCTAGCAAAAATAATGGATTAATTTTTACTGGACCTGTGTTTGGTCATGGAAATGATGAATAATTTTAATGAAATAAACCGTAGATCAACTCATTGCATACCTCTGACACTTAATCAGAATCATAATCAGAAATTTCTAAAATTACTTTCAGGGGACACGTATTCAAATTAGGGTGGGTTATATTTTAAATTTAGGTATATTATTGAAGGTTCCGTAAATAGTACTTATAGCATTTCTTGTTCAAAATCCAGCTTGATATTATACGTTTTTTTTTGCTTAACAAGACGAAGAGAATTTTATTTCCTTGCTAAAAAATGCGTAGATATACATACATACACGTATGTAAAACTAAACATAAATTACTTAGTAGTTTCCAATTTTGCTGCAATAAATCAAAAATTGATATAGACATAGTATCATGGGAGCCGAATGAGGAATTAAATTTTTTATATGAAATACAGTGAGGTACCTTGTAGAAGAGTTAATGCAATATACACATGAATGCATGCATGTAATATACTTAAATTCGGATGGACTCTTGGCAAATCCAATCAACAAATTTAGCATTTCTATAAGTAAAATATGTACATAAATTCTTCATTAGCGCAGGCATCGCTTACACGATAACACCGAATTAACTATTGCACGTCACTTGTTTCTTCCGGTAAATATGTACTAAACATTTTAAGAGAGGTTTTACGGAGTGATCAAAGACCAAGTTTTATCCAAGAGGCTTAATTTATTATATAAAACAAGGCTGCATGGTAACGATAAATTTCAAGTTAATCAAAAAATGTCCATCGAATGTGTTGAAACACATTTGAAATGATATCGTTAACGCAGTTATCAATATAAATTTTATTTCCTTTTTACCCGAAACGAAAAGCTGTCGTTAATGTTAAATCGTTAACAGGAAATTTTAAGCGTTAAAATTGAAGTGGGCTGTTAATATCATAGCTAGGAACCATCAAAACAAAATCATTTCGGAAAGTCTAAGCAAGCACCTCAACTTTTTTTTGTCCATTTTTTTGTTTTTTTAATGATTCAATGGTTAAAAAATTGCATAAAAAACTACGCATTTCTGAAATGCTGGTGCTGCTGGAAAGTTATTTTAATAATTCCAACTTTTTCTTTCTTTCACGACTACTGTTGTTGCAGTTTTCTAAAAATCCTTTAAAGTGTAAACGTTCCTCTGCCGCTGAGTGGGTAAACCTTTCGGGTAATTTGGTATGTCACCACACAGACATAAATCAACAACGGTTGCAACCGCAAGTTCAATATGAAAAACTAAAAAATTTTATTTAAAAAGGAAGAAAGATTAAAAGTGGCAATAAACTTCAATAAAATGGAAAAAGTTGCAACTTATCTGCAGCACTGACCCATTTTATGCACATACGTATTTACATACATCTGTATGCGTTTATGTACATATATACGGGTAGGGTACCATATGAATACCACAAGCCATTTGCAATATTTTATTCAAAAGCGCAGAAATATCAGCACATACATATGTACATATTTTTGTGTTTATAAATACTATAGGGAACGCTGAATATTTTGCGCCAATTTTGTCTCCATTCCTTAGTGGAGACTTTGTGATGCAAATTTTTCTCTCTTTTACTTTATTTTTTTCGAAACTTTACACTTCTAAAGTCATAATTCTTTTATATGCCGGACATACGTGTATGTATGTATTCTATCTCTCATGGACACACAGTGGAGATGCAAAGTACATATATACATATGTATATGTACATAATTTTAGAGTGGTTAGATGTACGTATTACCATTCGGAAGACCAGTGTTCGAGTCCTGGTTCAGCCAACATCCAAAAATTATAGACATGTTTTTTCTAATTGTGGCCAACCCAACAGATCCACCTAAAAAACCGGAGGGGCCTTAGGATAAAATTCAGGTTCATCTTTTTGAAGGAAAAAATCAACAGCCACACCAGAAATCAGAGGAGAAGCTCGGCCGAAAATCGTTTTAGCGCCAATTACATACCTTTACGAATATATGCGCATATATGTATGTACGATATATGCGTATATATGTATGCATGTACATAGTGTTCCGTGTAGTGTTTCGATAAAGTGCTAGTGTCTACATGTTCTCCTTTATTTTGTAACATTTTCAAAAGCTGATTCGCCACTACTGGGAATACATATGTATGTAGATATATTTGCATCTTTGTTACTACTTTCCACATTTGTCTATCCGTAAGGGTGAGCCGGAAGTGAACTTTAATACAATAACTGCACATATTTACAACAATCGCCATAAACAAAACAGCAAACAATTTTTTGTATTTTTCTCACTCACTCCTCTCCGCAAGCTAAGCCGGAGGAAAGAGCAAAGGAGTAGAGAAAAAATTGTTACAAAAATGATAGCAAACTAACTCTCATTGCTTATAAATTCTTCCGGTGGCGGAAGTGAAAGATTGCTTCTCCCTTAGTCCGAGTTTACATGAGGATACTTTTTATCGCTTTTTTTCGACATTTTCTCTTTTGTGTCGCCCTTCACGTTCACACAGAGATACTTTCGTCAAGCAATTTTTTTTGACATTTGTTTGGTGTTCATTTTTTTTCTCTACTCCGCTTTATTTTACACTCGCAATTTTTCGTTCGCATCGCGCTTTCTTATATGTCTAAAATAAAAACACTATGTTTGTGTAAAGGAAGACACAGCTTTTTTTTATCTATTTGTTTTATATATTTTTACATTTTATTAAACATCAACTCTACCCTTTCCAAAGTGTAATCTATTTACATTTGTCATGATTTTCACTATCATCAAAATCAATCTCAGCGGCTTCTTCAATACTCTATAATATTTCTTGCATTAATTCAACTTTATCTGCAAACTCCATTATCTGAAATATTTATTAATAATCGGATACATATATACAAAGGCATATATGTTTGCATACATATATTACATATATGTAAATATTGTAGTAAAAACCCCCAATTTCAATTTCCTAATTTACGGCATTTATTCATTTGAAATTTTAGACAGCTACAATCAGTTCTAAGTGAGAAACAAAATAAAAGGGAATGCCAAAATCTACAGAGACGAAAAGAAACACAAAACGAGTAGAACGAGCACAGAGAGACTTTGCATTGTCGCCTTCGTCGTCGCCCCCTCCCCAACAAACGAGTGTTTCGGCGACAAAAAGTATCCTCATGTAAACTCGGACTTAGCGAGCGAAAGGATTTACAAAAAGCGAAAATGTTAAAAAAAAATAGAGGAAGGAGTGAGCAAAGCTAAAATGAAAAAACGAAATAAAAACAAAGCAAAATATATGTATATTATGATACAAAGCATATGCAAGAATGTTAAGCGTAAAGTGACTTTGAAACTATGCTGCGCAGCATTCATACTGCCACATTCATATCATATCATATCAACAACAACAACAGTACGCAACACTATTTTAGTTTCTTTTGCATTATATGCATCATGGAGGAGGTTAAGTGAATTTCCGACATAATCTTCTTTTGGGAGATTTGGAAAGTTGGAGTTATGCATGTGCACAAATACTTATGTACACGTATACAAAAACCAGCTGTACTTTGCAACGCTTCGCTGTCGTACATACTCATTGAATGTATGAAAAATTTCTTATGGGATATTTTTTTATCATGAATTTATTTACTAAAAACATTTTTGGCTTTACGCTTAACATTGGTCCACTTCCCGGAGAGAGAAATAATCGGACTTTCTGAATAGGTCAGTCCCCGGAGATTAGTGTAGATTTCCTGCTTATCTAAGCAAAAAGCCATTTAAGTACCGAATTTCAAGTAAATCGAAAGATAAAGAAGATTTCTTCGATCAGGTCAGTCCCAGGTCCATTTCCCGAAAAAACCTTCCCAGAAACCATAGAAAGAATCTGACAAAATTTCAAGTCAATCGGTCGGTAACTTTTGGAGATTTTTGGAGATTACTGGAATTTTCCAAACGCACATAAGATAAAAGTATATATTTCCCAATATTGCCAAAGTGTTTTTAGCTATTTTTTTTTAAATCTCATCTAGAACTCGATTTTTTAATTAATTATGACCATAGAAAAGCTGCCTATTTTCAGTCTTTTGAGATTGCTTTCTTTTTTTTTTTACAAAAAACTGCAATTGAAATAAACCTTCAGAAAATTTAAAGCTTCACTTATCGTTAGAAATATTTTGCCTGAAACTACTATGTCCCGAAATTTTGACTTTTAGAGTTTTAATTAGTTTTGGATTTTTTATACAATTTTCATATAAGCTAAGTTTTTTAAATAAGTTAAACTTTTACAATTAGACATTTCAAAATTTTCACTCTCTCTCCTTCTTACACTTACAGTTATTCTCCTAAATGTAGGTATGGACGTTATGCCTAAGTGCATAAAGCTTTTATCGTTAAATTTTGCATAACTACAGTTTCGAAAATGAAAAAGCAAACAAAAAAAAAACAAAGGCAAGTTATGACTAACCATATAAACAGTACAACCACAAACCACAATTTTTAGGTGACCCTCAACCAGCGGCGACCGCACCCTAATGCCCCAACGGGCTACAATCGACAGCGCAAACAGCCAACCAACCAAACCAACCGACCGACATTGTTGCGCTTTTATGACCACATGAAAATAATGGCCAAACAAAATGTTAAAATGGCTACTTTAAAGTGCTAGCACAGCCACTCACACACATACAGATGCATACTTTCATAATCACACATCGTTTGGGCAAAACCCTGGTTTTGGCTGACGCTGGGCGCTGAGCGTTGGGGCCTTTTGTGTTTTGCATCGAAACCTTATCGACGAAGTGTTGTTGCTGTGTCTTTCCATTGCTGTCTGATGTTGGTGTTGTCCACCTGGTGCTTTTGTATACCCTGTGGTCCATTTAAATAGCAGCAGCAGCAGCAGCAGCAACAACAACAAGATTTAGCACAAAAGCCAGCGTAGCAACAAAATGGTGAAAAGCTAAAAATGTTTACTGTCGCTCGTGGCTGGACTATCGAACAACTAACGGTTATGTTTTGTCGCTTGTGGTTTTACGAAATATCTCTTTGCGCACGTGTGTGTGTATGTGTGAGTGTGTAGCAGGGTTCACAACCAACAATGGTTGTGAGGTAGCAACTACAGCAACAGTAAAAAGTACATCATATTTAAACGATACCCAAAGCGTATTCAACGCCTAGGTGTACAACATCACAACAACAACAACAACAGCAATAACAGTAACGACAACCAAATGACACGGAAAAAATGCCAATGTGTTGACACAATTTTACCGAAAAGCACACACACCCAAGCGCACACAAACAGCGGCATACGTAAACAGATTTTACCCTGCCCACAAATGCATACAAAAAGCCATTATCGTGTGAAATTTTAAAAGGTTTATTGTTACCCAAGCGATAGCGATAAGCACCAGTGTTGCCACTTAATAGCAGTTTCGTTGCACAACGGTCATTTATAGCGGTGATTATAAGGTTGTTAACACTATTAGCATATCGCTGGGATATTGAAACTATAATATGCATAAAAATGCATGAAAATATGTACATACGTGTATATGTGCGCATGTAGTTGTAGCAAAATCCATTTTGGCATATCATGTAAATTGCTGATAAAAATTAATACAATCTCAACTGTTGAACGGCAAAATATGTAATTTTGTTTAGTAAAAAAAAAATTTTACGTTTAATATTTGATTAAAAAAATTATATCAAAGGGAATTTTCATACGAATGCAAATTAATACATTCACAAAAGTATTTTTGCTATTTAAAATAGTTTTACCATTGCTTAACTTCTGTTAACCGAATGACTTTTATTTTGAAATATAAACAAAAAAACTTTAAAATATTTTTTTTTTAATCTTTAACAATTCACACACTTTTCCTGCTTTTACTTACCTCGTTATGACAAAATAAAAATACAGACATCGTATGCAATGAATAGTTTTCATCCGCTTATAAATCTTCCCTTTGGCACTGATGTCAGCCTTTTGTTGTCATCATCAATGCTAACGGTTGCCAAAAGGCGCTCATGAATGAAGTCAGTCAAACGCAAATAAAAATCTGCAATTATAAAGAGAAAAAGGCAAAGAAATTATTAGAAAATATTGCAAAATAAGCAAATAAAAATCATTGATTTGTAAATAATGTAGCTACTTTTCAAACATTAAAAAAAGAAAAAATAAAAAATTGTAATGCCAAACTCGCGACGTGACGCGTGAGCAACATAAATAGATTGGCGACTTTTCAAGGCAATGCCACTTGATGAGCATATGTTATATGCAAGTGTGTGTACGTAAGTTATGAAAATATTTTTCTTTTATTTTTATATCTTTCATGAAGTGTTTACGTTTATGGCATCGCTGAAAAATTTGCCACATCAACAGATTTATGACTCGCTGCCGCTGAGAAAAATGAATTAAATGAGAGACTTTGAAGTGCATGGCACTGCCTACATAAATACATATGTGTTTTAGGTGCCAAAGTGTGGCATGATATTTACACAAATATTTTTCATACTGAATCAGCGTTTTTTCTTCATTGAGTTATTTGCATAAATATATATATATATATTGTGAAATCTTAATAATTTCAGAAATTATAAACCGATGGAGAAATCCTGTGAATTAGCATATCCGTTGTTGCCTATATTTAGGCGCCCTAATAAAATGAACGAGGTGCCTGTGTGTAAACTCAGTAAAATCATGCTCATATTTTAAATATTTTAATTAAAAAACTACAACAAAAAATAATTACCACAGAAGGTACTTTATCAGTGAATTCAGTATACAATATCACTCTACTTGGCTTATATTTTTGTCAAGCCCGGTCAAAATATTTTCAAACTATGTATATGTCTAAATATATTATCAATTATAATTTAATTTATATGTGCAAATATTTACTTGTAATAAATTATACTATTAAAAGCTTGTCAACGATAATTTTGTCAACTTTGCACATTTACTTTACTCTCCAACAACAACAAACACAAGCACTAAGGGAGGCCTTTAACAATACTAATAAAGTGGACAGCGTGGACAGACAACTATTAAATGTTTGCTTGGCTATGGATAGGTCAGGGTAGGTGTATAGTTGAGGACAAGTTTGAGCAAATATAAACATCTTTATATGTATATGTAAATTTAAATAAACATATTTGTTAGTATTTATGTTACAAGAGCAAGCATATATGCATATATTTAGATGTGAATTGCCCCTTGCAGCTACTGATACCATTTAACCAATGGTGCGCACCCACATATATGTATGTATGGTATACTCGTACTCATACTTACGCTGTCACTAACACGACGCATGGTTAATTTAGTTATATACATGTACATATGTATGTATGTATTATTGTAATTATATTAACATGGAAAGTGTATACGAAAAGGCCGACCGAAGGAGTAGGGCCGTAGTAATTTCGTTAAGCTTGTCCTCCAATGGAAAAATTGATTCGTAATTTTTTTTCTATGACATGGCGTGTATGCAGTTTTATTTCAGCCTAAAATGTACTAGTTTTCTTTAAGTTCACAAAAGACTAACAAAAAAATTATTTATTTACCATTTCGAAGCAAACTTTGGGACTTCATCAACTAAAAAGTGATTCAAATAAATTAATTAAATTTATTTTATAAGTATTTAATGAAAATCTCTTCCAAAAAATGTGCAAAATTATTTATATTAAAAGACACAATACTTTTTATCTTTTTTAAACCTTTTTTAAATAGTATACAAAACTTTTTTTTAAATTAAGCTAAGATTTTATCGTTTGGTATTTTTACTATTAAATTATCAGTCATAAACTTCTAATAACAAACTAGTACTTTTTCTAACCGATTTGATTTTTGATTTGCGAATATATTATTTTATATGTTTGTATTTCGCACTACTTGCTTTGCCGACGCTCTGCTTCTACTGCAATGCTTTTGTTTGTGCAAATTTAATTAACCGAAACTGCTAATATTAATGCTAATATAATTGGCAAACAATACAAATACATACATACATAAATTGATATGTAAGGCTCATATACTGTAGTACATACATACATATATGTATATGTAGCATATAAGCATGCAGAAATTACATATTGATACATATTAGCATACATAAATCATATCCTGAAAAATTTGCAGTCTTTTTATAGAAAAACTTTAAATTATGACATACATATATTTGTACATTAGGGTGGTCTAAAATTCTCTTTCGATAAGAGTTATAGTTTAAAAAAAAAGAAATTTTGAAAAATTCAAGTCATTTTGTGATAAATGTCAATAATCATAAATTAATGTTCTAAGAAACTTTTTTCTTATTTAGAATTTATTAATATAACTTTTTTTACCTTATAACCAATTAATAAGAAAATTCTAATGTTTTAGTAATTTATTTGATCGCCGATAACGTAAAATTAATTAAAATAGAACTAAAAATGAGAGGAGGTACCTGTAATCTTCCATCACACAAGATTAGATCACCATAATGTCAATGTGTATACTGAAATATGCTTACATATGCAGAAAAGCGAACAAACAAATTAACATATTTCAGTAAATATGTTCTATACATACATACATATATATGTACATACTTATGCTCCTGATACATATTTGTCTAACCATATTTACAAGCAAATTAGCTTAGGTCACAATTAATATTTCAGAAAATAATTTGATAGTGAATATTTGCAAACAAACTCCACATTTAACCCCAAAAATATAGCAAAAACGAGTCGTTTAGAATGTCACACGGTAATTAAAAATATTCACAATTAAACATTTTTTTTTTTATTTTTGTACATTGTCAATTTTTTATTTGCTTTCAAGCCACAAATTTAATTGTCATAGCCTAAGCAATGTTTTTTTGATTATTTTGTTTTTTTTTCAGGCTGTTGTTGCTGTTTTTGTTTTGTTTTTATTAGGATATATAGTTTTACAACTCAAAACACAACTAAATAATGACTCAAGCTTACCGGCACAAAAAACCTACCCAGCAGCGAGAGTAGGAATATTAGTTAATGAGTACTGGTATTTTACTGGTATATTGTCGATGAGCGATCGAATAACTGCCACTCTGCAGCAGCCAACGAAGTTCAAATGGTATCAAAAGTTGAAATGCTCAGTGCAAAAATACAAACTGGTAGCATTATAGTTCACAGCTGGTTGCTGCTCCGTAGGATACTCACATACATGCATATGTCTAATGTACACATATATAATACTCTCACTCAAGCAATTATGTAAAAAACATACACACTTTTTAATATTTTTGACGCAAACACAATTAGATAAAACGAGCGTGTGGCAATTGTTTAAATTGGCTTTATGGTGCTTTTGAATATTTTTTTGGCACTAACATTTTTATATGTATTTTGCCAATTTGTTTTTATGAGAATTTTTAGTGGCAGTAAATATCTTTTCACCGAGCTTAGAGGGCTCTATATTGTGGTGTTTAAATTATTTTTAGCGCTAAAGTTTAATACATTGTGTACATATCTATATTTGTAGGAGTAATCTCTGTTTTTGTTTTCGTGGAAGTGGGCTCAAAGTATATTTGCTTCTCTAAGTCTTTTGTTTTTAAAAATTAAGTAAACATTTATAAGGAACTCCTAGAGGAAAATAAATAAAAATTCGAAAAATTCTTTCTGGAGAGAAATAATAGAAAAAATTTCTATTGACAAGTGATGAAAAGACAAACTTGAACAAACTGAATCAAGTTGAGTTTATAGAAGGTGAAGTTGTCACGTCATATGATTGCTTTTTCTTCCTTCCATTGCAATAAATTATACAAACAAAATATATTGAAAAATTTTCGTTTTTGACTTTTCGAAACTGCGATTACACAAACAGAATACATAGGCTTTTTGTTTTTGTATTCTTGTTACTACCGTGTACGAATTTGCCTTGAAATGAATGTTAAATCGTTAACAGGAAATGTTAAACGTTAACATTGAATTGTGCTGTTAGCAGGCAGTGATTTTAAATTTAACGTTAACGATGAATTCCTGTGGTTTCAACATTCAATTTCATTTCGATTCGATAAAATGGTGTCGAAATGAAACAAAATTATTACCAAAAGTTAGTTTTCATATTTAAAAAATAAAATGGTATAGTTTCGTTAGTTGACCTGGCTTATGCTTTTTATATTGAATCCAAAACTATTCTTAAATTATTATATTAAACAATTTTTATGAATTATCTGCTTTAAATTGGAATTAGATATTTGCTACAGAGCCACTGAGTTCCCAAGTGTCTGCTATTTTTAATTTACTTCACATGCATACATATGTATGAGCTACTTACGCAACTCTATTCTAATTCATACATTTGTATATACATATGTATGCATACCTTCCCTTTGTATATTCAACTACATACTTATTTCAGCTACTTTATAGCAGTCAATTATACATACTCGTACTTATCTTTGCGATTTGCTATGCTCAATAAATGAAATACAAATAGCCACTCATAAATAGATGGATAATCGAAATCCGAAGCGAAAGCCAACGTCACTGTCATAGTTCATTCTATGGGTCAGTTGGGATTTCAGTGGTGCCACCAGATGTATGTACATATGTATGTATGTATGAAAATTTAAATGCGATCTGCGAGTATCCTCACAAGTGAAGTGAATTCAAAAGGTATATGTACGTATGTATGTAGGAAAGCCATGAAGAGCAGTGCAATGAGAGCAGGAAATATGAAGGAAGCAAGAAATTTGAAAATTGTGATGGAATTTTGAAAGTTCAGTTGCTTTGTGGTGTTAAGGCGCACATATGAGATAGAAACGTACGAATTCAAGTGTATATACCATAAATATGTAAGTAATAAGTAACATGTCACTTCATAAAAAGTTTCAAAAAATCTTAATAAAGAAAAAATCTGTTACTAAAAATGTTTGCTAAAACTAATAAGCTACCCCAATTTTAATTGATAAACTTTTCTTCAATTTAAGTAAGAATGTTTTTTTTTTTTAATAAATTGATTTGATTGGCCTAACATTTTCTGAAAATTCTCCACAATATAAATTTGATTAATTCCAAACTTTTTTTAATTTTAAAAATTGCGCCAACTAATCCACTAATCAATCGTTAGAGCTGCTTTTGAGCAGATATTTGAAAAGCACTCAATATCGAATCTACGCTGAATAGCATGCCAAATCGTTGGGGTTAACTGGGTTGCCATGTTGTTTCATTGTGCATATTAACCTTATCGCACAACGCCATGTCACTTTGCATATGCGCCATTTTGCATACCAACACACCCATTAACATATTTATATGTATGTATATATATATGTATGCATGTACGTATAAACATATATACCTGAGCACACAGTATGTGTAAACATATTTATAAATTTAGCATTCAAAACCCATGAACGTCATGAAAGTCGGCAGCAATAAGTCGAGGCATTGATGTTGAATTCTAAAAGCAAACAACTCAGCGTATTCAAACCCAACGGTGGTCGACTTGTGTTGCTACATGCAAACATACAGACATGCATATGCAATTGAGTGTACAAACCTCGGTGTGAATGTATGTACATATTCGTATGTATGTAAATTGAGGGCGACAAGGGCAAATTCATATTGCTCTGCTATCCTGTCGTCTGGACAAAAGTGAAAAAGACTCACATGCACATATACATACATACACGTATGTATGTAACAGACATACATGCGAGTAAAGTATTGTGTATGAAAAAATGAGCAACGCGTGCAAAGCCAGACGGTTAGACTCACATATAGGTATATGTACATACAAACATATGCAGATGCGAGTATTCATTGATTCCATGAATTCATTCCTGCACTTATTCCGTCACTCGTTCGCTCTCTCACTCATTGACGCGTTCAACTGCAACGTTTTGTCTGTCCAATGCGATTTTAACAGATTTTGTTTGTGAAATTTCCATAGTTGGAATTTGAAATGAAGTTGAAAATTTCTCAAAAAAAAACTCATTGAAACGCTTTTCAATGTATAAATAACTCCATATCAATGCGTGTTTTTACATATACATACATATGTATATGCGTCTGACTATGTAAATCTGTAAAATCGCCAAACATTCCCTTCTCTTTGTGGACAAATTGTATGTTTGTTATCCGCCTATTTGCATTGATTTGAGTATCAAATCATTTTGTCCAGGTGTTACTAAAATTTACATACTACGCACATATATGTAGTATATGCAGATTAACATTATGGATATGTACATACATACGTACATATGTACGCATAAAATTCAACACACACGCTTAGCACTCATATCTGAGATAACAGGATATTAGGTCAGTTCAAATGGCATGCAATCGTAAAATGGCATAAAATAGCAGATAAATAAATGCAAATGAGTTGAAAAAAACAAAATAATCTGAAAATTTCAACTCTAAGCTAATTAAAAAATCATACGCTTTGTGAGCAGAGGAATTCAGTAATTTATATTTGAATAAAATATAACAAAGTTAAATTGAAAAAAAAACAAATATGTATGGAAAATAAAATAAAATAAAAAAGAATAGAATAAGAGAAAAGAAATTGAAATTAATTAAAATAAAAAAGGAATCAATATTTAAAAATTTAGTAAAAAAAAGTTAAATAAAATAATTAAAGTAACTTATATTAAAATAAATAGTGGTTACCATAACTTTACACATACATGTTATTATATATATATTTATATTTCCCTCCAAACTGATAACTAATATGTCGAATTTTTATTTACACCTACATACATACATAGCCATAGCTAAAAAGTTATCTCCAAGAGAAGGCCATCTCAGTGTATTAACGGTATACAATTATTGACCAAATTGATTTCTGACATTTTATTGCCGCCGCCAATGCTGAAACTCTGGCATACTGATTATCTTAATTGTATATCAACGTCAAGTGTCCTCCGCCTCTGGGCTAAAAACAGAAAGTCAACCGCTCATTTCTCGCATGATTACCAAGATGGCTCTGAACAAATTTAATTGTTTTAATTTCGGTTACAAGTAGGTGAGTGGGGAGGGCTGGAGCTGAAAACACCAGCAGCAATCCGTAAGTGGTTAGCAACAGCAAAAGCAAGAAAAAAAAAGTTTTGCCGAAATCAAACTAAGCCGAAAACAAAGGCAATGATAATTATTCGTGTTCTATCCACACTCAAGTCGTGCAATCACTCGGAAATGTTTCTTATCCATCGAGAATTGTCAACTATTCAAGTGGATACTTGAGAGGAAGTGGGATTTGTAAATTGTTAGTGGAAAGTGGTCTTGTCTTGGGAGTTTGGCGTTGGGTGGTTGACAGCATGCACGAGTATCAGTTGGGATGTTAGGTGATTTTGTTGAGTATGTATGTATGTGTATCACTATAGTCGCACTCAAGCAATAATTTAGGCAGATGAGCTGCTTCAAATAAGTGCAAATTGTGTGTGAGTGTGGTAGTGTGGTAGTGTTGTGCGGTAAGTAAGCTTTTGCCATCCATTTCTCCCTTTCCCGCTAAATATCATCCGATGTTCAGAGTCTAATTAATCATGCTGCTCGGCAACGTAATTTCATGTTGCTCAAAAGCTACAGCTGGGACGTGCTTGGCATTGAGGCGCCCGGAAGTCGGCAACAGAAACTGCAATTGACGCATGCAAGCGCCCTGAGAGGTATACAGTGGTGTTGTTTTATAAGAAATCGGATTAAAATATAAAGCGAAATTAAACAGAAATATTATTAAATCACTTTTTTTATAGTTTTACTTAAAGACAGTTTCAAACCACTAAAATAAGTGTTTATATTATAAATTATTATACAAAAAAAAGATAGATAAAAAACTCAATATTATTAATTTAATTAAATTTTTTATTTAGTAACTATCATCGTTTTCTAATTTCTTAGTTAAGTCCAGTTCAAAATCTTAGAAACTGGTATTACCATATTTCATTTTCACAGAAATAATCATAAATTGTCCCCCTATGCACTTCTAAGTCCCCAAGCAGGCACATAAATTAGGTAAGGCACGGAAAGGACTTCATAGGCTAAACAGTACATTCGCAGCTTCTTACAAGCCTAATTGATGAGCTGCTACCAGATACATATGTATGTGTATACAATTTTGTGGCTGGTCCAAGTTCTCATAAAATTAAAAAAAAAAACACTGGCAAAAGCAAAAGGCTCTTGGAGGTGGCAGGAGGTGTTATTCGTCGATACTGGAAGCTTCTTTCAGTTTGCTCTCCCTTTTGCAGTCGATGGGCATTTGGTGACTGTCACCGAATTTGTCCTTTTCTTGCTCCAGTCATTATATAGTAAGTAATGAATGTTATTGTTGCCTTTGCTGTTATTGTTGTTGCATGTTGTTAAGTAATTTCTATGGTATTGTGACGTGCTCCATTGTCATTTTCAATAGTCGTTTGACAGCATTGTTTACAAGTTTGTGGTTTTCCGTAGAAATACAAGGATACTCTTATATATACATACAAGCAAAAATTTATATACATAAATACATATATACATACGTGAATAATTTGATGAATTATATGACATTTTGCGTAACGAAACATTTACGCGCAGAAACGCAAGATATTTATGTACATGCATATGTACGTTTATCTGTATGTATGTACGTGTATATATGTATGTATTTATTCGCATGTATTTAATGGCTTATTGCATGCCGCAACGACAAGCAACAAACTCTAGAAGCATCGTACATATAATGCAGCCGCCGGTCGATAAACCACCCAAAATATATGCATATCTAATATATATATGTATGTATGTATGTATTAAGTATATATGCAGCTACTTGCCACCACATAATGCGGTAATCGAACTAAAACACTTCGAAGAAATTAAAGATTTAGTGGTCGATGCGATGTCGGTTTAGGTCTGCGGTTGAGTGACGGGGACGTTATTCAGCCAACAGACAGTCAGCAACCAGCAGAAGCAGCAGTCGGAATCGTCGAATTTGATTAATTGCCTTTAATGATAGTCGAATTGCTGCTTCACTTGGTTTTGAAGATAAAGAAGATTTTACTATTTTAAATAAGAATCTTAGCGGCAATTACATTTTACTAATTGCTTCACTTTTTTTGGGGGATTCGGTGGATGAGACGAAGAGTGGAGTTGGGAAAACATACTTAAATATATGTAGTTTATAAATGTATTAAAAGCGGGATTTATACAGAAATATTTATGTACATATATAATGGATATTCACAATAAAGCACTTCAAAAAAATAAGTAAAATATTTATTAAATGTCTGAAGTGAGTGGGCAATAGATATAATAAATTGTTAAGCAAACAATAGATAAAATCACTCAAATATCGTTTTTATTCGACAATTTTTTGCAACTAATACTATGTAATCGCCACTTGAAAAATTGTAATAATTACCTTACGTTATGAACAAACATTGTATATGTGTGTATATACATATGTACATATATAAAATTTACAGTCTTCTAATAGGGTAGGACTTTTTAATGAAGCAATTTTATAGTTACGACTAAAAACGGCTTTACATTTCTGAATTTGAATTACGTATTTATTTTTAATAAAATTATTTTTACAAAATCAGAATTTTTTAAATTTATTATTTGTATTTTAATAGCAGAAATTAGGGCATTATGGTTTAAAGTATTGCAGTTGTTTCACTAAAATCTTACAAATTATATTAATTTTACAATTATATTAAAAAATATCTAAACAAGAACGATAACAACGCTCAATTTGTGGATGAAATTTTTGATATTTCTTATTATAAATATTTATGTGAGTTTTTCGTTAATAAATATTTGTATTCCTTTCATGAACACGAAACACACCATATGTATATTAACTTTGGTCTAAAGTATATACATACATAAGTACCGAAACGAGAAGATATAGACCCTTCAAGATTCAAAGCAAACGGATCAGAATGATGAGCTTAGTTGATTTAACCAGGTCAAGTCAGTCAAATCACTCACTTTTTGAGATATTTCAACTAAACTCAGTAAGCAGGTGTATACATATGTATGTATTTATTTATTTACCACTTAAACATACTGTGTATACTCGTATGTACATAGCTCCCATACAACCGATTTTTTAATATAAATGACTTTTGTTCATAAATATTTCAATAAAGTAACTAAGAGCATTAATTTTGGGATTCTAAAGATATTCACATATACATTTACACATATAATAAACAGCACAACGGCGTTGAAAATCATCTAAATCGAACGACTATATCATATAGCCCACTTACAACAGATTTCTTCAGATGTGAATATTAAGTTTTAATCCTAAATTTAAATACCATAAATTTCTTGCTTATTATAAAATAAAATAAAGATCTTGGTTTAGAAGCATTTACACATTTTTGCTACTCACTACATCGTATTTTTTTCATTTGGTAGACAAAATATGTATTCATATTTATATGGACTGTACTGTAAGCGTCTAATCGTACATGTATACCCTACCGTAATCTAAATTGTAATTTCCCCTAAAGATAAGATAAAGAATTATTTATCTTGTTTCGCTGTCGATTTGCTTACTTACATACAAACATATGTGTGTACATACGTCTACATATGTACATATGTGTCTATATCAGATATATCCACATATATTATTCATCAGTATTTACTTTTATATGAATACTTGGTGTCATGTATTAGGTAGTGATTAAACAAAAGAAAATTGAAAAAATGTGGGCACTCGCCTGATTCACATGCTTCCATTGGTTCGATCCCTGCCCGAAGCCATTTTTCTTTGTTGAATAACAAAAATATTCAATTTCAATTTGGTTGCATAATAAAGACTTTTTAAAGAAAGTGAAAAACGTGGTGGAAAGTGTAAAGTATTAAATATCGTTTGTGACAGTTTATAAAAATTGAATTCATCTATTCGATTTCTATATGGAAATAATTTTAATAAAGAGAAATTTAGCTTATGCTCCGTAAATATCAATTTCAGGAACCTTTGGACTTTCCCTCGTAGTTTTTGGCACCATATGTTCAGCTAGATAAGATTACAGACAAATATTTTGTGGCTGATATCTTCATATGAATGTAAATAACCAGAAAAAAGTTGCTTCTTTGATAACGATTATTAAATAATTTCTAATTTTTACCAATACCGTACTAAAATTATTACAAAATACCTCAACTACTGCTTGACTTTTCATATTTGGCATACAAAAACAAGGTTTAAGCGAGTCTGCTAAGATTTAGCTACTAAAATAAGAACTAAAGTTTCTCTTAATTTCTTCATTAAAAACACGAACTTTTCTATATTGCCATTGACGACATTTCGTAACTCGCTTGGCACATACATATGCATGTATGTATGAACAAATACATATGTACATACATACATAAGTATGTATAAACCTCCCATAGAACTGACCATAAATTTCACACAATTGAATGTGCCACATCAAAGGCCTCTAATAAAACTAGCCACAACAAATGCGCTCGATTTCATTTTGAATCTCTTGAAATCCGCACACAAGAGCACATTTAAACATATGAGTCAATTGAAACAATAAATAGATTAAAACAAAACAGAAATTATAATAAAATAAACAATCAAGAAATATACACGTATGAACTCGCAGATGCAAGGACTAGCAGACCAACGATCGACCAGCGACGAGCAATTGAAAAGTGACGACGATAATTGCAAACAAAGTCAGCAGCAAATAAACATTGCAGAGCTATTAAGTAATATACGACAGACAGAGAGACCGACGGATGGACAGAACGCAGCGCAACGGGCAATGAGGCAATGAGGCGATGAGGCAACGAAAAAACTCGACGCGACGCAACTAAACGCTGCTCATCAAATAGCCAGCGGCTGCGCTGTTGCTGTTACTGCCAGCAAAATACGTAGCTGCCTTGTAGTCAGAACAGCGGCAAATGAGCTGGCTGTGAATGAGCAATATAGGTATGTACATAAGTACATGCGGCTGCTAAATCGGCGGTCAGCGACGAGCCAATCAAGCAACCAACTGTTGAGCGTATGTCAATCGAATCGTACGTTGCGACTTGCAAATGCGGCATAAATATGCCAAGAGGCGTCAAAATAGTGCAAACAGAAGACAGAAGAGAGCGTTGGCACACATAAATAAATGAAATACATACATGTGTATGGATGTACGAGCATGTGTGTTTGTGTGCATGTGTTCTTACTTGAAATGAAAAAGCGCGCCAATAAAATATTTTAATATAGAATTCTACATACATTCACACATACTTATGCACACAAATTTATACACATACATACTTTAGAGGCGAACAGAAAATCGCCAAGTAGTGGAAAATATTTAATAATAAATTATGAGCTATTTTTCCAATTATAGATTTTAAAAAAAAAAGAAAGAAAAAACCTCAATAGATTTTTCATGCTCAAAGTTCCCCATACACAACGAACACATCAGACATTCATAAATGCATACATGTGTACATACATATACATATAAATAGACACACAATTGTATTTATGACAAAATAAATATGTATGTACATATATATAGGTATAAGCAGATAAGCGTAATTTATGCTATTGCCTTTCGAAATTGCGTATGAGTGTCCAGAAAGTGAGGTCATTTGCGGTGGCCCCTTCTACTGATGGGCAGCTTGATTACAGTATCTCGAATGAGCGTGTGTGCGTGCGTGTGCAAAGACTTTAACTGTTCACTTCCTATATATGACAACAAAACGGAGAATAATATCCAATAATCCAATGCATATGTATGTATTTATGTAAAATACATAATTTATGATGATACGAGATTCTGATTTGCTTATAGAAAATGCAAAAAAGACATTTTTAAGGCCTTTCTTCAATTCATCAACCGTTAATTTCATACCGAATTGGTACTTAAATAATATTAAATATTTACATACATATGTATGTATGTATGCGCTTTAGCACTTTTGCTTCCTTTTCCGATCGAACATTAACTATGAATTTATTTTATTTTTTTTCCAATTCGGATATCGACGCCTCGGTTGTCGCATTAGAATTTCAATTTCAATTAGCATTTTTTTAGTGGCACATAGAGTTTCCATATACATATTTAATACATGTACATACATATGTACATACATGTGTATATGTATATGCATTTGAATATTTATTATATTAGCATTGTGGATGAATGCCTTCCGTCATTTCATTGCCTTAAGTGGCAACATGTACTATCGAACGCCCATTTTTCTTACACACAAACAAAATTTAGTCTCGCTTTTGTTATTCCCCTTGTTTTTGGCGTTTGTTTAGACCAATAAATATACATACATAATAAATAAATAGTGATAAACATAGTTTTTTTTAACGGTTTCAAGTGCATCCATGTATACATACACACGCACATCCGTATTAGCATTTACAGAAAAGTTAACGTGAAGTGGCGGACGATAAGACTCGCTTAGAAACACATAAACACAAAAACATACAAACGTAAAAACGTACAAAACGCACGTGTGGAAAATAGCAAAAGTTGAGTGAATGTGTGACGGACGGTCTCTGGCCACTTATAAACATATGGTCTATTAAGCATACAAATATTATTCATAAATATAATATAATACAAATATTTGTTTTTCGTAAATACGTATAAGCATATGTATAGGTAAATATGTTTATATGATTAAAAAAAGCTGTCAATTATATGAAATCTTGATTTGTTTATCGTTCGTAATTTTCCCTTCAATAAAGAAATTTTCGGGAAAAAGTCATGGATAAAAATGTGCGAGGGGTGCAAAAAATAATTTAATAAATTGGAAGCAAACGGAAAATACATACATATATGAAGTACTTAATTGTAGATAAAATTTCTCTTAACGATATATTTCAAGTTAATCGAAAAATTTCCAACGTTTCGTTTGAAACATCTGGAAGCATTAACGTTAAAGCAGTTATCAAAATCAATTTCTTTTCGTTTTTACCCCAAATGAAAAGTTGTCGATAATGTTAAATCGTTAACAGATAACGTTAAACTTTAAAATTGGATTGTGCTGTGAAATCATATCAAGCAGCTATGTTAGCATTAACGTTAACGATTTCATTTCGTTGGGTTAATTTTTCTCGTTAGCGAAACGGATTGATATCGTTGTGTTTATAGAGCTTCTCTGAGAGAAATGTATGTATGTATGTATGTATATATTGGTAAAGAGCAATTCTCCGTTAGATTTTATCTAAAGTACAGTTAGATTTTATCAAAAATGCGTAGCTTTTTCAAAAGAAATGAAAATTAAATTCGTAATTAATTATTTATTACCATATAGATCATATATGTATATTTGATTAGCATTTACATATATTCAAACATATAAATTATGAAATTCGCAGCGTCGATAACTCGTGTATGCATACCGCTCTTCCAGTCGGTTGTTATGGCAGTGCGGTATGTAAGATGGGTAGTTGCAGCATAAGATCCCTTAACAGAAGAAAATGGTTAATAAAAATTGTCGCTTAAGTTTGAGAGGGCTACCAGCTGAGCTTTCTTCGTCTCACGTGTCAATTCGTATTCTTGGGCATGAAATGCGTTGACACTCGACTAATTCTTTAAAAATTAAGCCACAGAAGTGTGTTATCGAAACGAAATGAAATTCTTAATGTTGAAACCGCACAATCATATCGTTAACGTTAATTTTAAAATGGCTTCCTGTGATGATGTTAACATCACACTTAAATTTTAAAATTTAACATTATCTGTTAACGATTTACCATTAACGACAGCTCTGCGTTTGGGTTAAAAACGAGATAAAATCTATTTTGTTAACAGTTATAATGATGATTATATCCAATGCTTCAAGCGAATCGATTTTTAACAAATAAAATAAGCAAAAAGTTCGATCATCGCTTCCAATCATCGTCAAGGGAGAAAAATAGCTGATGATACGGCCTCCAGTGCACTCAACTAAATAAAAGTTTTCAACTCTAAGGTACTATATACTTTCGAGTTTGTACGAGTATATTTATTTATGTTCGATATCAACCTAAAAACTGTACATTTTCCAAAATTTTAAGAAATTAATAGGGTTGACTTTAGTTTGGAGCCTGTGGTTTTTTTTTATGAAATGTTCATAGTTGGTAGTAGGAGGTCTACAATTAACAAAAATATAAGTTTTATCGCGCGCAAATTTATAGTTTAAAAGTTATAAACATTTAAAGTTACACTTTTTATATGCAGAGAGCCTGCTTCTGCTTTACTTATAAACACACTAACAACACTTGGCTAGGCAGGCGTTGCCACTACGTAAAATAATATAAAAATCAACAATATTCAAGCAAAATAAAATGAGGATTTCGCATAAGAGGTTGTGTGAAAATAAAAGAGTTTTACTTAAGAATACTGTACAAGACGAAGCCGGTGTTGGTTCGGCTCAGGGTTACAATCCAAAGCGCGGCCAAAGGCCGCCAAACTTACAAAGGTGTTTCACTTAAGAATACTGTGCAAGGCGAAGCCGGTGTTGGTCCGGCCCAGGGTTACAATCCAAAGCGCGGCCGAAGGCCGCCAAACTTACAAAGGTGTTTCACTTAAGAATACTGTGCAAGGCGAAGCCGGTGTTGGTCCGGCCCAGGGTTATAATCCAAAGCGCGGCCGAAGGCCGCCAAACTTACAAAGGTGTTTCACTTAAGAATACTTTGCAAGGCGAAGTCGGTGTTGGTACGGCCCAGGGTTACAATACTGTGTAAGAAATGTAAAAACAGCAATAAATAAAACGTAGCGTATGGAGGTCCGGCCGTTTTTTTTTAGATTTATTGAAACAAACAAGAACGAAAATAAATAAAACATACACATACATAACAAGACAAAAATACATAACTTTCACATATTTTTACAGAAAATCAATTATTATTTCACTTAAACATTTTTTGGGTCATATAATTTCGCGGCGAAATTTTATGACCCAAAAAATGTTTAAGTGAAATAATAATTGATTTTCTGTAAAAATATGTGAAAGTTATGTATTTTTGTCTTGTTATGTATGTGTATGTTTTATTTATTTTCGTTCTTGTTTGTTTCAATAAATCTAAAAAAAAACGGCCGGACCTCCATACGCTAAGTTTTATTTATTGCTGTTTTTACATTTCTTACGCAGTATGGCAACATCGTTTTTGGGCATAGTCAAGTGTTGTTAGTGTGTTTATGAGTAAAATACATGTAGACTGCCTGCTTGTAAGAAGTGTAAATTAAAATGTTAATAACTTTTAAACTATAAACTTGCGCGCGATAAAACTTATATTTTTGGTAATTGTAGACCTCCTACTACCAACTATGAACATTTCATAAAAAAAAACCACAGGCTCCAAACTAAAGTTTTCCCAATTAATATTCATAGTATTTATTGCATTTTAATTTAAAAATCTTTCGTCAATTCATTGCCACCAAAGTACGTAGTTTTGCTTGCCAATAAAAATTCGCTAAAGTCAATTAATTCATTTTGGTACAAAATTAACATACAAACTCACCTAAAAAGTATATGTAGATGTGTATACACGTATTTTCATACATATATACATTTGTACGGGAGTATGTAAATATCTTAAGTAACTGAATGCAACCAAAAAGTGTTGCCAACGTGGTAAATTACAACAATAAAAGCTTAAAAACACAAGCAATACATCAGGCGGAGTGTACCATAAAAGCAGTGTTGTTGGCAAGCAAAGCTGGGAAAATCCACAGAAAGGATTAAAAGCGCGCATAAAATTTGCGAAAACCCGCAAAGGAAGAGAGTGAAATGCACACAAAATTTAGACTGTTTTTTGGTTTATCTGTATGTGCATATGTATATATTTCTGAACATGTGTATATGCGTGTACTTTTGTAATTTTGTAGTTAAATACCTGTGGACATACAAATGTACAAACGGTTTTGTGTTATTTGTAAAACAACGAAAATTTGTCGGCGAAGCTCAGGCGTCGCAACGACAGGAACAACACAGCAATAGCAAGAACAACAACAGCGATAGCGATAGCAGTTGAGCTCTAGTCACCAGCTGACTACAACGTAACAGATGCCTGCCTCCGGAGCTGGCTCTGGTGTTGGCAAGCGCGATGACATCGCCATTTAAATTGTTGTGTGTCATACAATATGTATGTATATTTGTATGCAAATGTGTATGTATATATGTGCTCATTTAGTTGTGTTTTGTTTGTGTAGAGCTTCATGAAGCCACAGCAAACCAGTTGGAAGACAAGCGGAGAGCAGCCGCATTACCAAGCACACCAACACTCTCAAACACATTTAGCCCAAACATATACCATACATACATACATACGTATATACCTCGTAGAAACGTGCACACGCTCAACGTGGCAGGATGACAGTGTCGTCTCTTCGTGGCGCACATGCAACAGGAAAATCCCTTAATTGGAATAAATTAACTATTATGTGTACGAGTATGTACGCATGATGATGTTGATATTATTGTTGTTGCTATTGTTGTTTTTGTTGTTCTAGTTCTTACATTTATTATTGCTTGCTGTGAAAAGCTTTTGTTGTCACTGTTGCTGGGCGCTTTATTGGTATCTATAATTGTTGCTGTTTTGTTTGTTGAGTTCGTTTACATACATACCTAAGTATGTAGGTATGTAAGTATCTGCGATAGATATTATGCAAGTGTGCGTTTTTATGTACCTCTGGTTGTACATTTATTGTCACATGTAACTAAAATTGTATTATACACTGGCTTTGTAACTTTTAGAGCTCTCTTTGGATGACTTTTTGCGCAAGGATATAACGGTACACTGAGGAAAATCTTTGAAAGAAAAAATATTAATGTTAAGCTTGAAAATGGTGAAATGAGAATTTATTTTGATGTTTACCATTTTTTCAATACACATATATTTTATATGTATATAACTTGTTCCTGAAATTTATTTATTACAAAAAAAAAATTTTTTAAATTGTAAAGAATTTCATAATAATCAACAGTGACGCCATCAAATTTTTCTCGGTGTATGTCATTTATAATTAAAAATATCCGCAATACATTCCACACATGGCAAACAGTAAACACATGGTTTCGAAAATCAAGCAAAATCTCTTTCTGGAAACTCTGCCATATGGAGTCGCATTTTCATTAGACACAAATGACGGGAAAGAGCATAACATATGTACATACATACATATGTAAGTACAAAGCATAAAGTATATCGCATGCACATACACATATAATACTTTTTTCTCATAGATACTCCGTGCAGATTTGCGTCTTAAACCCCATTTGGCACACCACCTTTTTCACAAGGAATAAATATTTGTGTTTATGTGCATATGTATGTATGTATTTCAGACAAAAAGAAGCGTGAAATGAAAAGTAATGCACTCACGACGCAAAATGTCTTTGCAAAGTCGACACAAAATTCAAAAATAAGAAAGAAATACAAAAAAAGCTATGAAAGACGAGTTTACATTTGCAACAACGCGATATACAAATTGTTGTAAACTCCACAGAAATATGGAAAAGAACACCTAGAAGAAGAGACGCAGCAACAACGCCCAACACAAACAACAACTACAACGTGTAGTAATGACATTGCAACGATATCACCGTCACACATCATATTTCACACACCCAGGAGAGTAGACAGAGGCTCGTGGTTAGGCGTCGAGCGTGCGAGGGATGTGACACATTTGGGAGTTATTATATGAACATATGTACATATGTGAATTTGTAACAGAAGAAGGAGTAAGGATTTCAATATTTTTCTTTACGTTAAATATAAAAAAATCATATTTTTTGCAAAAAAAAAAAAAAAAAAACAAAAAAAAAATAAATAAAAAAATAAAAAAATTTTGAAATTATTTGATGAGAAATTTTAACTTTCTAAATGAAGAAAAATTTTGTTTATCGCTTTTTAAAGTAAACTTAATAGAAAAAAAATCATCGCATTTTAAAAAGTATTTTCAGCGAAATTTCCTCTAAATTAGTTTTTCAAAAAATCGAAAATGGCTTAAAACACAGATAATATCCTCTCTAAATATTCTTCGCCTTACTTAGACTTATTATACTTTGAAAGGTTTTATTTGCCAAAAGTGCGCGCACATAAATTACAATCAATTAAAAAGAGATACACTCAAACGATCGCCCTTCACAAATGAAGGATTAAGTCCGAAAATATAGTGCAAACTTAAGAAATATGTAAATGGAAATGGGCATACTAAATATACAATATATGTATGTATGTATCAATGCACATATTACATGCTTTCATTTGAATTATTCGTATTGGCAGGGCAGCAAGTCAATTGAGCTAGAAATATTTAAAGTATATGCATAACATATGTCCATATGTATATTTATATATACATGTATGTACATATGTATGTGTGTAGATAAGTGGATGTGTGCATAATTATGAGAATTTAACTGTATACATATGTAGAAGTTTTATTTTGTGGGCTAGTAAAGATACCTAATGTACATAAATATATTAGGGTGAGCCAATTACTAACATAACGCGTTCATGGGTCGGAATGTACCTTTTTACAGAGACAGCAATGTTTACGAAAGCCAGAATTTTTTGTTCAATCTGAAAAATTGTCGGCGAACATTCAAAGTATCCCATATAAATTTCACATAAAAAAATATTTTTTCATTAAAATTATCACAGCCTTTGAACCGCTTAAGGTGGCACCCTTTGCAGAATGCATTCTTGTAAAGTATAAACTGTTACCTCTTTTTGAAGTCAATAATTCGTATATTTATAGAAAAAGAAGAAAAATATTCAGTTTTGGTGAGATCTTTTCACTTTTTAAGGCTTCTAAATATATGAAAAAAATCATCAAAATTTTACTAAAACAAAAAGAAAAAAAGTTCTCTAGATATAATTTATAAGTCAAGCACAGCGACGCCTTTTAAACTTAGAGTAAAAAAAAAAATTTTTGTTTGCAGGGGCTTTGTTCTCCCAGTAAACAGCTTCATTTTAAACTAAAATTACAATAATATAGATTTAAAACAAAATATATACTTTTTTTAATCAGAAAAGTATATTTTATATTTGCCCATAATTTAGTCTTGTTCGAACTAAGTAATTTTAACAACTTTTTATTACAAAATATAAAAATAAAAATATTAAAAAAAAACAGTGTACTAGGTACCCGAAAAAACAAACAACGCGATTATTTTACTACGCCAAAATTATATTTTTTTTCGGCATCACTATAATTTTTTAAGTAATTCGACTTTATAGAGCTCATATCAATTTTTATTCCCTCATCTATACCAGCCAAGCGATATAAATAAATATGTATGTACACATATGTATGCATGTACATACTTTAGAAATGTGTAAATGAACACGCATTCATTTTGTAAGGTTAAATTTAACGGTTTCGGTCTTTTTTTACTAGTTATTCGAAGTCTTATCAGCAATTGCGGTGTTGAGTATACAAATATGGAATAGATAAGGGCAACAAGCGGTCGCCTCGTTGAATAAACCGACAGTTACGAATGTGGAACGCGAGACGATTATGTTTGTTTGTATGTATGTTCATATGTGGCACTTTAAGCGTTCATCAAACATTGGAAAAAATATGGAATGTTATAAAGCAGTATGTATGTTTGTATATACACATGTATGTACATATTTATGTATAAAAAGGCTTGTGGTAAATAACAAACGTTTGCTTTGATATGGAAATTTTTAAGAGCCTAATCGCTGGGCTGGGACAAAACCACAATATCCGTTTTTCAGGGAAAGATATTTTTTAGTTAGAAAATTAGCTATGAAATTTCATATAATTTAGAAAAGAAAAAACCCATTTTTTAATATAAATATATTTTAAATTTTTGTGTACTATTTTTTAAATGACGTTACTTTCAGTTAATTTTTTAAATCTGGCTACTGTAACTTTGGCAGTTTGAAATCATTTTAGTTTAGGAATACTACCTATAAAAATTCTTTCTTATATATGTACACATGTCAAAATATTTCCCTTTAACACAGCAATTGTATTAAAAAATTATAAATAAACAATTTTGAAGACATTATAGGTTAGTTTTTCGCAATACATAAATACTTTTAACAAATCAAAATAAAATACCAATGAAAGCCAATATAATTTGAAATATGAAAAAAATTCGTGCAATTCGTTTAGAGTTTTTCATGCAGATTATTTAAAATAAATTTTTTAATGAATTTATCATAATTGGGCACATAAAAACGTGTTTATCAAACTTTTTTCTCAAAGCCCATTCATCGCAATGATTTTTTTTTTTTTTTTTTTAATTTTTATTATTGCAAGAACGGCAAATTCAAGCATGAAATTCTTCACACTTTCATTGACTCAATAAAACTCTATCATTAAGTCAAGTGAAATGCTACCAAAAACAATCAAACATCATTAACATCATAGCACAAACCAATTATTGGAGACACCCAAAAATATTAATTTTAATTTATTTTAATTTAGGCCAAACACGCACATAAACACAAGCTAATAAATATGTACATACATACATGCACAAGAAAATTTATTTCAAAAAAAATGCATATATGTACTCGTAGGTATAAAAAATTTAGAAATATTTTACTTAAAAGCGACCAAGCCGCATATGGGGGCACGCAACCCCTTTTTTGTCAAGCGTATGGACATATATACATACATACATATGTACCTATAACCCCACAATCATAAGCCAACGCAAATGAATTTACTCGCTTAACGATTTTGGAATCAATTTGAATTTCATTTGAGCGTTGATGGCGGCAAAATAATAGATTGTTACATATGTATGCATGTATGTACATACATATGTATATGCATAAGTACATACAAGCCATACATACATATGCATGTGTGTAAGAATATGTAAAAGTTGAAAGCGCTCATTTTTCCGTGCCAGTTTCTAACGGCACGCATTTATGTATGTATATACTAGGTGGGGTGAAAAGTAGCCTCCTTGGGAATGAAAAAAAAAAATCTCTAAACTTTTTTTTTTTTTTGTTTATTCAATGTAATCCCGTTTTAGCTCGATACACTTATTCCAGCGATTTTCCAACTTCTTGATCCCGTCCGAAAAGTAATTTCCCGGAAGATCTGTAAAATAATAGAACGTGGGAGCCAAATCGGGCGAATACGGTGGATGCGGAAGCAATTGCAGCCCCAAGTCATTGATTTTAGCCATGGATGCGATGATCTTGTGCTGCGTTTGCGTAAATATGAACGGGCTACAAGGCACTATAACCTTATTTGCAATAGCAACGCATTCTGGCGATCAAGGAGTTTACTTTTCACCCCACCTAGTACATACGTACATACACATACAGAAGTATGTATGTATGTATATTTTGTAATAATGCAGATATCAACAGTTCGCTCAAGTTTGGAATGTGGCGTACAAACACGCTCGCCTTTCAATTAAATTCTATTGAAGACAATTAAAAGTATCTCCCAGATACCCCAGCCAGCAGCGGCAGTACAACAATAAAGGTGCATACATACGTACATACATACATACGTAAAAGGAATTTGAACAAAATTGAATGAAATAGCGGCACAGTATCGCATCTGCATGCCAGAGTAGCCGTTAACTCGGCGAGTCCATGTACATATGTACATATATATGTATGTACATACATTTGCACAAGCAATGCAGATTCAATCATGATGTATGCACATATGTACATATGTATGTAGGTAAAAATGAATATTTTTTTTTTTAATTACCGTTACTTGCATGACGCACTGGCGCGCCATCGATGACGAAGCTCACGAAGTCGTCGGCGTTGTCGTCAAGGGCGTGTAAATACCAGGAACATGAACTTTGCTGTTGTTTACATATCAGGACACATGCACAAGTGCGAGTATGTACATTGTTTATTTCATTACAAAATAATGGAGAGAAATATTTTTGATTCACATATGTAAAATGTCCTTTCCAATTTATCCTTTCAGCACGTAACACGTATTATAAAATTTACAATTGTTTTTCTTAAATTTCGCGTTATAGATATGTACATATGTATATACAGAAATGATTACTCATTTCAATTCAATTTACATACATATGTACATAAATACGAAATTCCACATTATTTATTTCGCTACTTAGTTTTTATTTATTGTTCATTAAATATCACAGATCTCACGCGCTTCTGTTTATTTTCATAACGCAAATCAAATTTTCTTTTTCTTTTACCATTTTAAATGAAGTTCCTACACGCTCAACACTTTGTCCGTTTTTATTTTTACTCTTTGTCCACCCTCCGCCGCCTTCCGCAAACACAAAATAAATAAATAACTTTCGTGTACACAATGTCAATGTTTAATGTTGGGACGATTTAGCAGCGCCAAACTACACGCTACCAATTGCAATTTTATTCCTTTCGCCACCGATGTACGCGAACAACTGACGGCCGTCCGCACAATTCGTTGCTGGCGCTCGGTGCTCGAAAGCCAGCGAAGAACAAGAAATCTTTTATTTTGTCATTCACAAAGGAAAATCATGATCCACACAACAACAATAAAGCACAATAAAAACAAATACGCAAAGAAAAATTTAGCTCGGCATTCACACTGCCGCCTCACGCTATCGAAGTACGCAACGAGAGTGTATCGCAGTCGTCGTTGATTTCAACGTCAGCATTGTGATTATCATTATCGCTGACTTTGCAAAGTGTGTGAGATACCAGCCCTCTAGGAATGAAATCTATGGTATTATATTTGAGTTGAATTGATTTTTTTTTCGAACTTTCACTCTCTATATCGGAAAATACCGTTCAGTTCATAATTTATAAATAAATACTATTATAGAAATTTTCGCAAATCTTGGTGCAATGGAAACAGAGCTCTCCCAGTAATAAGGAAAAATATTTTAATACCCATTACTATAAAAAGTGCACAATCCCATCCCTTAGACTTTATAGTCCAGTCTAAGTTTACATTAACTAATCGATAGCTTCTGCAAAATAGAGAAAGTACCGATGTGATCATGTTCGGGAAATCATTTGCTCAAATAGACATTGCCACCGAAAAACATCGAAATCTGAGTCCTATATCATATAGCCCCCAGTACATATACATATACAAATTAACATTGACAGCGAAAATGATCAATTTTTCAGATATGAGAATTAATATTTCAACCAAAAATGAATTACCATAAATTTGGTTTCCATGAAGGCGGCTCTTCTTTCTTATTCTGCCACATATTTCATCATTTTTTATTTGTCGTTTTCAATTCTCGTTACATGCAAATATATACATACATATGTAGGTATAAAGAAGAATTTCCAATTGGGTCGCTTTAATGAATCTACATAACTATCCGTTCGTCACAGAGTCGTTTCCGAATCCCATTCACTTCTACGCTTCTTTGTTCCGTTCGTAAAAGGCGAGCATTTACGTGCATGCATATACATCTATACATACTCGTACGTGTATGTATGTGTGCGCGCTCCGTGCAATTGGGCTTATCTCAAACGTAGTGTTGCTGTGGTCGACGAGCTGTGTGTTTGCCTTATGAGCATTTGAATTCGAAAACGCAAAACCAATATAACGCGGTCGCTGGCAGCATTGCCGTTATCGCTTGCTCTGTCGATGTCGGCAGCTCTGCTGACAGCAGTGGTGACGCAGTTCTTTGCTGTTACGCCACATTTTGAATGCTTGCTTGTTGCTTCTTGTCTTTCAGCGCGATGTGTTGTTTGTGTTTTTCTATGTTTGCCCCGCGTTCTTGTTAACATTTTTCATTACATTTATGAATTCTTTGCTTTTACTTCCTGTTGCTGAATTTGTTTTGAATGTTTTTATGCGTTTGTATGTATGTACGTGTACTTCTTCGTGACAATTTTCGCTACTTTTTACTAAAACTACACTAGTGCGAAATAAACCATACCAATTATTTTTTTACATATTGTACATAAATAAATTAAATAAGCATATGTACATACATACATATATATGTATGTACATATGCACATATGTATGTATGTTACATATGTAAATACATGCAATGAGTAACAAGAAAGAAAAGCTGTCTTCGGCTATACCGATGTTTTTAAACCTTAACTTACATGAATATGGTCTAATTTTGACTTCGGGAATTGGGAGAGTTATAATCCGTAATTGTATGTGCATATGTATATCTGAACAAATCGGTTGAATACATATGTACATATGTATATATATGGACAGTTGACTTGCTACTACAGTTAGCTTGGCAAAGGTTTCGGAGTTCATGAAGTACACCAGTGTTGCTTCAGAACAGGTTTGCGACCAGCAATTGTAGAAAAATTAAATATTGCGCATTTCTTTCTATAAACAAAAGAATTATATATTATAATATATGTGAATTTGTATGTACATATGGACATACATACATACAAATATTATTAATGATATATATGTAAATATCTCCAACTATTACAACAGCATGTCAGCAACATGTGCTGTCCAAATGTTTTTGTTCTTGCTGCTGGAGCTGTCAAACACTTTGGAACAATGTCTTTGCTTAAATAATATACATACATACATACATAAATACCATACATATGCATGCACAGACTTGCAAATGTAAATATGTGTGTACATATGTACTTATGTAAGTATGTATGTAGGTATATTTACAGTTTCGCACATGATGTATACACATGTTAGCAGATTTGTACATACATATGTACATACAAATCTACAGATTTCAGCACACATTTATTTATAGTAGATAGTAAAAATGTCAAAATGTCCTGTTGAGTATTTGAGCTTTGTTGTTATGTCCAAATCCAAGTATGCAATTGCAGCGTAGCTGGAAGATTTACTAAATTCTTAAACTATTTCTGATTCATTTTCCAACGATTATATTAATTTCCATTTACTTTAGTCAACCACAAGTAAATATGCATATGAACTACTAGATATATGTACATACATATACATATGTCATATATGTATGTATGTATACTATAAACATCATCGAATAAACAAAACGAATGGGATTCAATTCGATTTAGAGACGAATTCGTTTTCTCTGATATGCGCACCGAGACGATATTTCGCGGCGACAGAGAATTATTTTCTAAAAAAAAAAATTATTATAAAATGAAATATTCATTTCAAGAAATATTGGTTATTTGTCTTTATTTGTATTTAGGTATAATTAAAACAAAATATATAAAATTGCATTTGTTTAATTTTCTTAATAATAATAAATAAACAACTTTTTTAATTGCACCTCGTAGATAAAGTGAACAAAATTTTTCGAGAAAACTTTTGTACTGGAGGTCGCCTCAAATACTCAACGACCCTAAATGACCATTTCTGAATTGGTCTCTAATGCGATACGCCTTCATTATTGTGTTCATTGGGTATATTGTACATACATACATACATATGGTATGTACAAACACATGTACATGTTGTAATTACTTCCGATTATTAATGGAAACATTCAATATTTATTTATTTATTCTTGCATGCAAATGCCAATTCCTTAATTGTCAGGAATGTAATTAAAAATTGATATTTAAATAAGTTACCGTTATTGTGGATTCTTAAGTATTTAATAAATAGTAAATAGATAAAGATTGCTTTTATTTCAATGCAATTTTAAGAAAATATTTGCATATTTGAATGCATTAATATATATGTAAATATGTACATATGTATGTACGAGTATGTATGTACAGACGTATTAAGTAAGTAGTATGTAAAGAATTTGTAAAGAAACTGAGTAATATTTGAATTTTATTTTCATACAAACATACATGCATATGTATTTATGTATGTACATACGAGTATGTATACACATGTATAAAATTGTATACTGGATTGTATACATTAATACTTTGATTCAGTCTTAAGACATAAAAATTATTACATTATGCAGATATGTACACATATATACATACATACAATATAATACAATATATTTACATGAGCATATATTTCTATATATATACATACATATGTGTGTACCTTACAGCCAAATTATTGTTTCAAAAATTATACATATTTTAAGGATAAATTATTTCATAATTCTGATTAAACCTTTGAACTCACCATTTTATAATCTGACAAAGGACAACATTCTGAAAAGATGAAAATATTTGTAGAACGTTTAATATGTACGCAAGTCAACCGCAAAAAATTTAAAATAAATAAATACATAGCTCTATATTGTAATAAAGACTGGTTACGGAGAGGGGCGACATCACGGTGATTTTTCATTCCGTACAAAATGAGACAAAATACAATTATAGCTAATGATTTTAAATTTTCACAATCTTAAGTCCACAGATATTCCTTTAAAGTGTTTGTAACTGCAGAAAAATAATTTAATTTCTGCACATTTAACATCAAAATTTCGCACAGGACAACCAAATATTTGATAAAGAATTGAAAAAAATGGTTTTACTATGAATGTACATTTAAAAATGTTAAAAAGCAAAACTCAATGTTTAATACCCACTTTATGAATTTTTAGCAAAACAAATAATTTACCAATGTAAGCCCCCAAAGAGGAAAAGCTGCTGGTTTTCAACCTCCCACACAAGGTAAGAACGTTTGATTGCAGAATTTTCTTTGATATTTTCAAAGATTTTACTTTTAATTTTTATTTAATTTTTATACCTGTCACATATACATGCATACATAGACCCGCAAAATGTCCCATAATAACTTTCAAAGAAGAAAAAAAAAATGCAGAAACCCTTCTCAAAAATATTAAGTAAACAGCTGAAGGCAAACAAAAGCACCCGCCAAATGAGGCGAAACACCCGAGATGCGTATCAACCATGAAATTATGCGATAATTAATTTTTTATGCACACAAAGAGCATAAAACAATGAAAAGAGGATGCGAATAAAAGCAAATGCAAACAAAGTGCAGAGGTAGTGAAAAGGGAGGTAGAAAGGGAGTATAAACGCGTAAAAACAAAGTCAAAGAAAAGCTGAAACCAAAAAACAAAAAACAAAAAACAAAAAACATGAAATTTAAAAAATATTAAAAATAGCGCAGTTATGAGACCGATTAATGTGACATTAACACAAAAGGGTGGAATGACTTTGAGTTTTCAATTTCTTTCTCAATTTTTTCATTGATTTTCGCTGCTGTTTTAATGCATCACGTTTGCCTTTTCTCTTATTAATTTCACATTTTTTATGAAATGTTCGATTGCATTGTTCTTTTGTGCCGCGAAATGCATTAATATGCCATAGTTGGCGCGGCCCAGAATTTATGCTGAGCCAACATTTTAGCAAATCGTTCCATTCAGCGTTGAAGTCCTTCAACATCGTTGAGCTTGTCAACATTCTTTTTTCCGCTTTTAATGCTTTTTTTTTTAAATTATTTGTTCTATTGCATTTTAGCGAAACGCAAAGTCAGCGAACCAAGGAGATGTTCGGCGACTAACGAGCGAACTGCCATGGGACAGAAATGCGAGGAGACTGACAGTCAGCGGGTGGTTTTTGTATGTACATAGGTATGTGACGGTGTGTTATTGTGCGTTCGAGTGGAAGGAAATAGGACGCAAGGACATGCAACAGCAAACAAGGTTGCATTCATTGTCTGACCCTGCCTCTGTGCTTAAATGCAAGTTTATGTATTTGTGTGTGTTAATTTGCCTGATTAGAAGCGTAGTCGATTGTCAGATCGCCTAGAAATAGGCTATGATCCATTACTGTAAAAATGTATTTCAAAAACGAAGAGAGCAGATACAAATAACATTTGCTTAAAAATTTTTTTGCTAAGAATTTTTATATTATACAATTGTTTAGAAAATTTTTTTTTAATGTTATTAATATTTTTATTTTTATATTTTTCATGATAAATAAAGTCAAATAAGGAAAATTTTTTATGCTTTAATTAATTTTTTTTTAAATTTTCTATATTACAAGCAAACTAAAAATATATAAAATCCACTCATTGCTCGTCCGCTTTTTGTGTTTTCACGCTAGTTTTAATACCTTTTATTTTTTTCTTCTCCCCCAGAAAACAAAAGCCTCTTCTGGGTTTTTTTACGGGATTTTTTTTTTTTGGGTCTGTCTGCATGCATGTCGGCGTTTATTGTTCGCCCAAGAGCACATTGAAGGATTTTACAAGTAGCATAAAAGTGCTTTTGTCTTTATTACACAAACATAACTACATACATACATGCATGCATGCGAGTGTGTGTGAGTTCATAAAGGGAAGCGAAAAAATGTGCTAAAAACCGGTCCTGATTTTTTACACCCGAACATAAACACACATACATATTTCGTATTTGTGTTTCGTGCAGAGATGAAAATATTATATTGGCAAATACATAGACATACATATGTATATGCCACAAAAATGCCAAAGGCAAATACTTGAATTTCTGCTGATAGTCATTTGATCAGTTACAGCGTGAAAGCGAAATACATACATACATAGGTACATACCAGCCGCTGTTATATTCAAAAAACATATAAATTCATATGTAGATGTGGAAGAAAAAATGCATTTGAATTCGCTAAAAGGACAACAGCGCGAGCGGCTGGTGGAAACCCACACAAGTGCACTTCACTTTCAACGCGACTTGAAGACGTAAACAACAGCAGCAACAACAACAACGTCAAACAGCCGATGGAAGAGGGGTAGGATATGTAGTCCTTATGACTGGCTAGTTGGCAAGCTTTGTCTTTTGTTTCTTCGCCTTCCAGTGCTCGCGCCACTGGCCTCATTCGAGCGTCTTCTATTATGAAAAACAAAGAATAATAATAATAACGTATACTTATTCTTCACACTTTTGGCTATTAACATACATACGTACACCCAAACGTAAATATGTAAAGACTTTTAAAGACAAACAAACAAAGTAAGTATTTATTTAAGCTTTTAGGGCTCATACGCTTGCTTTGAGCTGTTTTTTTCTTCTCGCAGAGGCTTAGAAAATAAAATTCCAAAAATATGTCAAGAGTACACATACACACACCCACATGCGTAAACTTTCACACTAATCCTTGCTTAAGTGACAACTCAAACTCGAAAATAATCAACATTCAACTCATCTGTCAGCTTTTGAGGTTTCCATCACTTTTCCCTCTTCCTTTCCTCGCCATATCCTCTTTTGTGAAATTTCGTTTTGATTCCGCTTGCTTGTTGCTTGGTTGGTTTGTTTGTCTTTAGAAAAGCTTTAAACCAAATGCCGTCAGCAACACCGCGAATTACAGTTCGCATCACGAGTCCTTTAAGGAGTGTGAAGCGTAGTGAAGACTTCCTTTGTGTACTTGGAAATTAAATAGATTTTGTGGCATTTCGTTGCCCGTAGCGGCTGTTGCTGTCACGTGACATTCTTATTAATTAAATGTTTGTTTCCCCTTTGGTTGTGAGAAGGGATTTAAATATTTGCTGAAGAGGCTTAGATAATTTACTATAGATATGAGCTTATACGAGTATACGAGAAATATATAATATATAGAAATTTACTGGTGGTGTAAGATATTTCAGCGACGTTAGAACGAATACAGATTTTTTATTGCTTTAACATAAGGATATGATTGTATTTTCATTCTCTTGTAAAGAAGCATATTTTTTACTAAAAAATCGATCACAAAATTGAGTGAATCTAATGGAAGGCTTTTCTCTAATAGACGATAGATTCCAGTACCTGCAAGCAGTATTGTTTTCTGCCGGACAACTGACTTATTTTCGAGATTAAATTATCTTTTACAAATCTCTATTTTTTTCTTAAGCAGAAAGCGAATTATTAAAATTTTTTCCCGTCCTTTCATTTAACACTACTTTCAAACTTTATACCCATTTTTAGAAGAATAATTGAAAAGTAAAGTAAATAAAACACTTTCTCTTTAGGAGCGCACTAAATGAAGTAGCAAAAATATGAAGTGAAAATACATACATACATATGTATGTACATACATACATATATAGAATGCAGTACACGTCAAGGAAATTGTTAGAATTTCACTTTGAATTCAATGATGTGTTCGGGAAGCTCGACAATGTCGGTTTTTTCCACACTCATTTGGAGAATGTGCAGCGGTTCGGGCCAGCAACGGAAAAAATAAAAATTGGAAATATGACAAAACATAAAAAAATAAATAAAATTAAAATAAAAAGAGCTTGTATTCGGTCATGCCGAAGTATTTACACATTTCATAACCATATCAAATGTATGGTATTTCATTTTAGGACTAAATATCAATTCCCACATCTGAAAAAATTATTCGGAGAGGGCTGATAAAGTTTTCCTATTACGATGGTTTTCGGTGTGAATGGTTTGGTATATGTATGTACATGTAGTTATTATCAAAAATCTCAAATAATCGTTTAAATGCACCAGTGCACCAGTCTATCAAGTTTAAAAAAAAAAATTTAAATAAAATAAAATAAAATAAAATAAAATAAAATAAAATAAAATAAAATAAAATATAATAAAATACAATAAAATAAAATAAAATAAAATAAAATAAAATAAAATAAATTAAAATAAAATGAAATAAAATAAAATAAAATAAAATAAAATAAAATAAAATAAAATAAAAAAAATATAATAAAATAAAATAAAATAAAATAAAATTAAATTAAATTAAATTAAATCAAATAACATAAAATAAAATAAAATAAAATAAAATAAATTAAAATAAAAGAAAATAAAATAAAATAAATTAAAATAAAAGAAAATAAAAATGAAATAAAATTAAATTAAATTAAACGAAATAAAAAGCTGTTTCTTGGTATAACAAGAAAAAAATATCGAAACCCTATGGCTACTAATAAAAGAATAAGAATATTTCAAAATATTTATTTTTTAGCCTGGAATTTCCAGCATGTTTTCTGAAATTTATTTGTAGAAATTATAAATTGTGCGTTTTTGTATAAAAGTTTTGTCGTCGTTGCTCACTGTGCATTGCTTAAATGATGTTTCACGCCCACCATTTATTCTCTTCTACTATCTATCCATAAACACTTAGTTATTTCCCTTTTATAAACAAAATTTCTCACTGTTACCATAAAAAATCTGTTCCTTCCAGCAATTGCTTCACCCCACCCTTCAGCCGAACCCTCTCGGTGGAATAACTTTGTTGGCTCCGCTGTGGATTCTGCGTAAATTTACGAGCTTGTCGCTTGACTCAGTGACTTCTTTACCAAGTCGTACCACGCGACACGACACGGTGGCTTGTTGCTAACGCTGATAGGAGTGTCTTCAATGCTTTTATTGTCGTCGACGTAAACCACCCGCATGTTACCAGTCTTCCTGATGCATTTATTTTGCATTTCATTGTTGTTTTTGTTCTTGACTTGGCTTTTGTTGTTTGGATTGCGGGTGGGGTTCGAGTTGCCTCGCTTTTCGTGTTAACGGTAAATGCATATATACACGCACAGCTATTAAGCGCAACGCTCGTATGCATTTTCAACACTCTGCAGAAAGCTTCGGGTTTTTTACGGAATATTTACCATTCATCTTATGAACCTTTGCAACTTTGTGCTTAAATTCCTTTTTCTGCTTTGATCACAGCGTTGTTTTTATTCTTTTTTGTTTTCTCTTCTTTTATGCCACTTATTTAGTTTGTAGATGATTTATTTTCACTTTAGTCGAAAAGTTGTTCGCGCTAGGCGATATGAGAAAAATATTTACGCTCAGGAGAGCAGTGCAGAGCAAAGCAGAGATTTTCGGTCGTCAGTCACGCTTGAGTCTATATGGAATTTCCTAAAATTTCAAGATTTTAGAAAATGTAAAAAAAGAAGGAATATTACATATGTACGAGTACGAGTATGGAAGCCCGACCGAAAAGGGAGGAAGACTAATGAGTCTACTTAATGCTGGTTGATTCATGCTGAGTCCAAGGTATGTTCAAAAGAACAAGTTTCCTTTGCTATCCATATTTGTGTTGCTGGCTGGTTTTTCCAAGAAATGAAGGGACCTGCAGTTTATACTAAGCCGCCTCCGAACGGCTGCTGGTTTTTTTATGAGGAGCTTTTGGCTTTCATGTCCGAAATACACTCGGAGGGGGGACATTCCCTGACGAGAAGCGACCGCAACTAGAAAATTTAACTTAATTTTTTATTTAAATTAATTTGAGCCCTGGTCTTCCGAATGGCAGTACTCTATGCTAACCACTCGCATATATCTATGCGCTTACGTACACGTATGTACGCACATAGATTCTCATCAATATAACTGTAAAAGATTATTGCTTTTTAAATGCATACGAGCCAATCAATCACTCAATTACTCTGAATCTCCTAAAACCCTAAATGAAAAGCAAATTGACCACTTCGAAAAGAACACCTACACACATACAAACACACACACACACACGCACACACATGCAGGAAAATGAAAAACTTTTAAATGGATAACTGACAAATTCACCAAATGTGCCAATAAAGTGAAATTTTCAAGCCACTTTTTTCTATAACGTTTTTGCTTTGAAAACTCCGAATTGCCGGATATGAGATCGAATTGGCGGGGTGTGGGCGGGATGTGTTGCGGAGGAGGCGAAAAAGTTTAATATAAAAATCGCTGCGCACGAAAGCGTTTCTAAAAATTCAATTTAGTCATTATGCGAAATACAAATACAACAAAAAAAAAAAGCTATAAAAGCAATAGCAACAACAAACCAAACACACATACAATGTAACAATTTTATATGCAAAAAGTGCGCCAAGCAGATCAAAGTGAGACGAAAGGCGAACGGGGGATGAGGTACGAGGCTAGCGCCATAGCACAGCTGCTGCGAAATCAAAGCTAAATCAATTCGTTAACTGACAGCTTCGAACGAAACGTTTGATGGCGATGGCAGTGGCAGTGGCAGCGACGCCAGCAGACAGATAAACAGACAGGCCGACAAGGAGATGGCGCTTATTGGCCGCATTCACCAGAGTGGGGGCGGGTGGCGGGGCATCGATGATATTGGCAACAGCTGCCGGTTGGCTGCCAAAAGCTACAACAGTACGAAAAAACATGAATAACAGTTTAGCAGAAGCAAAAAAGGGAATACAAAAACTGAAATCAAAATTAAAATCAAAAAAAATTATGCGGGCGTACGCGGTGAACAGCTGCGCTAATGTCGCAACGGTACATGCTCGAGATATAAAAGTACATCAGTATGTACATATGTATGTATGTATGTACGTACTTGACTGCCTGCGGGCGCCAGCACAGCCTAATCAATAACGTTTCACGCTGTTTTTGGTGTTTTAAAAATCATTTAACCAGAGTTTTACCATACAGGGTGGAGCGCAGCAGCCGTTGGCTGGGCGATGAGCGGATCGGTCGCAGGCCTGCTTTAAAACATTTCACATTTTCATGTGAAATAAAATTGAAATAACACGAAAGCACACGCCAATTGAGTTTATAAAAAATGTGATATATGAGCTGTGCGAAGGCCAAAGCATATTTGCACAGCGTGTGAAAAGTTAAAGCAAAGAAATAAAAATAAATATTAAAATAATAACAAAAACAAAAGCAAAAACAAAATATCAACAAAATATATTTATTTATAGCAAAATACATGCATTTCATAGTCGTAACTCATGAAAATGTGGTTGCAGCGAGTGGCGCTTTGTGGCCGAAAATGTAATAATTTAGCGTAAAACGAAAATTTCCATCGGCTGCGAGGGAGCGTATACGTAGCAGTGAGATTCGACAATGCGCTTGTGTACGTGTGTGCGTGTGCGTGTGCGGAAGATAAATGGCTATGTAGTGACAAATAAAACGTTTTTGAAAATTGCAAATGAAACATTCAATGGAAATAAACATTTTCAGCGTGAGCATTATTTTTTTTTAACGCCAATAATAAAGTATATAAAAACAATTCTGGCTACATCGAACAAATTGTTTTTCGATTATGCGTCTAATTCATTATTTTTAGTTGCAAAAGTTACATAGGATACGATATAAATATTTTATGAATATAACAATTGTTCAAAAGTTAACGACGTTTTTATTTACATACATATATTAAAAGACATATATTAAAAGTCTTGTTCGTTGTCGAGGCTAGCTCGCTGAATCCTTCAATGAAAGAAAGACACTCGGCTATCTTCTGACGGATTTTTTAACGGTAGGACAGTAGGTTTCGCCATTACTTAATAAGTGTCTGTGCGTAAATAAGGAAGTAGAGTCACACTATGGACTGCCGGAGAAAGAGTTTTTTTCTCGTCGTCTCTAAGTCCCAGTTTTTATTCTATTTAAGAGATTGTAAATCTCGCAGTCTTCTGAATCCACAAAACCGGAGTGGTACCTCGCTTATTTGTGCAGAAGCTACCCGTCGATACAGTGAGCGACTTATTTTTATTATGATTGGCGTTTAATTAAATAAAACTATCACGAACTTAGCCTATCTACAAAAGTTTCTCCGATTTCTGGCCGTAAAGCGTAATTCGCTAAGCGATTTAGAAGTTTCTTGCGGCAATGTACGATTCCAAGTATTTCCTGGCCTTCCTCTTTCTCTTTTTTCTGGGGGATTTCATTTCCGAACTGTATGCTCCAACCACAATCGTTCTTTCGAAATTGTTTTGAGTCAACATATTGTATTTCGACCAAACTTGTTCTAATAGCCAACTTACGATTCTCCTATTCTTAGTCGTTAGACATGAATGATGAGCGACTTGCAGTGTTGGCATTTGTTTGTCGAAAGCGGACTTTACTTTTACGATCTCAATACAAAGTAGCATTTGTTGACAAGTGATTCTGCGTTGTTTAAGGCTAGATTTCGGTTTTTATGTTGCGTCCTAAATAGACGACGAGTGTCCTGACTGTAAGTTCGATGAAGAGAGACATATGGTTTTGGTCTCATTATCTCCAGATCCATTCGCCTCGTTTCCTTATGAAGTTTACAGAAAGTGGAACAACGACTCTAATAGAAGATTTTACCTTCTCTATTTAGTTCTGCAGCTCTTATTGCTTTTTCCAGAATTAGGTTCAAATAGTCATTTGAAAGAGAGCTTCCATTTCTGAAGCCACGTTTGGTACCGAACGGATGGAAGAAAACCTTTCCAATTCTGAAGGAATTAGTCTTTGGTCGAGCCAAAGCGCGAACCTAGGATATTCTGCATGGCTTATTATTATTACTGTTTTAATATCAACAAACTGATGTGAGTAAAAACATATCTCATTCCTCGAAGGAGCGTGTAAGTGACTGCGCTTATCAAAATGTCAAAACTCTTAATGCCAGCTGTCAAAACCACAACCGCAATGAAGTTGTTACAGCAACAAAGCAAGAGACCACAAGTGCAAAGCCAAAAATATGCACAACGAAAGAGTCATCTGCTCGGTTATTCACCTAATGAGACATTTTGAGCTTCAATAAACTTTGAATATAAGCACTATGTATGTATGTATGTAGTACAGGCACTACTTGAATTTCTTCTACTCAACTCAAATCGATTGTTACTAATGCAAGCAGTGATTTAGAAAACAACAAAAGCAACACTGAATTCCACACAACCCAACCACAGTCAACTAACAGCCACAAAGCCTTTGGTAATACCCACCCGTTTGTGTTGTTATTGTTGTTGTTGCTGTTGCTGTTGTTGGGTAGATAAATCCCATAACGCTAAGCAGTTTATGTTGTTGAACGCAAAACATTTGCCAAACCGCAACACAAGGATAATAACCGATAGACAACTACAAGCTTATCAATATGCACATACATACATACATACATACCTACATACAAGCGCATATACGAGTACACTGTTTGAAAGCACACAAATCTATGTACGAGTATGTATGCTCAATTTATACTAAAGCTTTAGTTTGGTTGTTGGCCCCATTTGTGGCAAATTTCAAACGCTTAGAGATACCGATATCAATATCCTGCCCCAATTCACGCATACAAATCTACACGCTTAACAACGCCCAACATGCGTACGTACGTACACATATGTAATTGTGTTTGTAATACTGATTTAAACAACGCATAAATCCACCATAACACCAACATATGTACATAGGTATGCATGTAAGCTGATTTGCTTTTTTGCTTTTTAGTTGTCAAATCAATCGAAATGAAAATTTCATCGACAATGTTTTAGCGAGTTCATTTGGAAAATTAATGCAAATACCTAAAGTGGGGTTTTTGTGGCGCATAATTTGGCTTTTAGAATTTACTATGAGAAACTATGGGGATATTCATATATTCAGAGAACTATCATAAAATTTTGCATCTACCATAACTATTGTGAGAATTGGAATTATAATAAAAAATCTAGATTTTAAATCCAGTAAACCACAAACCAGAGATGCGCAATTAACGAAATAGCGCCTTTGTTTTGTTGATATGAAAAACAAACTTAACGAAATGATTTTGTTTCGTTTTAGCACAATGTTATCGAAACGCTATGAATATGTTAATGTTAAAATAGCAGAAACTCATTATTAAGATTAATTTTAAAATGGCTGCCCGCTATGATTTAACAGCACAATTCAATTTTAACGTTTAACATTTTCTGTTAACGATTCCACATTAAGGACAGCATTTTGCTTCGGGTGAAAACGAAATAAAATTTATTTTGATAATTGCTTTACTGATAATATTTCCAAATGTTTCAACTGTTGTAGATTGACTGAAACGTGAATATTACCGTTACAATGCAGTCTTGGCTTAAAATAGTAAAAAATTGTGTCACACTTTTACTTTCGAGATTTTGTGTAAGATTTTTGAAGTCTAATCTTAGGCGCAATTTTTTTCTTTATAAATTTCTGCGTTTTTAAGCTTTTGAAACACAAGTTTGGCCCGAATTAATGTTTCAGTATTAATTTTAAAGAATCTGTTAACAAATCGATGGCAAGCTTTTTTTTAAAAATGTATACATATTTATGTAAGTAGGTCATAAACAGCTTAGTTTTATTACTAAATTACAAAACTTGAAAGAATTTAAATTATGTTTTCTGAACATATGTGTAGCAATCATTACTGATTCTTTCTTCCAACAGCTGCATTCCATTTTGCCATATTTGTATGTATTTTTACTTATGAATAACCAAAAAAAAAAATAAAAAATAAAAAACCAAACATTCCGAGTTCTTTTATTTCATTTATTTCCACAAATATACCGATTACATTGCTTTTGGTCATGTTCGATGGGGTTAATAATTGCATATGTAGTTGTTTATGCACACACTAATACTCATATACAGTTGTAAATATCTTTAAATAATTGGTTATGCATATGGTATGCCAGTAATGATTTTTTAAAAAACAATTGAAGCGCACAATAAAGCATTTCCGGTTTAAAAGAAATTCCCACCAAATAACTGTAAGCATTTTCATGCACACACTCAAACATATGTACACGTATATATGTTTATGAATGCATATTGCAATAAAATACACCAATGTGTAATTCATCCATGCGTTTTTGTATATGAGTGAGTACACATTTCATTAAGCAGCTACATTTTTAAAAACATTTTTTATTTATTTTTTTTTTTCATTTTATTTTAACAGCTGCGCTTGCGAAAGTAGTTCAAAGTATTAAAGAAAATAAATTATACTTTTTACGCATTTCAATTGAATGCATAATTTTTTGTACATAATTACTTGTAAACGTGTGAAATAAAATATTCAAACTGTTTAATGGCTGATAAAAATTCACTTATGAAAATGAGCATAAACATTTGACTACAATTAATTGTATAAATATTATTATTTACATTTTTTTTTAATTAAATATTTACATGCTCAACAACATTTTTTACAATCGAAAATGGATTATAATTTAATAGCCATGTTGGGAGTTAGAGTTACAAATATTCTTAATTTTTTCCCTTTTTTCAATTCCTCGCTGAGGAGATCCTTATTTACTAGTGAATTCGATGCATCTTTTATCACGTGAATTTCTGCTTTTGAACTTCTTTTAAATAAATGTATGCAGTATGAAGCTCCACAACACACGAATAAAGACCAATAAACCCGAAAAGAATTGCAGAAAGTAATTTAACGATTAAAAATGTTAGAATCCGATGTGAATAGAACTTTTCATTTGCACTTACATATATAAGAAAATATGTATGTATGTGTACATGGATCTGTGCGGCGTATATATTTTGAAACATTTCAGCCAATTTTGTTTAAATCTTCAGAATAGCTTTATTGAGACTCGGAGAGTGTTCCTGAGAACTTTGCATTTTATTGCAAGAGTTGCCACCTGCTAGAGAAATAAAATTCACAAATTCTTTTAGATTATTTTTAGCTGCCGGGAGAAGGTTTTTTTCGTGAAGAAAGAGGACGAGGGAATAATTTTCTCGAAGAAATCTCATCTATTATTCGACTTACTTGAAATTTGGTACACAAGTTGCTTTTTGTCTAAATTAACTCTTATTTTCCGGAAAATGGAGCATTGATTTGCTTGAAATTTATTGTGTTAGCAGGTTTTTGGTTTTTTATTAACTCGTACAATAGTTTTTTTTCTAGGAAGATGATCACAGGTCAACAGATCAGCAGATCAATGAAAATAGTCATGTTTCGAGATAAACCATGCGGCTACATACATACTGGTATCTTTGCAAACTATTCTCATTCGTTCAATCATATCAAACAAAACGTAGATCAAAACAGTGGCATTCGGTTCATCTGTAGGCAAATTTGTATTTTCGTGGAATTTTTTACTCAGCTGCAATATTCAAATACCAGATATTCTAAGCACATAAATACAAATAAATTGTAATAAATGTAACCAGAATTTAATATTTTTGACTATTTGAATAGCTCAGAACTCCCGAGATAATAAACTTATATTAAACTGTAATTGGGATTGTTGAATTTAAATATTTTGTATCCCTTTCATAATATCTAAATTCAGCAAAACAGTAAGAAGCCACAGCAGCGAGTAATACATACATATTAGTTTAATTAAATTTGAGTTCTTTCAGGAGTTCTGAGCTATTCAGATGGAGGCGATTTCATACATTTGCTTTAATAGCGTAGCATATACAGCCTGGTGTCGAGGTCTTGCTCTAGACCGTCGTGACCTTCTTCCGAGGATGTGGCTACGGAATCAACTATCTGAGGTTAAGGGTGCACGACGAGGAAAAAAATTCACAAAATGTAACTCGTAACACTCATAACATTTGAAAAGAAAGGAAGGCGCTACAGAAATGACGTGGAGAAAGAGCAGCAGAAGACTTCAGCACATAGGAGTCGATTTCATGGATGACCTTTACTGTCTAGCAGTAAAAGAGCTCTGAGTTCAATGTGATTTTCATGGCATCGCGATGAACTTTTTTTTTGGCCCGAGCGCGTTGATCTTCCTGATGGGGCAACCACCTCACTTAACCTACCTAAAAAATCACACAATAGAATATAAAAATAAAATTAAAAAAAAAAATATAATCAAAATCAACACAAAACATATATTTATTAAAATAAGAAATCAATGCTGAAGAGAAAAAGGTGGCACAGCAGAAGTTATGGCCACTTAGTCCAGTGTGGGGAAGGATGTCACAGAAATACATTCAAGGGTGTCGCTAACAAAGAATCAGTGTGGCACTAATATACAACAAAATAACAAATAAATAGAACAGAAAGAGATGAAAGTGAAAACCAAAGAGGAAATTGAAAAAAAAATAAATAAATAAACGTATATAAAATGAAAGAATAAAAATAATAATAAAAAAAAAACTTAAAACATATTGCGAAGCCATTAAAGAGATATTCTATCATCTTCTAAATCCCTCTCTCTCTATCTTGAACACTATGTGCTGTCGCTACAAGAATAAAACTCGTGTCCAGTAGGTGTAGGTTACCGAGGAAGGAAAGTACTATAAAATACTATAACAAATACACTTATAATAAATAAAAAATCACTTAAAAAAATGCCTGCGTTTGCAGAAAAATCAATAACAGTAGAATATAAATACAAACGAAGAGTAAATAAAGCACAAAAAGATGACAAAAGCACGTGTGGTAAATAAGAGTTTATTTGTTTAATATTGTATATAAAGTTGCCATCAACAAGTAAAAATTCAATAAAGAGCACAGTGTAAGGATATGAATGTATGTATGAGCTCGTGGTTATTGAGTCATTGCCATCAAAGCTGCTAAGGGAATGCGATATATCGATCGATTACTGTCAATGTCTGGCATAAATATGTAAGTGAAACAAAAGCAAGCTTTCATTTTCACAAAAAAAGGCAGGATGCGGTTCAAATCTTATTTTAAGATGGCAAAATTAGGCTTACAAGACTTATTGCGGTAGACCTGTTGCAGACCTGTTGCAGACCTATTCAAAGATCTAAAGAATACTTCCCTATATGTATAACATATACAATATTAATATTATAATTATTTCACAGAGCAATTGTTATTCATGAGTTGTTCTTTTCTTTAAGGCGCAGTGAACATCATGGCAGAGCAACAAGTATTATTGTGAGAGAAGAGATGGAATTGGTTAATATTGTGATCCTAAGAGCACTAAATGAATGTATAAAATGAAAAAGTTATAAAAAGTCTAACTTTAATAATATTTTGCTAATATTTTTCTTCTAGATCGTCAGCAATTCCAATTTTTAAAATCAGAAAATTTCGGCAAATTAATGAACAATATGTTAGTTGAATATTTATTTATTGAAAATATTTTAACATCGTTTTCACATCTTTCTTCCAATACATATTCCACTTTTATCATTCTTCATCTCATCTTCATTTACAGCCACGTAGGTATGTTGCCGTATCTTCCTTTTTATTGCATACTTTTCCGCTCAGTCAAATTTATGACTGTCTGGTTATCGAGCCAGCAAGCAAGCAAACAAGCAGACGCTCCAGGCAATCATGTAAGTAGATCATTTCGTGTTTATTTACGAAGCAGTAAACAATAAAATTAGGAAACACATACAAGTTTATGATGTCATTGAGTCTAGGGAAATGATGATGAACCCATAAGGATATGTTTAAGTAATAAGGGATGACATTTCTTGAATACGAAATATGCGGAAATGTATTAGAAATATGGGAAAATGTGTCAAATATCTCAAAAAACGTTTAAAAATGGATCTGGAAATTTTTCTCCCTTCGTTTTGTTGTAATTTGCTTCCGATATAAGTAATCACAATATTAAGAAAGAATATATAAATCTTTATTTTTACAAAAAATGTACTGATTTAAGGTTTTAAAAAGAGGTTTTCTCATTCAAAAATTGATATTGTGATCAAGTTTGCACTCAAAAGTATAACAACTAATGCTCTTAAAACGCCAAGAACTTTAAACAACCATTAAGCATAGACTGTCTATAGTTTTAGGCGCAATCTTCATCGCAATAGTGATAGTTTTTTGGGGATTACCATGGAAAATGTTCCATTCTACTAATATCCAAAGGATTATAAAAGAATATATGTATAAAATGCCTCTCTATATTTTTTAAACCTGATCACTTCAGCTCTAAAGCAAATTTCGCAAGCACTCTCGTCCAAACTGCTAGCTTGACCCTTTCTTAAGTAAAGTGGAATAAGAAAAGAAAATTTATCTCATACATAAGAGCCACTTGCCTTGAGCTGTTTATTGCATAATTAAGGAGTCTCGAATTATCAACTTTTAACCCAGCATTACCGTCGCTTAAATGTTAAACAATAATAGATCGAAAGAACAATGAGCGCGATAAGGCAAAATGAATAATAAAATGGCAACTTGAAGCTGCATTAGAATGAGAAGAATTGAATTCAACAAAAATAAATAAAAAGAATGACAGTAGAACGGGGAGAAGTCACCAACCGAGGTATGCCAAACACTTAAGTAAGTGAAACGAAAGAGCAGTGCAAAAGCAGAGTGAAAATGAAAAAGCTTCAATGCAACGAGCAAAGAACAACAGCGGACGCTGAAGGACATGCAAGGATGCAAACAGATACGAGGGCGAGTGCAAGTCATAAGTAAAGAGGTAAATATTGTCAACACTGCTGCTCTTGCTGTGGCTAGTTGACATGGATTGTCGATGGGCATGGCTTATTGCTTAGATAACAACACTCGACTTGTGCTCATGGCAACAAGAACAAGCAAGAAAGGAACTAAACAAAATGTGACTAGCACAACAAAGGACAAGTAGTGTCTATATGTTTATATATGTACATATGTATGTCGTTATACAATGTAAACTACAAAGGACTTGGTCGATAAAGCGAAAGTCGGAATCTAACCAGAAGAAAGTGGTTTGGTTGTGAGGATATGTCATATTGATATAGATTTTTTGCAATCTGAGTTGATGGGAATGCAGCAAAGTGTAGTGAAAATGTATGTACCTTCTACAAGTAGCATACTAGACCACATCGCCAGCTGGCGCAGGGCAACAGTGCGGTAAGCAGAGTTTAACTAGGTACTCTTCGATTAAAATGGGCGAGCCGAAATGAAATTTCTAGGCGTATGCGATTCACAATCGAGTTCTTAAAACAGTTAATTTGAACTGAATTTGAAAAAAAAGTTATTATTCAATGGAACTAGTCTACACCTTCAATAAAAAACTTTCATTACTCAATGTCTAAGAAGCGATTTTCAGCCGATTTCCTCCTCTAATCCACGGTGGGACTTAATTATTTCCTAAGAAATAAACCACAACTTTTTATTTTATGTGAAATACTCGAGGCGAGGTTGACAGTTCTTAATGCCCTTTAATGATCAATTCAGCACTCGAATCCAATAGTGGACAACTCGAGCTTTCAGAGTCATACTGATCGACGTTCGGGCGCTAAAATCATATCAGACAACTGCTAATGACAAGACGTGAACCCATGCACCCAGCTATCAGCACAAACACACGTACATATAACAGCACACTCAGCTCATTAACTCAATTTTGAATGCATGCAAAACTTTCATATGCCTAACTTCCCATATCTCGCTAAATTTAGTCTGTCTCGCTGTAATGAGTAAAACAGACTAAAAGTTCGAAAATATAATAAAATTTAGAGAAGAAAAAAAATACAAAATATAGTAAAAAAGATTGATTTTATATGTTCACTCTACAATATACGAATACCAAAGCAAATGGCCTGAGAAGTATGTCAGCCTGAACTAGACTGTGCATTCTAATAAACTTAACAAACTCAAACTATAGCTGAAATTGTGATTGTGACTGTGATTGTGCTTGTGATTATATTGCGGTGTCTATGCAGTGTTGATGACGCTGATGCTGACTCTGACTTCGCCTAACTGACTGACATGGAAATGTAGCATAATGATGACGATGACGTGGGCGACAGTTTAATGGTGGCACCCGCACAGTCATCAGCAGTCGCCATCGCCATCGCCATCGCCATCATTCGCAATTGACACGCTGTAACTGCACTCGAAGTGCAGCATGTTTTAGATGCCGCTGCTGTCTCAATTACTATGGTTGGCTGTTCTGATTCTCAGCAATTACTGCCTTTGCCATAGTCGTTGTTGTCGTTGTTGTCGTTGCTGTTTTGATGAGGTTCATGTCGTCTGCTGTTTAACTATCTGTGGACTCAGTAGTACAATAGTTATGCAGGTCATATAGACGAAATGGTAATTTGCGGAAGTGTACTCGTATGTAAATAGACGCAGGAGTGTAACTAGAAATGAGGCTAAAGGCGACGGCAAGTAAAATAAAGTAGGTATACATTGAATTTGAATATATGAAAATCTCAGACTAAATGGGAAGTCTATAAGCACTGCGTGTTTTGTGCAATCTCAGAAACAAAACCAATGATACTCCATAAGTTACTTATAATGGCTCTCCTACAGCATTTTCCAGAGGCCTGGAGGGTTATGACAACCAGTGGGAGAAGTATAGAAGCCTTTTAGCTGTACGAGTGTGTTAGGTTAGTATAATATCATAAAAAGACGAGCGACTGACGTGCTTTGTCATCTGAACAATTAACTGTTTTATTATTTTGTTCCTGGGAAGATGGACTAAACATCAAGTATGATTGAACATTTGATTGATAAAATATAATATGCAGTGGTATAGGCGAGGGTGACCCTACTATTTATTATCAACTCTAACCTAAAAATATCATAACATACCATAGCCATTCACAATGGTCATGTTCAGGTCTGAATTTTGCATACTATTAGGCGCAACTAAGTTGATTTATTGTGAGAGTCAAAGCAAAGAAAATCTTTTAAAAACAATACAAGTCCCTTGAGAAAATATCCATCACTTAAGCTCACATGGCCTCCAAGCAAAGCTTTTTCCGCCAATTTACGGGTCATTTTCGTTTTCTTAGCAGCCAAATTGAGTGTACTATGCTGTCAGAATATTATATGGTTTTTTTTGCTCGACCTCAAAGGATTGTGGCATTAAATACAAGCACATAAATATATTCATATGTATATGTGCATCTAAATATTTTTATATATTTTCTTCAAACCTCCACATACAATGACAAATTATTGTATTTGTAAAAAGCAAATTACTTTGATAGCACGCTTTATGTAGAAGCAAAACGCTTTGAAATGAATTTATTTATTTTTCATATTTTTGTATGTTGTTGTTGTCTTTAACTAAAGCAAAGCGACATCTACACTACAGAGCTTTTATTTTTATTTTTGTTATTCATATTCGTACATATTTATAAGTGTGCATTTAATTTTGTATATCTTATTTTCATCCTTTCTACTTACTACCTTTTTATTAACATTTCTTTGCTTTTTACTCGACATTTGCCATTCACGCACAACTTTTCTTTGCTTCACTCTACTTTACTTTACTTTACTTTACTTTCATACCAATTTAGTTTATTTATTTCGTTATCTTATTCATCTGGTTCATCTCCTCAACTGCGGAGAGTGCATTAGTACGTGTGTACACTCACATACGAGTACACAAACATAAACAGCGTTATCCATATTACTCATGGTATTGCATTCATTTATTTATACATGCCTACAACAATTGGACCGCCAACACAACACAACTCAACCGACCACCACCGCCCAGCATCTCGTCGACCTACGCTGAGCGGCTTCAAGTAAAGCGGAGCGAAGTGAAGTGAAGTGAAGTGAGGCAATGCCTGTGTGTCGGCAGGCAGACAGTCGATCTGTGGTGGATCTGCATACAAACGTACATACATTGTAGTAAATGGGGGGGGGGGTTAAATTTCTGTGCACTTAAGTGTATTTGCATACTCGTAGAGCACAAACATCCAACACAAATGAAGTACACACACACACACACATATATACAATACAATACATATATTATACATACACGTACATAGGTTTGTAAGCATTCCAAGTAGTGCATAACTGGAGAGATATGTTTGTTGGTGGATATAAGCATGCATGTACATAGCAATTTGGTTGTCGGCACTCAGTGTACTCACAATATAATCAAACAATCATACTGGCAGACAGTGGTCACACAGATATACTCTGACGTATGGCATGTACAAGCAGATGCATATGGGTACGTGTATATATGTGATGCCACATACTCGGCACAATTGCCTACAAGATTATTTATTTATGATTATTTTATTACATTTATGCGTGTACGTGCAAATTGTTGCTCCCCAAATATGATTCCCGTTTAAATTTCCACATGCCAGCTGAGCTGGTTCTAAGCTCTTGTAGGGAATTTTCGGTATAGCAGTGTATATTAATTTATATGTATGTACATATATGCTAACTAAACCGACATTTATATTTAAAGAAAAAATATACAAAATGTACATATGTATGTATAAGTAAGTATGTAATAATGCTTGCTTTATAGTCTGTTTGCTCACTAAAAGCCAGAGCAATTTATCATTCACGTGGTTATCGCCTACTCACTTTCTTTCCACTTCTCTCTCTTTGGCTCCCACTACAATTTATTGGATGAGTATTTTCAAGCTACAAAAAACCGAGCTTTTCATATTTTAAGGAAAGGAATATTAGTTTTACAGCGCTTTCTTCAACACCTTGTTTCAATCACTAAAAGCTAGGCTTTTAGAATATATGTATATGTACATATTTATGTATATTGGATTACTATGAGTATATATTTCATGCCAAAAATACACTCGAGAGCCGACCGTGAAGAGTTTAATTTTCTATAATTTTTGGAATTAGTCGGACCAGAACTCTAACTGGACTTTCAAATGGTAGACAATTGGCTAACCACGCAGTTCCTATGACCTTTACAGTTGGAATAAAAAATTTAAATACGAACGAATACGAATACACGAAAAGAAAAAATTAATCTCGGCAATGGAAAGCTCTATTTCTTGGCTATGTAAAGAGAGGCTGTTGGTAGAGGAGTTTATTAATTTTCGTTATTTAATTTCCACCAAACTCGATAAGACAGAAAACTATAGAAGACGCTTTAGCAGTGCTTTAATTGCAGATCAAAAATTTGTATTTTACATTGACTTTTCGATGGATATTTTGAAAATGCTCTTTTTTAAGTTTGATATTTTTCAATTTTCTTATGAAATTTAGTTGTCACATTGGTTTTTGTTTTACTTTTTCGATCAAATCTGGTTGTAATATAAGTAAGAATAGGAGAGATCAACGAGACGCGGCTATCGAGGAAGTAGAGGAAGGTATGTAGGCATGGAAATTCGGAAATTCTTTGAAGAAACTAGTATTTATCATGAAAATGCATTGCGGAAAGGTAAAGTAAGAAATACCACTTCCATAGTTTCATAAGCTGACATACCGTCTGAGCTGCTCAAATAAGCTTTGTTCGATCCTTGTCTGCCTTGAAAAATAAGTCCAGAAATAGACTTTACAATTTAATGCAAGAAAAATTGAAATATTTTAGGATAGTCTCATTTTCGAGCTTATTCATGTTTTTGAAGATAGTAAATTTTTCGTTTCTTATTATTCAAATATTTAAAATTCCAAAGCATCGATCATTTTTAATCGAAAAATTCAAAAGCAAAAATATCCATTTTTATTAAAGAAAACCAATACACGTATAATCGAAAAAAATTGTAAAACAAGTGCTATATTTTGAACCGGAACTTCGTAAAAATATTTTAAACAAAAATTGTAAATAATTGTTATATAAGGTGCCTGGTTCCTTTTTGAAAAGTTCCCTCCAACTAATTAATTGAGAAATATATGATTACCCTGAACAATGCCTATGATATTGAAAAAATACCTACATATGCACTTTTTGTCGCTGTAAATAATATAAAATAATATAATTGTGATAAAAAAGATCTAGATAGAAATAAATACGATAACAAAATATCTGTTTAAAATGTCAAAAAATATGGAATTTATTTTATTCATTTTTTTCACAATGTCTTGCATGCCGTCTTCATAGATGAAGTTCCCAAAATTGATAAAAAAAATATATAAACAAATAAACCTCTGTTACTCACTCCTTTAATCATTTTTATTCCTAAAATTCAAACCTCGGCAGAACTCAACAAGAAATTCCCACTTTGTAATCATCCCGCGCACCGATCTAAGTCGTTCTAATCAAATGTAATGCCAAAAAATGTGATGCGAAAAATCAGTTCAACATGAGACGCGGCGGCATTAAATAAAACGAGCGTAAATTAAGGAAGTGTAAAAACACTAACTAAATTAGGTATTAATATATATGTATCTACACTCATACTATTATAAATATGTATTTGTGTATGCCCACTAGCAAGGGAGGTTGGCGGGAGGTGGGCGCGCTTCAAATAATTGTGAGTCGTTAAAATCATTTATTTACTTTTTCGTTTTGCCTTACTTGTCAAATGTTCACGCCAACGACATAATCCCGCCGCCGCAGTCACAGCTCACTCGTCCAAACGAACTGAAGGCGTACGTATACCTATACCTACGTACATACCTACGTAAATATGAGAACGTTTGGGAACTCGCCCCTGGAGCTTGGTATAAAATGAAAAGTATGTAAGTAGTATCAAGTATTGAGGCAGCACCAGTTAGTCGTCAGACGTGGCAGTTGTACGCGTGTGTACGTGTATGTGTGTGTGTGTGTGTGGTCCCGTATACATTTCCAATTTCCGTAACAGCTTCCTGTCGCGCAACGTCGCGGAAGCAACAAGAGAGACCAGCGCGATGCGGCTATCGAGGCAGTTGCAGGCGGGCATGTAGTCTAGGCAGGCTTTACTAGTTCATAGATGGCACATCTATTCAATGCGATTTTAATGCAAGTCATTGGCAGGCAGGCAGCCAGGCAGCTCCAGCTGGCAACTCGTAAATGCCAGTTGGCAGTCGCGGCAGCCACTCAACATACGAGTATGCAGGCGCGGACGTTGGCTGGAAAGAAGACAGCGAGGCAGGCACGCGGAAAGTTAAACAGGCCGAATGTCGGACAGTCAGATAGTCATGCTGGCTTCTAGCTGCTGGCTGCTGGATTGGCGGTTGGACAGCTGAGTGGGTGGGCAGGCGACTAGTCGTAGTAGCATCATTAATGCTACACACGGACCTACAGACACATGATGCTGCTGTTGTGTGAGAATATGCGTGCGCGTATGCGAAATAGATGAATGAGCTTTTTTATTGCCTCTATAACCAACAACACAGCAGCCAGTATCAGCAATAATATGAGCAGTGAATTACCGCAATTGCGCGGCTGATTTTCAACAAAGTGCCTGATGGCTGTAGCAACCAGAATAGGCAGAGGGCCGACTGTGTGTAGCGGGCGTGTGTTGGGGGATGCGCTGCTGGAGATAGCAGGCGATGTTGGGCGATGTAGTGCTCGGTGTGCGCGTAAGTGCAAGTGGCGGTAATCAACGGCGCGGCAGACAGAGGCGATCACATGTCGTTCGACACATTAGAATGGCGGCGCATAGGGGAAGATTTGTATGGAAAAGTAAGGCACCCACGAATGTTGGACTGCAGAAGTGCGAATATGTTTACATGCAGTTAACGTACAAGTATGTATGTATGTAGCTCAGTTGTTGCTTCCCACCGACCATACAAATATGTAAGTGTATTAGGGCGGTCATAAGAATGTGTGTAGAAGGAGAAAGAAGGAAGTTTAAGCATCAAAATTAAAAGTTGAAAGTATAAATTTAGTTATATAACATTTTGCTAAAGGCAATTTATTTATTTGGAAATACTTTTTCCAAAATTACGCTTTGTTAAGGAACCTGTTTTTATGTATAATCAAACAACGTATTTAAATTTTAATTAAGAAAGAAAAAAGAAATGTAACCGTATTATAAAAGTATTCCCGATTTTCAAGGCTCCGCATCAACTGGAATATTAAACAAATGAAATATACTAAATAATTTGTTAATTTTTTGCAAAAAAAAAAATAATTTAAATGAGTTCTTGGACCACCCTAATGTGTAAAATTGATGTGTTTTAGTTAGAACATATTTAGCAGATGCCAGTTCGTAGTTCTGCGACAGCGAAAAAAGAATACAAAAGTGAAAAAGACGTTATTTATGAGACTTAAATTTTCCCCATTGGCACAAGCACACAAACGCACGCCCAGAGAAAGACGGAAGTGCTCAGAGATGATTTTTATATGCATTTTTTCATATGGTGCTAAAGATTTAAGCATTTATTTGCCCACTTGCGTGCCACATTAACATCCATCCATCTTTCAACGCGCAAGGAAACGGGAAATATATAAATTTAAGTGTCTTTAACGGTTTATATATAAAGTTTTTTTAATTTTTTGCCGTTTTTCGCAGCTCATATTTTAGTTACGCCTTTTCGAGACCTTCCTTTGTAATTTATATTTATTACTTTTCATTTGGATTTTTATTTTTCACTTTAAATCTGGCAAAATCATATAAATTGATAATAAAATGCTTTCAAATTACCTAAGTTAGCCGACGCCTTTGCCTGTAAACCAGCTGGATGCCTGCCGCTGCATACTCTTTAATTATTTCCACAAGCAAATAATTCAGTTTTATTTTTCCGTTCTTTTTCATTTTGTGTACCTCTCTGCACAGCATAAATTGTTTATAAAATGTAAATTTGCTTTTTTGTATTTTGTTTTTTTTTTTTGCATTTTTGTTTTTAAAAATATTCATCTTCATTTTGCTTTTTTCATCACTTATTAGTCCGCAAAGTCACAAATCAAAGATTCAAAGCCAACACAAGCTCTCCAGCTAGACAGCCAACAACTGAACGCCGTAAATCTGTACTGCAAAATAACTACAACAACAGCGCTCTGCCAGCCACAAAAAAATCATAGCAATTTTTTTTTTTGCAACTCCACTGACTTTTCCTTTTCCTACCAGCTTTTAATCAAACTTTAAACTTTGGCTTTTGAATATTTTCCAATAATTTTCCTCCGCTTGCACCAACCTCACACGAACGAATTCTGTAACTGAATGAACTTTGGCGAATCTGTAAAGATGCTGTGTTGCTCGGCTGTCTCGCTGGCTGCCGACTCGTTGGTGAACGCAAGAGAGAGCAGTAAAGGCAAGGAGCAGCAGCAGCAGCAGTAGCAGCAGCAATAACAAAAACTAGCAACGGAAAGCAAACGATTGTGTTTGTGTTTTCTGAGAGCCGAAAAGCGAAGCGAAGCGAAGCAACAAGGAAGCTAGCAGCGTTCGTACGTGTAGTCGCGTCGGAAGTGCGCTAAAAGAGCAACGCACACACTCAAAGCAAGTGGCAGTGTTTACGTGTCGGGAGAGCAAGAGAGCGCTGACTGTCGATAGAACGGAAATGTTTGAAACACAAAGCAAAAGTTTCGTGAATTATTAAATGCTGGCAGCGCAGGGGTTCCTGTAGTGGCAGCGTTCATCCAAATGGATGCTGGAGAAATGAATGGCAATGAATGAGTGGGTGGGTAAGATATATTGGTGAGTGACAATCTATTTGGGGTATTCATTGGTCATTGGGGAAACTTTTCGTTGTATGTTGACATTTTAGGACACGAAAGGAATTACTCATGCTGAAGGAATTTTTGAGTTTTGGTTAAACCGGGTAAAAATATCTCACACATAACTTTGTCAATAGCCATCGAGTTTATCAGGACGTAGACGCGGTACCGAAAACTTTCTAAGTGGACTTTTCGTCCCTCAGGAGGATGTTTCCTAACCAACATAGCCAAACGAATATTTTAAAAGCTCTTTCAGAGTCTCAGTAGCCATATTTTTAAGAAAATTTAAATTTTAAAATGTTCAGTAAAAAATATCAGGAAGAAAAGGCCAACGGAGTGAATTTTCCCAAAGAAAAAAATTGTAATGAAACTTGTCTAATCCAAGGGCATTGATTTTTTCTTATCATTCAAATATTCCGTGGTATTCGTGGTAAAGAGAAGCTTTGGTGAACCAATTCTAAGTAAGTCTTTTATTTTAACTATAGTTGGTGAGGTTTCGTCTTACCAAACCACGGAGAAATGAATGGCAATGAATGAGTGGGTGGGTAAGATATATTGGTGAGTGACAATCTATTTGGGGTATTCATTGGTCATTGGGGAAACTTTTCGTTGTATGTTGACATTTTAGGACACGAAAGGAATTACTCATGCTGAAGGAATTTTTGAGTTTTGGTTAAACCGGGTAAAAATATCTCACACATAACTTTGTCAATAGCCATCGAGTTTATCAGGACGTAGACGCGGTACCGAAAACTTTCTAAGTGGACTTTTCGTCCCTCAGGAGGATGTTTCCTAACCAACATAGCCAAACGAATATTTTAAAAGCTCTTTCAGAGTCTCAGTAGCCATATTTTTAAGAAAATTTAAATTTTAAAATGTTCAGTAAAAAATATCAGGAAGAAAAGGCCAACGGAGTGAATTTTCCCAAAGAAAAAAATTGTAATGAAACTTGTCTAATCCAAGGGCATTGATTTTTTCTTATCATTCAAATATTCCGTGGTATTCGTGGTAAAGAGAAGCTTTGGTGAACCAATTCTAAGTAAGTCTTTTATTTTAACTATAGTTGGTGAGGTTTCGTCTTACCAAACCACGTAGAAGACACATAAATTGTCAGACTAACTCAATTTCTATTTGAGTCACTCTAAAGTCCTCAACGTTAGAGTGGAGACGGTGCAAAAGGTGGCTTCAACAGAAGTTATGCTCTATTTATTTCTCTCAATGTCTTTCCTTATTTCCCAAAATTTTCAAGATTTACGTTTTTCGTAATCGACCATAAATTAATTATAAATGCAGAAAAGCCCTCAGAATGCTATCCTACGACCAGTGCAATTAATACAACATATTCTCCAGAAAACTTCCAAAAAGCCAAGTGATTAACTCAACTTTTACTAATCTCATCAGCCTGCTAACACACTTAATCAAATTTTTCGTGCCATCATTGCTCCCCACACTCCCCCTCACACAGCAAAATCTCATTTATGACACGTGTCCTGGCATAATTTTAATTAGCCACCTTTTGCATATTTGAGCAGCTCAAAAGAGAGAGAGAGAGAGCTTTCACTCGAGCAAACTACAGCTCACTCACTCACTTTACACGCTCGAGTTGGGTGTAATTAAATAAGCAACACCACAAACAGAACGCACGCCCACTCACCCATTGACCCAAACTACGAGGGTAAACGAACCGAGCCATTGGCACGCCATAGTACAACACGCTGACGATGACAGTGGCGACCAGCCGAAGGCAACGTTTGCCCGAGTTTTCGATTAAGTCACATGCACTACACCGACCAAGCACGTCGCATCGTGCTCGGGGGATGGGATGCTGTGTCGTATGCGTTTGACAGTTCGGCGGCACGCAATGCAAGGCTACTGACCTCGACTACTACTAGTATAGATTGCAAGCGAGAGCGCAAGTATGAGTGAGGAAAAGGAATTTGCTGTAAGCGCGGTTGGGCGTAGTGGGTAGGAGAGAGCGCAAACACATTGTTGCCTGCGTTCATTTGCGATTTATTGCATGCGATTGTTGTTGGTTATACGCGCGCATACAAGCGTGTAACTGAGAGCAAACTCACAATGCTGTTGGTTGACGTTGCTAATGGTCATAATGATGTCTCGAAGGCGATGCCGTTAATGATAATGCGAAATGCAATTCACTAAAGATGATGATGATGATGATGATGATGAAGATGAAGATAATAGTGGAGATGAACATTATGATTCTGATTACATATTTCGATTATTAAGGTGATAATGTCAGTTTACATTGTTTTGCACGTGTTTGGCTGCAATTTGACAATTGAGAAGTTATCTACGCTTGCTGAGTGTGTAAGTTTGTATTTGTATGTGTGTGTGTGTGTGCTCTTGTAGCTAACTACTCATTTGCTGTCAGCCACAGCTATTGCGACTGAGCGAGTTGATACTGTTAATTTTCATTAAAATGCCAACAGCTTGGCTTTCATGCTTAGAATTCCAATGCGGTTTATGTTGAAATCAAAATTAATGTGTGTGTTTATGCGCTTGTAAGTATTTATGTATGTGTATGAAGTATGTATGGCAAGAATGATGAAGTTTGGATAGCTAAACGAAAATTTGTAGTTACAGCATAATCGATGGTTTTTCGGTGGGTAAAAAATGTAAAGTAATTAGCAAAGGTACGTTAGCTTGAAGTGTCCTTCCGAGAAATTAAAGAAAAAACTCACGTAAGGCTATAAATATATTTATATATATATATATATTTATGTACATTGTTACCTTGATAAAGCAGAAAAAAAATTTTCTTATAAGCAGAAAAAATGCTAAAAATTTAAAAAATACGAAACACAAACCAGCGAAGTCCTTCAAAGGTATATTTATTTTACTTGTCCATTTACACACACACATCAGCAGCGAAACTTCCATTTACTAAGCGCCTTTCGCAATGAAACCAGCACAAAATGATTAATAGCTTTTCACCAATTTCCATAAGAAATTTGGGACATTTTTTGTAAATTTAATTTGGAAAAGAAGAGCCGATGATGAGCGACAAACAATTGTACATGTATACATCAATATTAAGAGAATGTTAGCGACACCTGGTGAATTCTAATTGCGAAGGGTAGTGGGAAAAAATTATTTCCAAATAAATTGCTAAAAAACATACCCAATTTTAGGACTGTAAATTAACATACAAAAGAAATGGAGCTTAAATCGATGTCAGACTCTGTGGACAAAAGCAAGAAAAAAGCTGAAGGAAACCATCAGCCTTGCCAGGATTACGTACTTATAGCAGAGGATTGGATTACCAATCTTTCTTACTATTCATTGGTGCTGCAAACGACTTTCCCGAGAGACAAGTAACTGTGAAAACTCTGCTTAAAACACGAAGATCAAATTAAATTAAATTTGGAGAGAAATTAAAAACGAAAATCGGCAATAATGTACTGTTATTTAGAGAGACAGAAATTTAGATTTATGCTGCATTTTATAGGACAAGCTAGAGCAAGCTCTTGTTCCCACAGTTTCCCACAGTTTCAATCTTCCAGGGGCACCAGGAGCTGGCAGGCCCAACATTTTTTGGTAATATTACAAAAAATATGCATAACTATTGATTTTAAAAACGAACCTATACTCTTCAGGTACGTTCAGAAGTGTGGTGAAGTATCTGCGATGAATTTTTGTATATTTTCAAGTGATATTAAGATGAAAATGAATGAATTCAAAACAACTGTACATACAAAGCAATATAAGCAATATAAGCTTGATATCAAAATATGTACTATGCGCAGCGTTCCTTGACCCACCTTTCAGCATAGAATGCATTCACATTCATCTTTCTCCGCTCGCATGCCGTATTGCTAGCTGAAGCAACCATGTAAATGCATACATACATACATACCATACATACGGTGTATACATATTTACATAAAGTCTAAATTATACGTACATACATATATATATATATATATATATATATATATATATATATATATATATATGTATTTATATGTATATGTATGTATTTACATATTTAGCCTTACTAGCTTGCTTGTATAATCGTATTTTCATTTGTAAATCAGCCGCATGTATGGGTGTGTGTGTGTGTGTGTTGTGTGCTAGCATGCATGGCAATCCTAAACAGAGCAAATGATGGCATCCAAAGAAAGGAACTCACTGCCTTGGCCTGATGTGCTTTTCATGGCAGCTACGCTTTTGTGCGCTTTTTCCATACAAAATGCCACTTTCATTCAAAGCAAAGAGACATGCGAACGCAAACAAACTTATTTAAATACACCCACCCACACACACACACAGGTGGCACATATATGTGTGTTTGTGTGTCTGACTGAAAGAAATAAAAGGAAAAGGTAAATGAAAGCAAAGAAAAATAATCATTTTTGTACGAGTTGTTTATATTCCGTTGTCTGCATGCATGCGCGCGTGTGTGTGGGTGTATGTGAGGTCACCGATGCTTGTGTGTGTGTGTGTGTGCGTTGAACGTTGACACAGCATCATCCGTAATTGTTGTGTCCTTTATTGTTGTCTTGACGTTGGACGTATATCCTTGCGATATTTGCCTCTTAGCAAGCAACGCAAGTAACCATAAAAAGCTTACCAAAGGCATTTCACTCACAAAGCTATACTCGTTTGTATATACGTACGTACACGTATGTAAGAGCGTATTTAAAAATGTAGAAGCAGCATTGTTGCACCTTTTGTCAAAGTTTTTTGTGTTTTCTCTCGTGCACCCATTCTCCACGCTAGATAATTGCACTTAATATTTGCATAACTTTTGCGCTCTTTTTCTTCTCAAGCCGTTCTTCACTGTTGCTCTAAAAACCTACATTTAGGCGCAGTGACTTAAAAAACTGCATGAAATATAAAAAATAAAAAAATAGTAATAAAAGTATAAAATATTATTATGAGCTGAGCATAATAAAAAATAACAATCATGCCTTTACTTTAGTATTATTGTAGCCAGCGATTACTATCTCGTAAGCATTTCGTAGACCCGCCCACCCATACATACATACATATATACAGCGACACCAGCAATGGCTTGTGTAAATATTTATTTGCTAACAAAAGTGTGTCGGCAGCATAAAAAGTATGTGCCATAAATACACACATAATACATATATGTATAAAAAGCGTCAGTCAGCTACTTTTATATTCCAGTTTACTCAAGCGCCTAAATGTAGGCAAATCTTTTTATTTGTATACTCAGTGTGGCAAATTAAATATTTGCTGTGAAAATTGTTTCTTGTAAAAGTATATGAAAGTAAACAGTGTATTTTCAGAGGTAGTGGGAGTGGCGGAGCGGTGATATTCACGATTACAACGGTTAATCACGCACTTCTGTAACTTAACATACATTTCTATTGCTCGTGAGTGAAGAGTAACACCTAAATGTAGGCTTTGAAATGGCATAGGAATTGCTTAGCATTTATTATGCAACTGGTGTAATATTAAAGGCATTTCATTTATTGTATTTTTACTTACCTCGAAAATTTACAATAAAAATGGAGTTTCATAGATCTGAAAATATATAAAATAGGTTAATTAGTGGAATTTAATTATTACGTTTTCTTCCAACAAAATATTTTGTATGAAAAATTTTAATTCTGTTTAAACCACAGGTAGGCCAACACTTTAGCTTTCCATTAATACCAAAATTTTTAAAAATTGTGAACTTATGAAACATCCAGACCTTTTTTTTGATTTTTTAATTTTTTTACGTGAATACCTTCTAGGAAAAACTTTCTAAAATTTTTTAAATCGATTTCAATTGCCGAATTTCAGCCAAATCAGACACTATTGCGATGAAAATCAAATTTTGTTTATTAATTTCTATATTGTTAGGTTGTGTGTAATAATTTGATATATTTTTAAAGATTAACAAGGAAACATGGAACCATCTGTATATCAATATAATTTTGTTATTTACAATAGTTTCTTTTAGTTTTTGTGAATATTAATTAATGCAAATTGCTTAACCTTTTCACTTTTGTCCCAGGACCGTTGTCCTTTTTCATAATAAATTATTTATTTAATGTTCAACACTTTCACACAGCTGTTTTTATTACTTCGTTGTTATTAAATTATGTTTTGCCCAACCGACCGCCCCCCACGCGCACACCGACAGAAGCATTATAAATGATCGCATTTAAAAAGTCAACCCTTCGTCAACTAAATATTTCTGTCATTTATTTATGTTTGTTTGTGTTTGCTTAAGACACCAATTCATGAAGATTTCATAAATAGTAACAACACACTAAGTCCAAAAGACAAAAATTGCGATAACAACAGCAACTGCTGATGGCTTTTAATTATAAGAAACACACTTTGAAGTTTGTAAGTCTGTAAAATTGGCACAATAAGTAGCGAAGAAAGGCGAAAAATGGACAAAAAGGACCAAAAGGGCCTTCACAATATAAATTGCAAGCGTGCTGGACTGAATTGGGCTGTCAGTGTATGAATGGAGCGTTTGTTGAAAAGCGTTTTGAAAAGCTATCAGTGTCTTGCTGCCCAACCACTCCTCGTGCTACTCACTCGCCACTCCATTGTTGTTACGGCCTGCCAATTTACTCGCACACAATGCCTACCATTGGCTACCAGTGGATATACACGTAAGTGTACATATGTACGTACATATATAGCCAGCATTCGCTTCGCTTTGCGCATTCATTGTGGCATTTAATGTGAACAATTCAGTTGCCTTTTCATTATAGTTCCGCTTCTTACTCGCTTCCTTGCCGCCACGCCATGCTCCATTTTGCTTGGCCACACACTCTTACACCAGCAACACTTAAGCAGCAACATCTCGCCACGGACTTACTCAAAAATTCATTTAAACTGATAATAAATTTGTTTCTGCAAAACAATTTAAAACTTTGTTCATTTATAAGTAATGAGAGGACAGCAAAGCAGAAGCAAAGCAAAAGCAAAACGCTGCCAACGACGAAGCCACGTTGTTAGTTATGAATGTGGTCGTTGGTTGCTGTTGTTGTTGTTTTTCACATTGTAATGCGGGTCAGTCATAAATACATACGTGTATATGGCAATTGAAGGTTGAGCACGTGAGTGTGTGTGTGTGTGTGTGATGTGGGTTGGACTCGCATTACTAATACTTTGAGCTGCATCCTTGTGTGAGTGAGTGCTTATGATATCATATTTATGTGCGTACGTCGGACAACTTTATAAGCGTAGAACAATTGCGGGAAATCTGCTGACTCAGCCTCCAACAAATTGACCAAGTGCTATGTGTTTTGTAATCCTCCAAATGAATATGGATTTATGTAATGTTATGTGCATTGGTGTGAGTATCAGAGTGGAAATGTTAATACCTACATATACGTGTACATGTAAGAATAGTGTTTTTAAGTTCATGCAACGCTCTAACATTTATATGTACATATGTGCAACTGCTTTAAAATTTAACAGAATAGATTTTACTTCACTAGAATTTTAATATTTCCAAAAACTGTAGACTTCAAAGGACTCTATCCCTTTGTAGTAAAAGGGTTCTGGTCATTCTTAGGGGGACCATCAATCAGGAGCAAAAATTAAATACTTTTTGAATACAGATTTCTTTAACTTTTCTTCAACAGTATATTAACATACCTGCCTGCTGATCGAATCGTTGAAATAAAAAAATAAAAATATTAATTAAAAAAAAATTTTAAATAAACTTTTTATTTTGGAATATAAACAATTTATTTATTTTTGATCCGAAAAAAACTCAAAGAATTATTAAAACGCAAATTGCAGTGACAACCTGCCAATATCCACTTATGTAGCAAGTTGGAGTTATGCATGGAGCAACCAAAAGTCGATTAAAGTAAAAACACAGAATTTCTTCTTAAATCAAAAAAAAATTAAATAATAAAATATAATTTATGTATATTTTTTTTTTCTGTTTTCAAATACTGCATTCCGTTATTAATTGTTCATTATATAGCAAGAAATTTACTTTTCATATAACAACAGCTGAGTCTTCGGCCCATTATACAGTGAGAGTAATTTAAACTTTGCAACGCCGCATTTACATTGCCTTACTAATCACTTTTCCAGCAACAACCAAAAAAAAAGCATGTCTTAAAGCCACACACGCCTCACAGTAACGACCCTAAACAAGCACGAACACACACATAAACACACAAAGGAGCAACAAAAAAATTTGCTTATTTAGTTTGTTTGCCGTCCCAACCCAAGCGCGGTCACACTTTAATCTACGCGCAACAGCCTTTTTTGCACTTCGCCAACTCCTCGATCGCTCTGCCCCGCTGTACTCTTTTGTTTCTACTCCTTATATTAGTTTGTATGTACTCCTATGCATGTCCATCAAGCAAAGTACCTTTTCTGGTACAACAGCAGCAGCACACCTCCCCACGACTGGCTGACTTTCGCCTGCTTTTTCACAGCCTTTCTGACCACCTGCATTGTCTCCCGCCTGCTTGGGGAGAAAGGGAGCAAGGAAGCAAGGGAGCAAGAGAGTAAGAGGAGGCTCAGTGTTGAGCTCACCGTTTTATCATTAAATTTAATGCATATAATATTGGCTAATGATGTTTACAGTGGGGATTAGGCGCGCATTAAAATTGCTATGGAATGCCACAGTGACCACCTGCGGTGCGGCTATGCGCTGCTCTACATTTCACCACACATACACACGCACAGGGGCGCGCACACGTCGGGCGAAGGCAACACCTTTGGCGCGCCAGCAACACTGAAGCATCCTGCCATTTTGTGTTGTAGTCACCAGCTGTTCGACGACATTAAGTTACCTTTTGTTTGTGTTTTTGTTATTATTATTATTATTTTTTATTTTTGATAGTGAAGGTGTTGTAGTGGGGTAATCGCGACACACATACACACCACACGTACGAGTAAGTGTACACTTGTTTGCTCGTATAAGGATTTATGCAGGGCTTCCTGTGGGGGATAGTTGTTGCTTAAAGCTTCACGGAAGCATACATACACAAGTTCTCATTTTCTCTATGTACTTGTATATACATATATATGTATATAGGTATAGGTATATGTGTGCACATTATCATTGTTGTGACATTTACTTGTCCGTCATAAAATTGGTGCCAACAAAGATGGCGATGGCGATCATCGTCATCATTATCATCATCAGCTACGCGTCAACAGCAGCAGTACATCCCACCACACAATTAACAGTTTCACCATAATTATTATCATCACTGTTGTTATTTTTGTTGTTGTTGTTGTCATCGCCCTGTTCCTTACTTGGCTTTTACATACCCAAGTAAATGTGCTCATCAACGCCGCTGACGCCTTTTTATTTAGTTTGATGTTGATGTTTGCGCTGTTGTTGTTGTTGTTGCTGCTGCCTTAATTGTTTGGCTTTGCTCGACTTCCGCCTGCCGCTGCCCGCTGTTTGTCTTCTCGTGTTACATTTTAATTGTTCTTACACATTACTTTTCCCGCAGTTGATGCTTGACGCTTAATTCATTGTGTTTTTGTGCTTTTTTCGTCTCGAATATTCGTTGTCGTTGTAATTTTACAGTTGTTATCTCAATACTAAGGCTTTGATCGACACACTCACAAGCATACATATGGCTTGCTTGAAATAATAGTGTCATATACCTTGATGTGGAAGCTGCACCCTTAATGTTGACATTTTTATTTTTTCTTTTGCATACTTTTAGGAGAAATCCTTTAGTACTTGTCGCATAGACTTCTCAGTCGAATAGTAGAAAAAGTTAATGAAAATAATAACACTTCAGTCAGCAAAGTTCGATCAGAAAAGGTTATTTCCATATCTGGCTTAGTTTGATGTCACTTCATCACTGATAAGATGCTTTGAAAAAATCTTGTTAAGAATTGGGCAGATTAAATTATCCCCTATGATTGTTTTGTCATTCTTCGGATATTTAACTTTTTATTTGAACTTCGCTTATGGGACTAAAGTTAGGAATACATGTTTACTATACCCTTGCATGTTATTTGAAATTGATCTGGTCGGAGAAATGTTTCCTTATTAATAGGTGTAGGCATTTTTTTTTTTTGTGGTTTTGCGATATTCGAGTTTTCGGCAGTCCTCATGTCAGCAAATTTCTGAAATCATTCGTGGTTATGAACTTCAGCCCATGTCCCGCTCAGTTGACTTATATATTTCACTTTCCTTTTGAAAAATCAGGATATAGGGAATGCAGCCTTTTTTTGGGATATGCTTTTTTCATAGAAAACTTCAAATTGATTCCGTCAAAAGCCCAGAACAACTTCGGAGCATCAACTTATTTTAAATTTAACTAAAGAGAGGAATGCGGGATTATCCGATTTTAACTGAGTTTAAAATTATGCAAGAAATGTAGAACCCTTTGCTGTTTCTTCTTTTTTCATTAATTATAATTTACCTGTGGCAAGTCATTATAAACATTTCTCAGCCTGCCATTGCAATGCATACGACAATACCATACCATGTACATACTCGTACATATATACCAACTGCTCAGCTATTCATACGAGCTTATTAAGTATTTATGACAACGAAATTTATTACCCTCTTTAATTGCACAAATCCAGCCGAGAGTTGCAGGGAATTAATCACGCCTGTCCACAAGGAAATCCCCAGGTAAGTGCAACAACACGAACGCACAACACGATCACACACACACACAAATATCCGCGTGAGAGCGTGTGTGTATTAAAATTGGCAGAGTTTGAAGGAAGCCTGTAATCCAAAGGTGATGTCTCCGCAGCTCAACAAATTGCAAAGCCATTTGCGGCAGGCAAGCAAGCAGTTATCAAGACACTTAGTTGGATAAACGAATACACAAGCACACAGCTGTAGATAAACATATGAGTGTGTACACTTTAACTTCAGTGCGCTGTGTGTGTGAGTGTGTATTGTCAACTTTATATGCCTGCATGTTTGTATGTATGCGTGAGCATATTTAGACTATATTCCGGCAATAAGCTGTGAATCATAAAAATTTTATACTTCATTAAAGCTAAACTACGCCAGCGCTCATGCATGTGTGTGTGTGTATATGGCACACAAGAGACAAATATCTGCATAAATTCATTGCTTTGTACAAGTGTGTGTGTGTGTGTGTGTGTGTGTGTTAGTGTGATGCCAAGAGTTTATAGGTTTCAATAATTAAAATATACACGCACAGACGCACACCAATATACATATATAATACATTTAAGTATGCCAATTTGTGTGTGCGTGTGTATATATGTATGTATATTTGTCCTGTGGAGCTGCTGCTGTGCGTGTTGGTGTCATAAAACGCCAAATTTTCACTAATTTATTCATTATCTCGTTACGGCCATAAACAAGACAAAGTTGGCAACATCTGTACATACAAACATACGTGTACAAGTAGTGCAGCAACTCAGTGTTTATGGCATATGTGCCTTATAATATTATAGCCACATATAGCCAAACACTCTATATGTATGTATGTATGTATGTATGTATGTATGTATGTATGTATGCATGTGTGTTTAGGCATAGTTGTTTGTAAGTATTTAAACTGCAAATGTCTAAGCAGGCCACTTTTAACATTTATATACATATATATACACACATATATATACTGATGTATGTCATTACTTAATATTTTTGTGTGTGTGTGTTTGTATGTGATTGTGTGCATTTTAGATGTCAGTGACTTTTGCAGTCAAAATATGCATAAAATTTCTTTCTGAAAGTATGTATGTCTATGTAAACGTGTATATATTTACATACAAAAAGGTAGATTTGTAATGATTTTTAAAGATTTCTCTCTCACAAAGTGTTTTATTTTGAGTTAGCATAAAATTTTAACTGCCCCCAGCAGCAGGCATGCATATTTAAATATACCACAAGGCGTTTATGTATGCACTGTTGTGCTTATGTACTATTTTGTATTATATATTTAAGTAGTTTTTACCTGCAGGCATTTTATTTAAATTACTACCTGTATATTTAATGTATATTTAAAGTTCTGCCTCTAAGCAAAGTTGAAAACAAGACGCTCAAGCGCAAGCAAACTAACAATAATAAATAATAAAAATAAAAAGTATTTCGTAAAAATATTAGGAAAACCACAATTTTTTCCAATGTTTTAACTAGTATAAAATATCTGCGCGGAAACCACCGAAACTCAATGGGGATGAGCTATCAATCAAAGATTATACCCTGGGAGTAATTTTGGACAGCAAACTCATGTGGCAAATGTGAAATGTAGAGTAAAGAGAGAAAAAGGCCAGTGGTGCCCTTTAGGCATGCAAAATGATGGGTACCATACGGAGCCTATCACCTGGCTTCATGCTCTCATTACTTTGCGGAACTCTGGTATGTTGTACCGCTGCTAACAAAATCTTGTATAGAAAACACCCATTGCAGGGGCGCTAAAGATCACTACAACGGCGGTACTTGAGCACCGCAGTGAAATCAGCCATGAGTTTGACAGCCCGATATGTAGGTAGATAAAGGATAAAATATACTGTATACATATGTTCATGCTCCATCCGTCATGCACGTGGAATCTATAACATCTGCACTGATGGATCAAAAATGTTACGCTTCCAAAGTACTGCAATCTTTTCAAGGCGGCGGTCTTCGGTATGGGGAAAGCTGTTGATATTGAAGCTGCGGACGCGGAAAGCTATATACAAAATGTATACATACATAAATATTTCGACAGTCACGCGGTAACTCACATAGTGCTGCAGCAGGAAATGTGCTTCGAGTCAGGTCACCGAGAGTAAAATGCTGCATATACCAGGGGTGTTAGCTGAAATTTGCCAGTTTTTTTCGATAAAGAAAACACTTATTTTTCAAAGGAATCTCAAAATTTTTTTATTCAAGGTATTGACCAATGGTTTCTACACATTTCGCCCATCTCTCATTCAAATTATGGATAGCATTCCAAAAAACGTTTTCTATTTTGAGGCAAACCATTCGACGAGCCTTTTTTCGACTTCTTCAAAATTAGCGAAGCACTGCTCTGCAAGGGAGTGTGCCATCGATGCGAAAAAGTGATAGTCGGACGGGGCGAGGTCTAGAGAATACGACGGGTGCGATAATATTTCCCAATTAAGTGTTTTTGATGTGTCTTTCACCAGTTTAGCGGTATGAGACGGCGCGTTGTCATGTGGCAAGATAACTTTGCCATGTCTTCGGGCTCATTCCGATCGTTTTTCGATCAACGCATGATTCAAATTGATCATTTGTTGTCGGTAGCGATCCGTGTTCACCGTTTCACCAAGTTTTAACAACTCGTAGTACACCACACCACACTGGTCCCACCAAACACAGAGCATTGTCTTACGGCCAAAGCGATTTGGCCTTGCAGTCGATGGGCCAGCTTCACCAGGGGAAAGCCATGATTTTTTTCGCTTCGGGTTCTCAAAATAAATCCATTTTTCGTCCCCCGTAACAATTCGATGCAGGAAAGATTTGCTTTCGAATCGTTGAAGCAACATTTCAAAAACGGTTTTTCGATTTTCCATTTGTCTATCGTTCAACTGGTGTGGCACCCATTTTCCATACTTCTGGATCTTTCCCATGGCTTTCAAACGTTGGCAAATTGCTCCTCGAGTCACAGGTAGTAGTATGACGGGTCACAACTTAATGGTTATTAGTAGCAGTGCCACATGCAGGAAGTGCAGGGAGGAAGGCATGAGTGAGATGTTACTCTGTTTCTGCCGGCCTGAACTAGAGTTTCACAGTTAAAAGGCTACAGGATGTCTTAAACTTCGTGAAGGGCGTTAACGTTTTATGAGATGACTACTTTAGATCGCAATGGAACGGAGCTCCAACTGGTACTAAATAGAAAGGGCATCAGCCGGCCAGTGTATCCGGCTAATGTTCTCCGTATAGCTTCTTCTTCTTCTTCCTAGCGCTCTCAATTTATTAAAGAATATTTGGATGTTGGTCTGGGAGAATCAAAAATATGGCTCTCCATTTGATGTGGCCGCAGGTTATTATATCAGTTAATACTGTTGACTCTATTTTTTAAGTTTAAATCACAAATTTTTTACTTGAATCCACTTGAAATTTCTTATTTTTAATAAAAATTGCCCTACATGTTTTTAAATACTTTCATAAGTTGATTATTACTAAGCCGTTAGCAAATTTTGGCAGCTTCAATTATTTACTTGGTTTCAATCACACACACACTGACTTACACATAGCAAGCTTTTGGGCATTTTTAATAAATTTTTAATGTCTTTTAAATTGCTTTTGCTCGTCTGCGTTTAATTAGAGCAGTGTTAAATTAATTTGCATAGAAGTCTAAAAATATATATTTATTTTAACACGAATTCCTTGAATTTCAAATGCATAAAAATTATTCTTCAACTATGTCCATGTCTAGAAATGGACGTTTTCTTCTTTAATTACCAAAATTCACTCCGGGCTCCAAAACTCAAGTTCTGATATTTCCTCATACGTTTATCTACCAATGCAAATGTGCTTGCCCATACACTGTCGCATATGAAAATCACAAAAAGCGCCAAGAGCATTAAAAACCACCAAAAGATATCGAATTTCTGTGCTGTTTCTATTATCCCTCACACTCTTCCTGCTAACTATACTCGAAAGTCTTATGAACTCAATCACTAAAAGCCACCGCAAATATGATGAGCTATCTATATATGTATATGGGTTGTGTGAGAGTGTCGTGAAGAAAAATAGCAAAGGCTAAAAGCATACACTCGAGCGAATGGAAAATAGAAACTCAGAAATGCGTCGTGTGAGCCTACGTGGCGTATGAGCGACAACTACAGATGCGAGTATGGTATAGTCAAATGGAAATTTTTCATATTGAGTGGCAGGAAATATAAATACAAACCAACGTGGAAGTGAAAATACAAGTGGTTTTAGACAAATTTATGCATGAGGCGATGTGAGTTTTTGGAAAATATTGCATTTTTAATATCCCCCAAGCAGCAGTAGAATTTTTCATAATAAACTGTGAATCAAATGCCTCCACTACAAACACCAAACAGACACATGAGAATAGTACATATAGACATAAGCAATTCTTATTTCCTTTTCCATTTTTCCTGTACTGAACTCAAATTCCTTACCGATGCATCTGCTCTAATCCTTGTATCGCACTTGCCTTGCATATGTCTGGCCTTATCTGGCATACAGTTACGTGCTAATTACCAAAAATGTTAACGAAAATTCCATTTTAATTGTTTGCAATTTTGTGCTTATTTCTCTGTTCTGTTTCTGTTCTTCTTGAATTTTTCTTCTCCTTATAGTTGTTCTGGGAAACTCTTCTTTTTGTTCTGCTGCTGCTGCTGCGTGATTTTATCGATTTCAATTTAGCCGCAAATCCATTTCAAGCGTTTTTTGCTCTTGTTTCTGGTTGGTTTTCTGTCTGTTATTTTTTGTTTTTTTTTTTTTTTGTTTTTGATTTCTCGCTTCTGGGTTTAACCCGCTTGTGCAATGATCTGACACGTTGTTGGTCATTAAGGTCACACATATGTGTTTTGCGTTACTTTTTAGTGGCATTTCGCTGTGCTCTCATTGGTTTTTCATGCTCCTCTGGAATATCTGGCAGTTGTTGTGCGAAATGTCCTTGATTAATTTGACGCTCATTAACGCATACATTTAGGTAGGAAATATTTTGAAACGATTTAGAGCAATTAAATGCATGAGATGTTGCAAATGGAGGTATTTTCAGCGAATCGGAATTTAAAATCCACTATTTCGGTAATACAAACAGGTTGTTTATTATTATACTTACATATATAATTAGCGCTTCGTAACAACGCTGCCCAGCTCCGCCTCCATGAGATGTTTTCTTTTTTGTCAAATCTTGTTTGAACAAGTTTTAGCATTTTTAAATTTATTTCTTGCTTATTTTTTATTGCAAATAATTTTTAAAGTCTGTTAAACTTAAGCACACACACACATACTTAAACCCTCTTGTACCTAAATGCCACTCAAAATAGCCAATTTGTGTACAAGAAGCTTCGTGGTTGACATTCGGTTTAAATTTTGCCACTCAAATGCCTCAAATTCGCTCACACATATTTAAATACACACACACATAGCCGTACACACCTTCGCTCAAAATACTCAAAGACTCACACCCGATTACACACACTTTGCCCGAAAGCCAAAAGTTGGCTTCACATATCGGCTTCGACAATATATTCACAATGAATTTATGTATGTATGTATGCATGTATGTATGTATGTACGAGTATGGGTGGAGGTTATGGTCATATTTTCTCTGTAAATATTTTGTTTTACACATTTTGCTAATGGGCAAATTTCAACAAATTTTCCATAGACTTTTTAATGTTGGCAAATACCTATACAAAACACAGACATACATACATACACGCATATTTATGTGGAAGCTGGTATTCATCCTAAACGAGTAAATAATATGTATATAAATATAGGAAGCAACAACAAGTAATAATAATAATAAAAATGTCAATAAAAACAACATATATAGTTGTAGATATGTTTGTGTATGTATGTTCAAACATCTATATGAAATTATGTTGGCTGCACTACATTTGCTATGTAAATTTGTTAAAATGTATATATGTGAATATGCAAGCTTGGAAGTAATGGATATTCATGAAAATTTACTTAAAGATTATTTACTTTAAACACTTCAATGAATTTTCAAATTTAGACTATAATTATAATAATAATAATATTACTTACTAAGTGGAATTCTGCTGCAAAAATGTATTTTTCGCATTCAAAAATTAAATTAAAATTTTGAAATACTACTTAGTATTATCCCTAAGTTTGCTACCCAAACTATAGCTTAAGTATGTGTCCATAGAAATTACATACAAATATTTATGATTTTTGTATTGAAATGAAAACCAATTCTATGCGAAGTTTTCTTTCTGTTGATATTATTTCGTAAGTTTCATGAAATTTCTGGAAAAATACTTCCTTCGCATATTTTTGATCTGAATATTGGTATCAAAAATTCTAAAAACGAGCTTTAACTACTCAGATAATCTCTAGCGGTTTATGAACCAGAAAAGTCTGCTTAAAAAGACGTGTAGCAGTTGAATAAATCACAACAACCTTACCTAAGAAGAAACAAGATCACCACACTTCTATATAACACGTCGTCTAAAAAATGTATAGCTAAAGAGTCGCCCCTTCTTGACCTCAGTGAATTTAGTAGTAAACAAAAAGTTAATATTTTAATGGAGAATTCCTCCAATGTTTGGTTCTACAATCGATGGGGTTGTGAACAGCTGTGGTGTCCGCCTTTAACTAGACAACTATGAACATTGAACGAATGCTATCATAAGCGAGTTTGAGCACTCTACTTGCTCCAGAGTAAATCTGGCGATGTTGAGAGAGACTTTTTGCACTCCTAATGTAAAATGACCAGCTCTCTAATTTATATATCCAAGATAAATTAGAGAGGTGGAGTCATCGTTATCCCTTGCATTGTTGGTTGAGAGGGTTAGTATTTTATGGGCTAAGTGTACACACCATTTACTAGTTTGTATATTCTCAATGAAAAATATTATTTTGCATTCCAGCAACATTACGGATTGGATGGGTTGGTATAGACCAGAAAACTGGCCTTCAAAAGAAAAATGCCGCAGCCATATTAAGAAGAGATGTTCTTAAATTAGCGCAGGATCAACACGATGATACTGACAGAAAAAGTTTGTGAAAATTTGAAAAAATTATTCCCGCTTTACTATAAGACTATTAGGTTAAAAACTCTAAGAAGCGCATGTGATAAGGATTCTGGAAAAAATACCAATTCGGCGCAAGCTAAACACAGAAAGTTAGCAACAGTGACTTAAACGTATGAAGTAGATATTTTTTTTTACGCTGAAGAAATATTTGTTCTTCGTTTCCATTTCCAATTTGTATAATTGCTTGGCTTGTATAACAAATCACGTGCTTGCGCAATTACCCAGCACTTTATATGAAATTAGTAAATATTAGAGAAACATTTAATGCTGATTAAGTAGTTTTTTATACAATGCAAAATTAGTTTTCTTTTTACCACATTTCCACACCAGTTTATTTTAGCGCTACATTCGTCTCATACCCCGCTGTACTCGTACACATATGTAGGTATGTGCAAACGCATGCCAGTAAATACGCATGTGTGAGTGTGTGTTCCTTTCACCGCGCTATTGTAATGCATAAATTAATTTAATTTTCTTAATTGTTGTACTAAAATATTCTGCGGCACTTTATCTACAATTTTGCACATTTGTCTCGCTCGCCAAACAGAGCAAACACACACTGCTCCGAAATGCATGCAAGCATATTAGAACGGCTGCAGAGCATGTCAAAGACGCTTACTAGAGTGTGTCTGTGTATGTGTGTGTGTTTGGCAAGTATGTGTGTGCTACCAACAGACTGTCTCATCTACTCACTGCCTACCTGAGTGTGCTGTGTGCAGTGCCTGCAGTGCCTGCCAAAGTGTTCATATCTCAGCTGGATGAGACGCAGAAGTAGGCTCTCGCGTATACTGGCTCCAACTCTAGCTGCACCTCCTGCCTCGACTGGGACACACAATCTAAGCGCATTTACTAAATGAAAAGTGAATTTATTGCGCTTGCATGCAAGTGGCTAAAGGTCTGTTAGTGCATACACACATGAGGAGGTGTGTGTTTGTGTTGGTTAAAGGTATGCAGTTTAAGTGTATTTTTGGTTTGTGCTTTGCTTTTTCTAGTAGAAATACTACATAGTTCAGCACCAAAGCTCAGACAGTATTAACCTCATCACTAACCTGCATAACTGACTGTGCTCATATGCACATGTACGAGGACATGTACGTGTACGAGTATGTGTGTGACGAAGCGGAACGTGCCAGCGACCAGCATTAGTTCTATATGCACCTTAAGGTGGTCGTTATTTTACTTAACTAACTATTAATATTATTATGATTATTTTTTATTTAAAAAACAACACGAGAATTATTTATAGTCTCAGATACTTTTTTCACGGATTTTTGTTAAAAAAACATTATATTCGAACAAATCGGTGTATGGAAGCTTAATGAGATAGTCTTCCGATTTTGATCATTTTGGTACTGAAATGTACAGAGTCTTAAGCTCGTTGATGCTTTTTTGACAAACGTTTGACCCAAAATCTCAAATCTGAGGATCGTTTGCATGTATATATGCTACAGTGGTCCGATCTGTCCGGTTTCGACAAACGATTTGATTGAATCGGTGGAAATATCTCTAAGCCAACTGGACTCGTCATTCTGGCCCGGCCGGCATGAATTTGAAGGGTTTATCTATTCTCCTTCTGGTACTTAATTGCTTCAACCAAATATAAATCGTTTCATGTGCATGAAGAACATAAAGATAGTATTTAAATCATAACAATTTATGAGAGAAAAATTGCTTATAAATTTTCAGACAATACCAGCTATACCCTGCAACGCTTCGCTGCAACGCTTCGCTGTGGCGTCACTACTTGTGGGTACACAACATTTTTGGTTTTACCATCAGCCTTCGCAAATAGAAAAGTTATGTGGTTTACCAACCTTGTGACATGCAACATACGATTATCCATCAGCGCAGCAATCCGTATCTGCGAGTAAGCGTATATCAGACAATTCCAAAGATTGATTGCAAACGCTGGGCCATCATACATCGGCCGATAGATCATTTTGCAGGCTGACACGCATCAAGGTTGAGTATTTTTGGCAAGCATTGATCTCGTCTGCTGGTGTTGATCGAGGAATGGCTAAAATCTCCTGCCAGCGATATTAATGCTTCTCCAAAGCATTGATTGTTGTCACATAGATCTTGCAACGACCAATCTAGAGCCTCAAGAGACTTCTTGTATGTAATTGTGCAGTCATCGCAAACAATAACCTTGAATTGTAGTAATACTTTTCCCCATTCCGGATGCTTTGAAAATATTAGACATCGGAGTCTTAATGGATTATAAGCTAAGTGACAACTTCATAGCTGAATGGGGAAAACTTTTGATCGGGTACTTATGTTGCAGCTATTCGTGATGACGCAAGAACCAGTAAAATGTCATTTTGTGATCGAATTATCCTTCCAGGAGCATCCAAAAAGAAGACTAGTCTTCCTACTAACTTAAGTGGAGAGCCAGCTATGTACCCAAACTCAGGTAAATCAAAGCATAAATAAAACTTTTTCAAACAAGTCAGTCTCTTCTAATTCCCTCTCCAGAAACCATAGAAATGCTTTTAAAGAAATGCGGGTATTTAAAACGAACGAAGATTTTTATGCATATAGATAATAAATGAATCCAAATATGTTAAGATCCTCATGTAGGAAAGAATTCTAACTCGAGCATACCCTTGTAAACATACTACGACTTACATACATATGTGTGTAAACACCTGCCACAAAACGCACCGGAAGGAACATGGCGTGTTTGTTTGAACTGAAAGTGGCTCATAATCACACAAACACTGGAATACGAGGTGTGTTCAAAAACGAAAAAAATTCCCAATAAAAATATATTTATTTATTCATCGATTTCTATGTTGTTCCTCGAAGCCACAGGCTGGTGAGTCACCTCGTCTATAACTTCGCTTGGTACCGGAAAAACCAAAGAAGTCCTGGCCAATTCCTCCCGTATATACTTTTCAGCTACATCAAATTCGGAAAAGCGGCGTAAACACAGCTGTTTTTTATGCTATCTTTAAAATTGATCCTTTTCCCTCGGAGCTTCACAGAATTAAGAAATTTGCAAATTCGCCTTATTTTTTGAATACACCTCGTATGTACATACATATGTCCATCTACGCCCGCAAACAAATGTATTGCGATATGTGCAAATGTATATACACGTATGTCCTCGTATGCGTTCGCCACTATGCTTGCTTGAACATGCAGCAATTTCCAGGTTGCATGTTAAATGAGAAAGAAATGCAAAATATAAAAAGTGGAGTTAAAGAAGTTGAAGGTGCAGCCGCCACACACGACACACACGACACACACACATATACCTGCGAGGGAATGTCCTTCGCTCTGTAAACAAATGTGTGCACTGACTGCCGCTGTTGCTCCGCTGGCGCTTGTTGGCGCTTTGTTGCCGTAATTTGGCGATAAGACCCAAGCGCAGTTCGCCTACCAAGCAACTCATCTCAACAGTGGCGCAACAATAACGGCAACAACAAGTGTGTCACACATTCACACTACAAATACATATACATATACCACTACCAACGCAGCACAGCTGTAACGGTGTTCAGCTATTTGCACCTTTAAATCTACTAAAAAGTAGTCGCAGTTTGTTGGCATTGCACTGTGAGTGTGTGGCTGAGTGTGTGTGTGTGTTTGTTTAACCACACGTCGACAAGAACTTGTCAGGTTGCTGGCTGCAACACACCTCCACTTACCTGCACACCCTTTTTGTGGTTTAGTAATTTAGAAGTTTGCAGCGGCAGCAGCCAATTGCCAAGTGCTGGGCACATTCATGCAGAAAGTTGACAATCTTTTGGAACTTTGTGGGCGAAAGTGGATAAATGAACTGACTTAATGCAAGCACCAACAATACATGCACATGCCTACATAAATATATGTGGTTAAGTTCTCGTATGAATGTAGGTAGAATTACTAACTTATGCACTCACACTTGCTCACTCTTGCGCTTGCCCATCCACATATATACATATACTCGTATGTTAAATAATCCATGTAGTTGTGTGTTTATGTGCGTCATACATACATACTCGTATGTGGCATCAACGTGGCAAAGTTCCAAATGAAAGGCGTTGCTCTGTTCATAATAAATGATGAAGCTCGTGATTGAATTTGAGATATTGCCAAGGATACTCGTTTACTTTTAACTTTTTTACGATAATTTTGCACTTTTATTATTTTTTTTTTCTTGCTTGCGACAGAGTATGCCAACGGTTTGGTTAAACTAAATGTGGTTTGCAAGATTGAGGCAAAATATTTAAGCAAGTGAAAATATTTAATTGGTGAACTTAAAGGTTTAACTAAAGAATTTGTAAAATGATGAAGAAGAGAGAAAACACTTTTTTGCTTTTTATATGCGAGGGAGAGCTAAAAATTTTCTTAGACCAATTACTTTTATTTGATATTCAAGGTTATCCATTTCTTGGTTTCACAAGAACAAGTCTGTATTGTGACATTTGTCAAACTTAACTGTCAAACCAGTCAAGTTTTGTTTTAGTCAAGAGTCGGTTACAACAAAAATGGTGATTCAAACATGGCTACGTTTCGTGCTTTAAAAGAGGTCCAACTGCCCAAAATTTGGCGATTTTTCGAACAAAACTTTCATCAGCGACGAGTATCTTCAAGTAATGGAACAGAAGTCATTACACCCACTGAATAACACTGCCTTTTTGGTGCGCTTTTTGGTCTGAAGGTGTGATTGGGACCTCATTTCTTTGAAAACGGAAACGGCGAGACTATCACTGTCACAAGCAATTGAAGAACACGACTTGGACAATGTGTGGTTTCAAGAAAATGGTGTCTCATGCCACACAACACGAGCAAATATGTCTTTATTGCAAGAGAAATTTCCCGGCCGTATAATCTCTCGGCTTGCTGACACCGTTGGACTTTTTTGTACGGCTACACAAAACCCGTCGTCTTGTTATTTCTAAAATAGAGTCCAATATGTACCAACAGGTGGTCGAACGGACCGAAATTTTAAAACATTCGTAAGGTGGCCATATGGTTGGTGTAATGTTCCACATATATGCAAAGGTTCAAACTTTATAATAAACCAAATGATTTAAAAGCATTTTATTTAAGTTTATTCTCGAAACCGCAAAATGGATAACCGAAAAAAAACATTTTTTATCCTTCGTCTCAAAAAAAGAAACTTATGCAAGTCATCTCCTTGACTTCCTCCTTGTTGCTCATTAAGTCCTTTTAAATTTGTTAGCAAAAACCAATCTGGACCACGGGCTCGATCAAACGCTGCCTTAAGCTAATAGAGATGAAGCTTAGCTAACATTAGTGATGAGTTAAAATCAGAATGACATGAAGGTTCATAGCTATTCACACTCCAACCCCCACATGAGAAGTAGGCGACATTAGGAATGAAAATGTATAAAACGGACATAGTACAATGATAATTTCTTCAGCAACTGGCAGATAAACTCGCCAAAGAGTTTTATTATAAACCTAAAAATGAATGAAGTTATGAACGTGATCTATCATCAGAGGACCAAACAGCAGGTGTGAATGAATGAATTTAAATATTCGATTGAGTAATTTCTATGTTCGAATGAAGGTTCGGTAGCACGTCAGATGTGAACAGCAAACAAAATACACACCAAAATTCTATAGCGGATATATATATGTATATATAATTGGCGCTTTGTAACCGCTTAAGCGATTTTCGGCCGAGCTGCTCCTCCAATTTGTGGTTGTGCGTCTTGATGTTTTTCCAACAAATGGAGGGACCTACAGTTTATACTAAGCCTCCTCCGGACGGCTGATGGGTTTTTTTACGGGGAGCCTTCATTTCATGTCCGAAATACACTCGGGGGGTGGACATTCCCTGCCGAGGGGCGACCGCAATTAGAAAATTTAACTTAATTTTTTTTTTATTTAAATAAATTTTCCATAACTTTTGGATGTTGGTGGCACCGGGATATGAACCCGAGCCTTCCGAATGTTAGTACGCAATGCTAACCACTCGGCTACCGCGGCCGCGGATATAAAAGATAATAATATGCTTCTCTCTAAGCTATATTTGTACAAAAACACTAACTAATAGTTAAGTTATTTGAACCAGACTCAGAAAAGGGAATATTATTGCACTCAGCAAAATTATTAGAATTCTTTTGCCAAAAGCAGAAACCAATTAATCAACATGTTTTAGCATACACACAAACATATCTACATAGAAACATATGAATGTGTGTGTATAACTTATACATACGTGTATGTAAGTAAATACAAAGGCAGTGCAATAACAGTTACAATAAATATTTTGCTTTTCTTTTATTTTTTGACTTAGACAATCACACAATATAACATATGTACGTATGCTCGTATATGAATATACATCCGTGTGTTTGTTTGTTGCAATTGGCCAGTTAAAGTGATAGCAAAACAGCAAACAATAAACAATGGCAAAGCAAAGAAGTATCGAGGCATATCCGTGTGCAACAACAGGATATTAAAAATTCGACAATGTGTTTGTATGTTTGTAACTACTCGTATATACCATGCATATATATATGTATAAAGGGGGAAATATGCATATAACCAAATAAAAGTGTTCATATGTTTAGCATGTACATATGTGAGTATGAACATTTGGCAATTTATTTTGTTTCAAGGATGTATAGAAGGACAAAGGAAACCAGAAAATATATAAAGGCAACAATAAAAGAAGTAGCTACAATAAAAAAATACGAATGATTAAATAGAAAGATAAAAGTTAACGTTACAAGAGTAAACCCATACGAGTATTTGTCTGTTAAAGAGCAAGAAATCGTAGATCCTTAGAGATGACGTACATTTTTTTAGTACAACGCACGAGGCATATCCAAAAAGAAAGTGTAGAAAATTTTTATAGATTTTAAAAAAGTTTTTATAAACCAAAAATTATGTGATACTTTCGTACATAATAAAAGCTAGTTTTCGACGAAGTAGTTTTCCCGCCACTGTTTCCTCCTTTAGTTCCTCGTTGGTTGACGTCCTTTTTCCACCCATGTGCAGGGATCGTCACGGAGGGCATTTTCGATTTTTTTAGATTTCTTGTCAGTAACCATTGAAGTTATTTCGCTCTTCTGTTCATCATACACAGACATATGACCGTTTTTAAACTCGTGACACCACTTGTACTTCATAGCTTTATCACCATATACGTATGCAGTTTTCACTTCATTATTAATTTTGAACGGAGGTTTTCCCTTATGAAGGAGGTAACGTATGACGATGCGCCTTACGCACTTCGCGGGAAGAAGTCTGGCTGCTCTATCGCGTTAAAAACAAATCAAAATGAAGTCCCTGCAGCCGTGAGAGCCTCAGTACACTTACTTTCTGGATATGCCTTGTAATATTTGATACTGCGTCCAAATTGAAGGAGATTAATAGATATATTAAAAATAATGAGAACTCTGGTGATAAAGGTGAATATGTCACGGGGCAAGAACCAATAAGGCTGGCATGTGATAAAAGATAGAAAAATGGATAAGTAAGAGGTAATGTGACAGAAAGAAACTTTTTTATAAACCAAAAGAAATAACTTCCTGTCTAGGCAAGTCCCATCGAAAACGATATTTTCCAAATTCTTCTGTTAAATCAGTTGAATGTTTCTATTTAAAAAAAATTTATAAAATTAAACAATTAATGTAAGTAAAATTTTTTACAGTGTCGCCTTTACGGACAGGTAGAGTAATCTGAACAGTCTTTCGCCGAAGTGATTTTCGGCCGAGCTCCTTCTCCAATTGGTGGTTTTGGGTATTGATGTTCTTCCAACAAATGGAGGGACCTACAGTTTATGCTAAGCCCCTCCGAAGGGGCGATCGATTTTTATAAGACGTTTTATTTCATGCCTGAAACACATTAGTAGGGCTTAATATTCAATGCAGAGGGGTGACCGCAATTATAAAAATTATTATTCTATCATTTCGGATGTTGGTCGAACCAGAACTCGACCGCTGGGCTTCCGAATGTTAGTACACAATTCGATAATACATAAATTAAGTTATTACTTTTTGGGTATGCCGTTATGTTCATAACAGTACACCCATTCTCACATAGCAACTACTTGAAAGCTGGTATACTTGTTATATATACCAACAATTTAGCTAAAATTGTTTTTTTATTTAAACATTTCGTGTTTCCAAAAAGGGAAATCGTGAATATATTGTCACATACCATATATACTAGACCCCCTATCAATTCAAAATAGTTCAACTTTGAACCAAGTTTAAGGTCTTAAAAAACAAACCACTAAAGTAAATGAAATAAAATTGTTTATACAAATTCAACGATACTCATTGTATTAAACATTTTTATATTTTTTCACTGTTGCAAATTTCTGGTTATAATAAATTAAAAAAAAGAGAATTTGCTGTTTTTTTGTTTAAAACATAAATGATTTATTATGAAATAAATTTAAAATACTAAAATGCATTTTCTGTTATTTTTCTGCAGCGCAAAAAATTTCAAAAAAATTGGTTTTATATATGTAAGAGTATGTCCATATGTCTTTTTGATTTTTTATCTTTCAAAACAACAACACATTGCCACTGTGTTACATTTGAGTGTTGCTAAGTGCCTGTAATGTGCCACATGCCACATAGAACACTAACTCAACCAGCCAGCTGCGCCAGAATACTAGCAACAACAACAAGAACAACAGCGACAATACCAGCAGCAACAGACCACATTTAGTTGGTGGGAAAAAGATAAAGCACATGAGCGAAAATTTGGAAGAACAGATGTTGCAAATGTTGAAAAGCAGCCAATTTTTGTCTGAAAATATCTAAAAAAAAAAATACATACTTACATTCTTACATTACATATACGCTGTTACAACTTTAGTTAAACAAATAAAATGGCACAATGACAAAAGTGTTGGATAAAAATTCAAAAAATAAAACAAACCTTTTGTTACCTACAAACATAGTACACACTCGCACAAACATACAACCAAATTCGCTTACTTTTATATACATAATGTATATATATGTTGGGGAAGGGGGGAAATTTGCAAAATCTCTGTGAGAACTCGTTTAATTTTGTGGATGTTGTTGGTGTACATGTACGAGTATAATCATGAATGTATGTGTACTTTCTAAAGTAGCACAAAATATCTATTTGCTTTATGTATGTATGTATGTATATTTGTCAGGACGAATAAACGAAAATTTTACTAGCAAATAACGGCTGTATAATCACACATTAAATTGGCCGTGTGCCAAACGTGACCAAAACCGGCAGCGACACCAGCAGCGATAGCAACAGTAATAGCAACAGAAGGGACAATAATAAATTTTTAGAAAATAAGACAAGGGAGTTTAGGCGTAGGAGGTGAGAGAAACTATTTAATTATACACACATACCTACATGCCAACCAGCAGATGTTAGTTTTGAATTAAAATTCTTATTCCTGCAAACAAACTTAAAAAATAAAACATAAAAATAAAAATATGCGCTCACGCCTCCTACAAAATTCTGACCCAAAGACAGGCTGGAGGCAAATATATAATTATAATATTTGCGAGTATATGTATTGAAAAATTCTCTTACTACACAGTCGTAAAAGAGGAAGAAATTTTAAGTTCATAAATCTGAATCCTCGCATCTGTGGCAAATCCACTGTTTGTATTAAATGTAAACGTAGATAAAATCGAACAAGGCTCGAAGGCGTACATATGTCTTAAATATACGTGTATATCTGAAGCCAGCATAAGTAATTCACTGTTTCACTGGTTTCACCTTTAATAAAGCTTCCCAGGCCGTTGCACCTCGCCATTGCTTGCCAACATCCATTATAGGACACATAACCTTGGAAGGGACTAATGTATAGGCAACTTTGCCACCCAGATTCTTTTGTTATTTATTCGTTAAAGATTGACTAAAATCATAAGCGCACAACTGGTTTGGGTGTCATAATGGAAACCACCTACCAAGTTGCTTCTTAAATTGCCTGGGTTCTGTATAGTCTCTAATGTACTGAGGGCAAATTTTTCAAGTCTAGGCTAAGCATAAATAAAAATCAAAAAATTATCATTTATTTAAAACTTTTCAAAAAAATATATCAAGAAAGCAAATTTGATTAAATTTGAAGCGAACGAAGTTTTTTGTTTTTATTTTCGTTTACAAAAAATTTTAATTAATAACACATTAAGCTCATAAAAATTAAAAAAAAAATCACAAGCATATAAACAATATAAAAAACAGACAAATATTAAAAAAATAAGCATATTTCCGACCGATTGATAAACATCGAAATATTATTGGGAGCAAATTAATTCGGTCCGTTTTTTATTGAAAAAAGTTAAAAAAAATCATTCATAGTATTGTCCATCGGAAGCTATTACTTTTTACCAGCTCTCTACAAATCTTTACCATCCATCTCTAAAAAATGAGTGCTCCTTGTGCCCGATGCAACAATTGAGCCATTTTTCGATATCTTCACAAGTCATCCGTCGTAAAAACCAGCAGTCGGAAGAAGCAAGGCGAACACGAACTCTCATTTATGCGCTTCCAGGCAGTTTTTGATCATTACTGTCACCCTGTAACGCCAATCGGTCGACTCTGGCATTCGTTGGAGTCGATAACTTCAATGGTTTCGCCTAGCATGCATGGCTCTGCATCCAGTAAAGCCGGCAATTCCTCATCCTCACACTTTTTCCTTTAGCCAGGATGCTATTTGCCTTTGACACTAAAATCAACGCTTTTGAAGAAAGATAAAGAAAATTAAAAAAAAAAAATTTCTATTTTCGGAAAGTGTAATTAATTGTTTAAATTTTTAAATTTTAAGCGAGCTCATATCTATATAAAGTAAATATGTTAAAGTCGCAATAAATTCAAGAATATCAATCCAATTACTTAGCACATTTGCACATTTCAAAAATAACGGTAATCTGTTAAAAATGTTCACACGAGACAAGCAACAGAATTAAAGACCAATTTAAATTGCCTTAAGTGAGACCGCAGCTAATTGTATAATAAAGCGTGTATAATAATGGAATTAATTTATAAACACAAACAAGCAAACAAACAAACAATCAAACAACCAAACAGGCAAACATCCTTGAGTCTTTCGCACATTGACGTGTTAAAGAAATATAAATGCAGTAACACTGATAAGCATTTTAAATGCATTAAGCGCTGAATGCTCGTTGGCGGCAGTAAAAAGGATGAAATTAATTACATTGATGTTGTTGTTGTTGTTGGTGTTGGTGAAAATCATATAAAAGGCTTATAAATTTCCACCTTTCCGTCTACTTAACGCCACAAGAGCGCTTTCGAGCATTTTTCATTTCATAAGTATGCGCTTTTACTTTATATATATATGTATGTATACGTGTATGTATGCATGTGTGTATGTATGTATTTGTATTTGTGTTTGTGTATTTTGAATTTTCAACATTCAGCCGCCTGGCACTGCACCACCCGCTGGGCTGCAACCTGAACTTAACTTCGTTGTCTCCTTTTTGTTTGCCATCTCCAAGTGGCCACTTCACTATACTAATTAGTGTTGCTGGCAGAAGTAAATCGCGTCAGTTGGCCCAAGCGAGCCAAGAAGTTTTCAATGCCTCTTCAGTCGCGGCAGTTGCCAACTATGTTTTGTTTTACTTTGTTTTGCAATTTTTACATGTTTTTTTGTTTTCTTTTTTTTTTTTGTACTTTTGCTATGCTTTACGTTCAACCACAAAGAATACACACTCAGCTGGCAGTTTACCAACTACTGTTGCTGTTTTGGTCCTGCTCCCTGCTACTGCTTCAGCTCGGCTACTTTTATTTATTGCTTTTGTGCTGTTTTTAATTATATTTTCATACATTCGCAGCCAGGTGAGCTCGGACAAACGTCAAAGCTGTTTCAGCCTGCTTATCCTTTAATAGCTTTTATGTTATATGAGATGTAATATATGTGTGTACGTGTATGTGTGATATTCAGCGCACAATCATTCAACGATTAAGCAATTTGACAGTTACAAAAATAAAAAATAAAAATTATTTAAAAACAATATGATTGCAGCGGCTTAACGGCAAAAAAAATTTACTAATAAATATTTAATAAGTGCGAAAGGTCGGTATTTTTTCCCTTGGATAAAGTAATTGTAGGAAAAATTTGTATTCGTTCAGGAGACTATTAGGTTAACTTATTTGAATTTTTAAGCCCCTAAATAAATTTAAAAAAATAACATCAAATGAAGTTGTTATTGGTTTGAGCTCTGTCCAAAACCATAACATAACATGGAATACCTCCTCGGAAGTTTCCCTTAAAAACTCAATAGCCGCTCGGAGGTAGATTTGTGCTTTGCTTGACGAGAAATATAAAATTGATGGAGAGCCTCTACTGAAAAGCGCTTTTATATTGTTTTGCTCATAAAAAGAAATTATTGAAACTTTTCTATTAAAATTGTGCCTCTCTCTCTCTCTTGCAATGAGGTCTGTTTTATAAGTCAATCGTGGCTTGACTGTAATAATTTCTGTGAGAAGTGCATTGAAATTCCATCGCAACTGATCAGTGAGCTGAGAAATAAATGCACTGAATTTGGCACAAAGCCGCAAGCCATGGCAAGAAAGTTCAGCAGCGTAGTCAATAGTAAACAAAAAATTTAATTTTCTACAAGCACATCTACATATATCCATATATATCCAAAAGTAAATGAGTGTACATGTGTGTGTGTGTGTGTTTAGTAATACACCCAAAGCTAACTGCCTTTGTGACCCAGTGACAGGTAATTCGCCAAAAAGGATTTAAACTGTCATTCATGCGCGCCAATGTTGACATATACCTCACTGGCACGTACACACACACACACATACATACACACAGGCACACTCACTCAAAAACAAAAAAAAGTAATGTTGCTGGCAACACAGCGTATGAGTAAATCCTACCGCAATATGCAAACGATTGGCAACAAAGCGAAAACCAAAAGCACAGCCACTCAAAGCAACCAAACAATCCAACAACCGAACACACACAACAGTAACAAAGCAGCCAGCCAACTAACCCAGCTGTCAGAGCGACAGTGGCAGTGGCAGTGGCAGTCAGGTCATGCCAACCGGCAATCGGCCAACTCAAATGTCACATGCCGCTCGCTTCACTCACTCGCTTAAGCTCTTCAACACATGCACCACACACACATACACTCACATATGTATATTGGCACATAGATACGTACATACGCGTATGTATGAATGCAGCTTTAGTGTGCGCTTTACGCTTGTCGCTTGCCGTTTGTCGCTTGACTTTTCACCACTCAGTCTACTATTTCTTCTACAAGTTCTACGTGCCACTTCTACGCCATGAATGCGCCCGGCTACTCGTTTCGTATTATGACCGAGTCATGTGTGCAGGATGCAATGGCACTTCCCCTAAAGTTAAGCGTCAACACTGTGGCATGCAACTTGTACTCGTGCGCTTTGTTTTCTTTTTCCTGATACTCGACGCTGTTTGTGTGCGTTTTTTATTAAATAAATATATGAATAAAAACCAGTACGTATGTATGTGGTTGTGTGCTTGCAAGCTTTCACGCATTGATGGTGTTGCGTTGCGCGGCTGTGCATATTTGAACACTTTATAATAAAAGACTTGAAATGCTGCGCGTTTGCCTTTATAATTATATTCTTTGTACGTGTATGCGTTTGGTGTGGAAACTAAAAAGAAATTAATTTTTTTGAAGAAAATGGCAGAAGAGATTTACTTCCTACCTCAAAAAAAGTAACACGGCATTTGCTTACTTTTTAATTTTTCATAGTGAAAATGAATATGGTGAAGCATGAAAAAAGCAATAACAAAGCTATTGTATATGGGAAATATCAGGTTATGTATACGCACTGGCGTCCCAACTGATACTACGAGCAATGTGAATATGAAAATTCGCTTCAAACTTTGATGGAATTGATTAGGTCTTCTTATTTGAGATTTTCTCAGTGCTCACTTATTTTTTTGTTTAATACTTTCCATATTCTTCCTGAAAAACTACTAACCTCCGTTGCAAGAGAATTTTAAAATTTCAACATTTACGAACATTCACCCTCAAACAAGGCAACATGTAAATGCAAAGCCTTTAAAAATGAAAGGTATAGATGGATTGTATTGTAATTATATTATTATTTTTATAAAATAAAATAAATATTAAATTAATTATTTTATTAGTATAATTCAATTTATAAACCAATCAAAATAGGGTGTGCATGTGTCCATACAACTAAATCCGCATGAAACCAAAACATTTATGCGCTATAAAAATAAAATAAATAAATAAAAAATACAATAAAATTAAAACGTAAAAAGTGAAAACTGCGCAAACTGCAATTTTGATGCATGAATAATTCAATTTCAGCTGCCGCATTTGTGGATGCGTTGCGAAAACCAAAGCGCTACCAAAAAAGCAAGTGAGGCAACGGCGCATTAAAAACAACAGCAACAAAAAAAAAATAGAAACTATAGGCAAATAGCAGTGGAAAAGCCGCTACAGCGAAGCAACGGCAAATTTCCAAAGGGCAAATCTCCAAATATCCACGAACAAGCCACAAATTGCACGCAAACTAAACGCTTAAAACCAAAACTAATAAAAAAAACAACAAGCAAAATATTAAAAAAAAAAAAATAAATAACAATACTAAAATTGGCAAAAATAAATAAAAGTCGAAATATGTATTAAAAAGAAAACTAAAAATAAATATTAAAAACAAATAATAACCGAAAGCAAAGTGAACAAAATGCGACCAATGAATCAATTTCAATACAAATACCCCAATAAATGGTGGGACTCGCCAGCTCCAAAGCGCTATAATGCTTTGTGTGTTTGTGTGCCTACCAAATATTTACGCATTGGTTGCTTTGCATAGAGAAAATAACAAATATTTTAATTTTCTATGCGAATAAATCCATCAAGTGCAGACAAACAGCTGAGCTCAAGCGTGAATTGTAGAGAGAGAGAGAGTTTGAGTGCAGGGGAGAACTGAGAAAAAAAATGTATTTAAGTATATAAAAAGCTTACATTGCTTTGGCGCCAAAAATTTGGATTGAATATGCTTTGAGGGCAAACGAGAGGGTTAAACAAACATGAAACTATTAGTTAGATTTTCACGCAAATAGAGAAGAAGCAATGATGCAGACGTCTAGCGCAGTAAACTTTCCAATATTTCTAATAATCAAAGGGAACGGTACTCAACAAGTTTAATAAATAAAAGAGCGAGTTTTTCTAACTTTTGCTTAGTTCGAGTTTATATGATTCAATAAGGGTGCTCAAAATTTTGGTTTTTTTTTTTAATTTAAATTAGTGAAATTTTAACAGAAGGGTTCTACATATATGCCCTCCTCCTCATCTACATATTGTTTGCATCACTGAGCTAAATCTCATGAAATAAACATTCAGAATTTTACTTAAATATATTGACGTTAAAATTATGAAATTTCTCTATTTTTGGTTTTTATGAAGCTTCACAAGAAAAAAGTAGAGAAGACGCCTAAAAATGCTTCATTTGATTGTAAGTAATTATTTGCTTGTTAATCCTGTGGGCCAAATTAGGCTGGTTTAAGTATAAATAAGTTTTTTTCTCAGAAAGTGATCTTTCATTTTGCTCTCAGACTATATTTAACACAATGAATAAAGCTCTCTGCCCCGTGTATTGATCTATATTTATATTTGAAATTTTGTCTATGTAAAAATAAAAAAAATTTACCCAGACTTAAAATATTTCAATGAAATAAGCACAACAACCAAAAAACAAACATTGTAGTTTGTATTGCAATTTTCAAAACACTTCAACATCAATGATTTTTCAACGCAATTTTTTTTAAATTGTTAGCGCTCCAACCCACTCTGTGAGCGTTCGCTGCAATATTTTTTCAAACAAACAAAGCTGTGATTGCAATTGTTTTTTGTTCTAAGCTTTGTTGTTGGTGTAGAAAATATTTCCTCGCCGACTACAAAGCGCATAGTTCATTCAACATTGCATTTGGCAAAAAAAAAAACAACAACAAAAAAATAGAGAAGAAGAATTGTTGCATTTCGCTTTGCTTTTATTTGCCATATTTTTTCATTCTTCTTTTAAGTTTTTTTTTGTGCTATTTTTTACAGTTTTCATTTATTTATTCGTTTGCTTAGTTTGCCTATGTATATGTTTTTTTGTTTGTTTGTTTGTTTGTTTGACTGCTTTTGTCTCTCTAGCCCGTGGGAGTGGCAGCTGGCTAGCCACAAACAGGATATGCAGCATGAAGTTTTAAAGCAGGGAGTGTGTATGTATGTGTGCGTGTGTGTGTTTTTTTTTAATTGAGTTTTGAACATTTATGAGTTCTACATAGTTGCATAGTTTAAATACACAAAATTATTATATTCCATAGTATTAGATTTTATTTATGTTCTAATTAATTAACCATCTATTTGAATAATTCATGTAAATTAAAGCTCAGTACCGAACTTAATTTTATATTGAATTTTGTAGACCTTAGCTTTTCTTTACAAAGCTCCTTTGTCATTACTGTGTTGCTCTGGTAAAAAAACAATCTAAAAATATCTTTTAAAGATTATCCTTTACTTTTCTCTGTTCCTTAAATAATGCTTTTGTTATTCAGTAATCCTTTTTGGGCGCGTAAATGAATTGTCACTCAGAATACATATTTATATACAGATGTATATACAAGCTCTCATCTTCTTTGGAATTAAAAGAAAAAGAACAGCATTTACTTATAGACTCACTGCAAATGAAAAGAAAGAAATAAACAACCATTTTACTACACTAAAATTGCTTGTTTAGTTAAATCGTTCCTCAACTATCGACTAAAATCAGCTCTCAGAAGGGTTTTCTTAATCGCAAAGAAGGTTTGATAGAAGAACTTTGAAGAACTAGAGATCCATTACCTTACAATATTCACTTCAATTTTTAAAGGTTGGATCACGAGTGAAGAGCGGCGCTGCCATGGTCTTATGTTTTTATTTAAACTTGTTGTTGGTGTAGCTTTTCCAAGTAAAAAACGCTTTTTTAGACCATTTCTTGCACCACTCATGTTAAGTTCACTGCCATTTGCTTCCATACAGCTCATCTCTAGCTATTCCTTAAGCAAATCAGAGCAAACTGTATTGATATCTGAGCCTTCAATCCCATCCTTGTATGCCACCTCAGCCCTTCTGTATTTCAATTTGATAGTTGGTAAGGACTTTTCCAATCCCTCCACCTCTGATTTCAATTAAATAACCTAGGATTAGTGTATTTTTTGTAGCTAACTCTTATTCATCAGAGAACACTTCGAAATATCGCCTCAAACTTTTATGTATTTCATTTTAGTATATTATAATAAATTGTTGTATAAAACAATTATATTGCGCTCCAAATATGTGGCATTTCGACGCCTTGCATCAACAACAACAACGACGTCCTGTTACATATTAAAATACTTCCTTCAGATTTTGAGCTCAATAGCTTCAAGCATATACTCAAATAAATATTTGTATATTACGGTACATATGTACGTGTATGTCCACTTGTTATTTTACAACTCGGAACACAATCGGCACTGCAACTGCAGACCTTTTCACTACTCATCATCAGCACTTTTGTTTACGCCTTCTTCGCAGTGAATCGCTTTCAAACTCTTACATACACACACATACTCTCGCATTCATAAAGAGTAAATGTCATCGTCAGCATCATCAACATCAGTGATGTGTATGTGTGTGTTGCCTGTTGCGACATTATCGCTGCTGCATGTCCTGCCGCATATCCGTTGTGTCTCCGTTGCAAATAAGGGCTCACACAAACACAAACACATATATTATAGCCTTAAGTATATGTAAATAAATATGTATAACAAGTAAAGGATATCTCGCGTATTATAATTGCAGGCAGTCAGGCAACTTGCACCAATTCTCACTCACTCCTCGGAGTCCTTTCATTCAGACGTCATTTTAAATTTGTCTTCTCATTTAACACGTTGGTTGTTGCTGATGCTGCTGGCTGTTGGCTGTTGGCAGCAAAGGATGTACTTTTCCATGCACTTGCATGTGTTATAAGTGAATGAATGTGAAATGAACAAAGATGGTGCACTATTACGTATATAGTTCTACCCAAATGAATCAGAAGTATATTAGGGTGTGCATAATTTTATTTAATTTTACGCTGATTATTTTATTAAACCAATCTTTTAACAATTTTTGTATTATATATTATTTTAAATTATGACATTTTTTTAGTTTTTATTTTATTTTATTTTATATATTTTATTAAATTTATTTTATTTATTTTAGTTTTTGTTATTTATTTTCTTTTATTTTTTTTATTTAATTTTACTCTGATTATTTTATTAAACCAATCTTTTAACAATTTTTTTATTTATTTTATATTATTACATTTTTTATATTTTATTTAAATTTATTTTAGATTTTGTTATTGATTATATTTTTTTAATTTATTATTCAATATCATGTTATTTTAATTAATTTTATTTTATTTATTAATTCTTTTTATATTATTTTTCCTTATTTTATTTCTTTTCATTTCAATTAATTTTATTTTATTTCATTTTATTTATGTATGTTTATTCTGAATGCATAAATTTGTATAATATTACATAATATATTGTTGTGTATGAATTATATATAATTATATATAATTATATATACGCCAAGCGGTAACCAAAACAAGTCAAAATTGCAAGGCATTCATCTCCACTTCCAGGAAATACATATTCTCCCACAAAACCGCTATAAAAATATGCTTGCAAAGATGTACGTGTATGTATGTACGAGTATATGCGCCGGCTTATCTTATATGCATCTTTCATGGCTGCTCTGTGTCGAAAATTATGACGAAAAAGTCCCATCCACTCTCCTGGTATGTGTGGCGCAAACTTTTCTTAATATGAAAGGGATATGAAAGATTGCTTAAGGATATATTATATTATTCGCACTCTTACACTTTTCCTCCCAAGTGCACAACTTCATTACCACAAACTTTTCTCCTCCATTCTTTGCCACAATCACCTTGCCGCAATCACCCTTTCTTCAGCTTGTCTCTACTAACCATCTCTTGCTTGCCATTTCCATGCTTGCCATCACCTTGTTAATAGTATGTTTTATAATGTAAATCTACTTACAAAACTAATTATATAAGAAACTCAAACGTGGCTGAAAAACCCTTCCTGCCAAGACATCCACATCCTGTTCGCCAGCGAGCATTTCTTTAAAGCATATTCAAAGTTCTCGCTTACATTGTGGCCTGACTTTTTTCTATCTCTTTGCAGCAATGAATTTCTACTTTCTATTCATTGCTTCAAAGAGATCCTTGGAAAATCCACAACTACTAACCATCAACACATATTTGCCATAATGATGACCACGTTGATGATAAAGTTGATAATTAGAAAAATACTCATAGTGGCTGTATGTATGTATGAATATATATGCGAAATTATTATTTAAAAAAGTAATGTTGCCGGAAACAGGAAGGAAGGAAGGAAGGATGATATGGGTATGTTTATTTGTATGTACACGTATGTGCGTTAGTTAGTATAACGTATAATTGGACATTTTGCATTTGCCTCAATGTACATGTGCTTTTTAATGTGTATGTGTGAGTTCGTGTTTTAATGAAATTCCATTTCTTTCTCTAACAGTTTACCTGCTCCGGGTGCAGGCGTTACTTAGCGTATTAAGTGCTTGGAAATACTGTAAAAAATGCTTTACTGGTTACATATCTCAGAGTACAATTGAATCAAGAATGACCAAAAACAACAGAGAAAATTTCAGGAGGGACCTGAAAGGTAAATACAGGCTAACTAATTAGTGGCAAGTACTGAGTCCTTAGAAACTCTAACCTATTTCGAAAGCCGAGCAAGCTTATATGACAGAAAAATATTACACTTCATAGGAGGTTGAACCTCTTATCAATTATGACATGCTACCGAACACGGGCTCGTTTTTACTGGAGCTCAATATTAACAATAATATAAATTTTCTATTAAGATTTTTGTTGAGTTTTTCTCGCTCTTAAACTACATCCTTATTACTTCTCCATTCTAGTTTTATTATCAATATAAATCTGTGTCACTTAAAGACTTCGAAACTATTCATCCAAGTTCAAATTTTCAGGCAAGTTTTACTGAAATTTAGAGAGCGTTCCCTCGAGGTTTATATATTTTTGGAAGAGTTGCCACCGAAAGATTCCGAAAACATAATATTTGAATTTCGACCTGCTTGAAATTTTCTACTAAGGTGGCTATTTGTCTAAGGTAATACAGGAACCACTTTTTCTTCCGGGAGGTGGACTTGGGACCGATCTATCACAAAACATCTTATTTGTTCCATCTAGATAACCTTAAACTATACTCTTTTCTGGGAAGCTGATCACATATCAGCAGGTCATTACTTCTACATAACATTTTTCTTTGCTTTACAACAAAATATTCAATTCATATATACAAATAGGCCTTTCGCTCAGCACAACAAAAAAAAAAAAATATATGATTTGAATAAAAATATATGTAGATCGTTCATCTACATCCATAAGGTTGTAAACTCTTCTTATTCGTTCAACCTAAGCTTAGGTCAAAGAAATAGCATTCGGCTAATTTAAAGGAAGACTTTAAGTAGTTACTAATCTATACCTGATAGCGTAACCGCGTATCAAAGTAGAGGTATTCGGCTGACTTCAAGGCATTTATATTCTAATTTTAATGCAAGACTTAAAGCGGTGAATAAACGTTTAAACCCCGAGCATTGTTCAGCCTGTTCATCACTCCTTACCTAGCACTTACATTACATAACCAGACAGCCACAACTTTTAGAAGCTTACTAAAATAGCTTAAATTCTGCTTATTATGACGATTTAAACACGTTTTTCATTTATGGGCCCAGCAATTCTCTACCACTTTGTTTAAGTGTTTGACTAATTTATTTCTTCCGCGCTCTCTCTCCTTCTCTATCTTTCTCTCTCTCAGAAATAAATCACAAAAGTTCAATTTGAATGCAATTCAATCACTTTAAATGGACATATTTTCAAATAAAAATTACTTCAATTCAAAAATAGGCTGCTCAGACAAAAAGCAACTTTATTTTCCTACGGTTTGTGAATTTTTGTGAAAACTCCAGTGGCGGCACGGCACGTAAGGCATATTAGCAAGAGAAAGGCTAAAACCAGCAAGAAAAGACCGCTCGCACATGCCCCCTTCCCTCTGCGTCCAGACGTTTATTTGTTTTTGATTTGCTGTTGCTTTGTCTGCACGCTTGAATGACTCAATTGAGGGCAATGGAAATCGAGAGAAGACGAGAGTTCGAGATAAAGAATACGAGAAGCAAAACACGCAAATTTTCAAGTAGAATTTAATCAAAAATTTTGTATTTGCATTGTATTTATGTTGTATATAACGTTATGTCAGTGTGTCAAATCACTGTGCCTAAGCCATATACATAGACATATGTACATACTCGTATATAAGTATATCATGTTTAGTATACCATATAGGTATAGCAATAGAAGGAAGAAAGATTCCCGAATGAACAATGAATGCGAGCGGAAGGATGTGGCCGACAAATGTGTGTCAGTTTGCTGTGATAACTGCTCTGTGTGTGTGTGTGTGTGCGTGTTTGTATATGTATTTAGCCTTTAACAAAGACCTATTCAATATGGTGTTCGCCTAGGATACACTTAAGAAGCATTCAATGGAAAAGTATTTGAAAACGATACAAACACCCAAGCATTAGACAAGCAGACAGACAGACGGACGAAAAGAGGGACAGAGAGACAAATAGAGAAGCAGGCAGAAGGAAGGTTTGAAGCAAAAACTTAAGCGGACATTTGGGTGCCAGACTTGACAGACGGTCAACCAATATCTTGCATATTTACTGAGATTCTCCGGCATAAATATGCACAAGGCGATCACGCATATAGTATACGTATGTGCATATGTGTGTTTAGTTGTGTGTGTTGAATTTCTCAAAAGTGTTTTGTCTGACAAACAAAGTGTTCATGTGCAATTCACAGTTGAATTATTCAACTTAACAGTACATAACAGTACATGTGGCTGCAAGTAAATATCAAAATATCTACAATATACATATTTGCATATTTATTATATATATATGAAAAACATTTATTTATTAACCACTTTATTTGTATGCAAATATTTACACTTTAATAATTGCCAAAGTAAATATTTTCCTCTTGCTGCTAAATTATCTGAGCAATCAATAACATATACTACGTACGAGCAACCCAAGGCACTAAAGTACCTAAGTAAGTATGTGTCTGTGTATGTGTGGAGCAATGAAATGGCAGTAAAAAGCGACCATGCGCTTTTGCTAAGAAATTATGCAATTTTACAGCCATGCATTTGGCTAATGAATTCTAGGCGACTGTGGCGCAAATGGCTACGCATACATGCATATACATACATCCTTCAGGCAAATACATACATACTTACTAACATATGTGTGACTTTATTTCCCCAAACATATCCATTCAAATGCTTGAAGTTTGCACTGCTGGCCAGCTTGGCCTAGCAAGCCTGCTTTGTTAATGGTACTTCTCACTACTTTCCTCTCTCTCTCTCCGTCTCTACTTCTCTGCGTCTCTGTGCTGGCAACAAAAGGCTTACGCTCGAATGAGCATTGCATACATGCAGGCGTTGAAAGCGCATCAAAGCTATTTAAAGTTGAAAAGGCGTTGAGAATAGCAGTTAAAGCGGTACAGGCAATAGCATGAAAAAAATTCAAACAACTTCGAGATAAATTACGATCGCAATCTAACATGCTGTGGAATAGCGGCGTGCAATATATTGCTCTCACCGAATGCATGTACGTACTACGGTCTACTTTTTCCATTAATGCATCAGAAAGTTCATCCGTTAGCGCAGTTATACTGCGTTGAAAGACCAAATGAATGAAAAGAACACAATTGTGCTTGATAAGCGTGTATGACTGGCGAAAATATAGTTCACTTCTTTATTTTTTTCTATTTTTTCAGTTTTTATTATTTTAGTTTATTTTATATTATTTCGTTTCATTTCACTTTATTTTGTTTTATTTTATTGTATATTATTTTATTTTGTTTTATTTTCCTTTATTTTTTATTTTATTTTGTTTTATATTGTTTTGTTTTATTTTATTTTATTTTTTTTTATATATTTTTTTCATTTTTAATCTTATTATATTTTATTTTACTTTATTTTATTTTATTTCATTTCATTTCATTTCATTTCATTTCATTTCATTTCATTTCATTTCATTTCATTTCATTTCATTTCATTTCATTTCATTTTATTTTATTTTATTTTATTTTATTTTATTTTATTTTATTTTATTTTATTTTATTTTATTTTATTTTATTTTATTTTATTTTATTTTATTTTATTTTATTTAACTTAATTTTATTTTATTTTATTTTATTTTATTTTATTTTATTTTATTTTATTTTATTTTATTTTATTTTATTTTATTTTATTTCATTTATTTTATTTTATTTTATTTTATTAAAATCATTTTGTCTTATTTTATTTTGTTTTTAATTTTTTTAATTTATTTTCCTCCATTTTTATATTTTTTTATTTTATTTTATTTTTTTTTATTATTTTTTAATATATACACATAAGTTCTTAAAATGCTCTATTGTTTTTAGTTATACAGCTTGCATTTTTGCCCAACTTTTCCCCAATTTTGAGCAAGGGCATATACATACATAGGTCAGGACTTCAAAAAAGATATAAGAGGAATAAATCAGTGTGTTAGACTATGGAGAAAGCAAATTATTACCATAATTTATTTAAACTTTTGTATATTACTCATTATGACTGAAATGTTGAAGTCATTCTCTGATCACAAAAATATGTATCGCACCTTTAGTTTTTCTTATTGTTGTATAGTGTGCTTCACACATTGTTTTTTGAATATTTCTCCAAACTGCTTCCCTATCTACGATTCACTTTTCAGAATTATTCTAAAAAACAAAAAAAAAAACCCAAACAGACAAATTTCCCACATTTGCTTCAACTAATCTATTTCCGTTAAACTACATATAAATACATATATATTTTAATACAAACCGCATTTTAAGTTGACGTCAACGATAAACGTCGATCAAAAATCATAAAATTAAAAAAACAACAACAGCAGCAAGAAATTGAAGCATTCAACAATCAAGAATAACAAGAGAATATAGAAAAGTTGTCAGCCGATTGACAGGCTGGATCCGTTCGAGATTTAAGCTGACTGAAAGGTCAAACTACCAAGGAGTGGCAGCGTGAGACCCATGAAAAGCATGGCAGACCACAATAATAATATCAACAGACGCATTAATAATATAAATTGTACCAATATCCCCAACCACAGCAGAGGTCGCGGCAGTGTCAGTAGCGATACGAAAAAAATAATTAAAAGCTCAGCGACCGAGCCTAGTAGCAGCAGCAGTGGTTATACAGCTAATGCCGGTGGCGGTGCAAATCGAGCCGAACGCTGCGTGCTGTGCCTAGACGAGAAACGTTCGCCGGTACGCATCACTTGCGGCCATTCGTTTTGCAATGAGTGCCTGGACGTTTATAAATCCTACCAAAATTACGCTTGGGCCACGCGCTGTCCCATCTGCCGTGGCTCGTTGAAGGAGAAGCGACGTTCCGTAAGTGCTTCTGAGGGTGAAAATTGTTTTGTAGAAAGTGAAAAATGTCTCTAGTTCGTCTTGTGCTGTGTACTCTTCTTTATCTCTTTTTCGGACAGGTCAAACGAAAGCATTCCGAAGACAATAACCCAACAACAACCACAACAACTAGAGTAAGGACAATCATGGGCAGCAACGGTGGCACGTTTCATACGCGTATGAGTGCAGCCGCAGCTCCAGTGGAAACAGCAACAGTAACCACAACCGTAGCCAATGCCACTGCTGCCACCAATGTGTCCACTGACACCACTGAAACCACTGCTGATGTTCCCGCTGAGCAAATTTACTTGTTGGAGGAATTCATGGCAATCGCGTCTGAAACGGATGTATTCGGTCTCGGCTCAGATATGACATTCGGTAACACGGGGAGCGTCAGCACGCCAACCAACTCGGCCTCGACGGTTAGTGCAAGCGAAGCGGAGGAAGAGGATATGGAGGTTGCAGAGTTTGAGGGGACGGTGGGTGTTGATGCCAGGTTTGCTGAAAGTGATTTTGCATCGGATATGGAAGAGGAAGAAATCGAAGATGAGGTCGGCTTGGAAGGGTATGAGGAGGAGGTATTTAATGAGGATCTGGACGAAGAAGAAGAGTGGGAGATTGAAGATGAAGCAGATGAGGAAGAACAGAGTGATGGTATTGATGGTGAGGAGGATGATGTTTACTACTTTAACGAGTTTGATGATGACCCTGAAAGCAATGGTTACGACACCGCGGATGAGGAAAACTTCGGCAATGACGATGATGATGATGAATCAAATGAACAACTGCAAGATGACGATTACTGCGCCGAAGGACAGGAATCTGAGAGTGAAGTCGTGGTGGTGGATGATGTGATCATCATTGACTAAGCGCTGCTGAAATGCTGCGCGAGCAAAAACTTTTTTGACGAACAAAATACCTGACGCGAAGGGTGCGACCGTACTGGACAACTCTTTCCTTTTTTAAGTGATTTTATTGCATGTTTTTCATCATGTATCGCGATGATTTTTGTAGATTTTTGATGTTTTTATACCGAAAAAATACAAACCTTTTTTGGGCATTCAAAACAAGAGACATTTTTCAAAAGAAGCAGAACAAACTCGCCTTCAACTTTCATTCCTTTTAATGCACTACATATCAGTTGTCTCGTTTAGTGTCGTGGCTTTTATTTATTTGTGGCCTGTATGCTGGGCGCTTCCCTGACATCGACGGCAATAATTTCGCTACTGGATTATTTAATGGAGTAAATAATAAATTAGTGGCAATTAACTTATCTCAGCGATGCTTTCATGCTGATGTGTATACATATATTTTATAATAAATATTTCTCCTCCAATTCTGCAATTAAATCTGCATCCTTTTCTTCATTTTAGTGTTAGCAAGTTGTTAATTCCTATTCTAACAACGATCTGAGAACTCACTGCATGTCGTGCCTAAAAGTATGCCACAGATTTTTCTAAATTAATTTAGCAGCCTCTAAGCATACTTTTAGTTGTTGTAGAGCTTTGTTGGCAGATTAGACCTTTAATTCACAGTTAAGTTTTGGAAAACCAAAAGTTTCCAAACATAAATACTTATTTTCGTTTCTTTTAATTTCTGTTTTAACATTCATTAAAGCCAAGGAAATTTCATACAATATCCTTCTTCCAGCTACTTTTTTCAAACGAAACTTTTGTTACGTCACTCAAAAGCATTGCACGAATGCTTTAGCTTTCTGGTCATCTCTCCCACGCTCTGACATTAAAAATACGCAGATCAAAGTCATTGTCATCAACAGCGTATCATGATAACCGCTTATTCGCTCATTCATTGTATTAAACTAACTAAATGCAACTAAAACAACAACATTCCTCTTCATTCAACTTTAACTTCATAATGTGCACGCACATCACTGTCTGTCTCATTTATGATTATGCATTACAACACAATTTATCTTGGTTTCGTCACAACTCATCGCGTTGGCGCACTCCCCGCCAGAGACAGCTGTATGTATAGCTTTCTTTAACATTTCCTTGTCTTCTTTTTGCTGGTTTTTTCGTAACAGGTGCCTTTTAAACTCTTTTCTTGTAGTTTTCTTTAGTTTCACTTTACCTCATTCCATTTAATTTCATTATTCTTTTCAATTATCGCCTTTGCGAGCATAAATTTCTGCGGAAAAAAGACTTTATGGGTTTGTGCGCTGATATGAGAATGTACAGTGGCAATGTATAGGGCAAATTACTTCAACCTGGCTCAAGTAAAACTACTCCACAAAAATAATTTACTTTGACCTCTAGTCTCTCATTTCTAAACTCAAGATCTTGGAACCCTTCCAACATAGGTCCTACCACTAAATTATTGTGGGGCTATGTAGACAGGCAGTTGACCGTTATTTGCATTAAGCAAAAGGGAACTTAACTTTCTAATGGGTGTATTTATGGGCATTTACCCCTTTGATATCATCTCCCTGAGCTATGTAAGCACGGACGATGGCAAAACGCTAGAGCACTACCTTTGCGAGTGTCCGGTCTTCAACCGATGGAGACATCATATCTTTCGCGATGCTTGCAGCCGCAACCTTGCGGAGGTGGGCACGCATGGTTGGAAGTAATTAAAACAATTTATAAAATCAAGCAAACTTTTCGCAAACTTTTAGCTGGACTTAGGTGCAGCTTCTTGCGGTAAATTCTTCAACCTCTCTTTTTCAACCTACAAACCAACTCATACGATTACCCAATTTATAAAAAATTTCAACTATATGTTAATTCTTCTCGAAGTTATCTCAAATTGTAATGTAATTTTAATAACAATCATTCTTCTAATTTTTTTTTTTTTGTTGGCTATTTGACACATGTTTTCACCTTTCTATTTTTTATCCCGCACAATACTCTGAATGGAAATGTCTAAGATAACCCCACTGTGCGCAACTTTGCCTGCTTTTGCTTCTGACATATACTAAACGTCCATTAAAACTTAATCCGCTTTAGCACCTGAAAGATGTTTTTTTTATTCTAATTTGGTTTAAATAATATAAATTTCCAGGCATAAAGAAATATTATGTTTTTTTCCTTCACATTCAATTTAAAAGAAGCCTAGAAGCTTAAATTTCCTAAGCTAAAATATGCAGGGAAATTGAGATATTTTCTAGCAAAACAAGAAGTACATATACCAAACTGAAAACGATCTTTACCTAAGTCAACGCTCGATTATTGCGCGAACTACTGCACCGGTGCACGATATTCGTTACTGAGCCACCGAATAGGATTTCTTTCTGTATTTTTCTTTGCATAGTCACCGCCTATGTAAGTAAAGGGAAGTCAAAAATTGCCCGACGGAAATCTGTTTACTATTTTAGGCCAAGCGCCCTTAGAAACTAAACTAAAAGAAAACCTTTCCAGTATTTCCTTCCTGAGAAACGGGAGCACTCACTCAACTGTCCAAATGACATATTTTAGTCAATGGCGAAGCATATCTGCTGCAACTTCAGCTCGCTTACTCCTTTTAGAATTTTCCATCGTTTTTAAAATACTGTTTTAGCGGCACAGTGTCTGGTGCGCATCTCAGCTGGCGTAGCTCAGTAATCAAAGTCAATTTTAGGACCAAAAATAGTAAGCCCATTTAAGGAGCTGAAAATGTGTTTCGCTTTCATTACGATATAACTGATTTGGTCAAGCGTAGTTCGATCTAGTGGCAACCAGATTTTTCGAAAATTTTTTTCCGTTCAAATATGACGGTGCAAACATTAATCCCAGCCAATTCCAATTCCAAAAATTGATTTAATTACGTGAAAACAGATTTTCCATATTTCCAATCACGTTGGCAATTAAATAATGCAACTAAATTAAAAGTGTTGAAACTAAAAATAAATTTCGACTGGCAGCAACAGCGAGCGAAAGCCAAAAGCATCCGGCACCGAGTGTTCGTTGATGGCTTTTACAAGTAAAACGCTTTTGGTTTAAGGTTTTGCTGAAGCTAAGCACTTTATGATATTTATGTATGTTGGTGGTGCATAGTGACGTCTCAACACCTTGAGCGTCATAACGGTAAAAAGGCACAACACGTTTTTATTGCACACCAAAATGAGTTTGGTTTAATTTAATGATTGCTTCTTAATTAAAAGCGAGTAAGTGAGAGTGAGTTAGTTGAGTGAAAAATGCCGGCAGTGCAACAAAAACAAAAACAAAAAGCAAAAAACAAAAAAAACAATAAATTCTATAAGCCAACATGCACATGCACCACACTACATACACGTATATCAGCAGACTAACACCACTACATGCGCGCTGCACACCGTTAGCAGCTGGCGGATAGCTTGCTGTTCGTTTAGTTCTTTCAATTCGGGTTCATTTGCTGCAATAAAATTTAATTATTTCAAGAAAAAATTTTATAGCGCCAAATAACAGTAATCCTGCGTTGCTTATTCCCACACCCCGCGCTCCCGCTCAGCATGCCTCTCGTTGCCAGCTGCTTTAGCAACTATCAATGTCTTCGAAAATGCCATTGCAGCTAAAAGGATATACGAGAAATTAAATTGAAGTTCTACGCTTTCCTCAGCACTCACACACACACACGCACACACAGCCATATGCATCACTGTGCCACCAGCGCCTCGAACTCCATGCCCCGTCGGGCTGTGGTGTGGTGTGTTTTATGGCAACCATAAGAATCAAATGCAATTAGTAGCGTGTACAACTCAATTAGACGCTGCGAAAAAAAGCGAAGAAGAGAAGAGACTACCTGCACTTGCCCCTGCTGTACCCCCACACCCGCTCTCCGCTACACAAGTCAAACTAACTCTTTTTCCCCACCAATAGCGACGTCGGGTAGGTGTTTGGCTTCAACGTTTGCTGGCAGTGAATTAGCGCAACGCATTGGATTATGCTGCCGCAGACTAACAGTACTTAACGCAAACCAACTCCCCAGCACTGCAAATTTAGTCTAGTCTCGCCGCCAACTCTGCTGGGATTTATGTGCCTGGTGACCTGGCAGCTGGAGAAGCACTAACATACACGTATACATTTATATATATATATATACAAACTAACACATTAAAGGTAGCAATGACGCCGCTAAATTACGCGTTTAGTTGCCACTTTACAAAAACCGGTTAGAGTTTGGTGTTTATTAAAAAAAAGACATGGCATGAGCTTGCACTCTGATGCGTTGAACTCAGCTCAGCTTAGAGTTGCCTGTGCTCTTTCTGTTGTTGTTATTGGTGTTGTTGATCAACGAAAATGCGCGCGAAGATTTATGAAGCTTTAATTGTTGAGAAAAAGCGAATTTATTGGCGATTTTAATTATTTGCCAGCAATTTATTCGGTTTTTGGCAATTGCAATTGGTCTATATGCAGTGGCAATTGAATTGCAGCGGGAAGAACAATAAATCCATGAGTGCTAACGTTGGGTCTTCTCAGAATCTCATATGAAAGGGTATTTAATTAAACAACCTAGGAATTTAAAAAAAAGACCTCTTAGTAAAAGCATTCTAACGCTGCACTTAAAACAATGTTCATTAGAATAGAAATATAAATATGTTTGGTAGTAATGTGCACAATGTATACTCCATCCGACATTTTCATGAACTTGTCTTTACGTTTCTATTGAAAATATGAACTCTGGTCTGCCATCCCTGAAATAATTTGATTTGTAAGACACACGCTAACTAAAAAAGATTGCTTAATCAAAATGTTGTGAGTTAAGTCCCAGAATATGCAGCTTTTTCTTCATGCCCATTATGCGATCACTCTATTATGAAGAGACTTAAACCGTGCAAAACCAAATGGCATTCGAATGCTTTATGCAATGCAGAGTAGAAATAGAAAAGCTTTCAACCAATAAAATATTGGTCAGCATTTATAGAGCAAGAGCCCATTTAAAACATTATTCCTAAAGAAATATCAACAACCTGAGCTTTAAGCTATTGTTTTCAGCTCCTTCGTTACCTGCTATCCGCCGAAGTAACCAAGCGAAGTGCGTAGACAGACTTTCAGGTTTTACACTAAATTCCTAAAACGCCTCTAGAATCTCGAGAGAAGAAGTTGATGTCGCCAAAATCCGGTTCTGCCACTGGACCCAAATCTGAATATATAAATGATCTTCCTTGTCTCCGACTACCCTAATATTCTATCTCCTTCGACTTGCAATAAAAAGCCCACTCTGCCTCTCCTGGTGCAAATGTCTGTTTATTTTATTTTTTTGCTCACAAATACAGTAGTGATCGACCGCAAGATTGTTAGAATCTGGTATGCAGAATCATTTGGCGCTGCATCCTTTACCCAAAGGGATCGGACTGTAAAGTGCAACTCCAACAAATGTCACTACCATTGCCTGGAGTGAAAGGAATATGAGTTTAAAAAAAGATCAACAAAAAAAAGCATAAAGGAAGTCTTTGTGGCAAGCGTCCGAAATCCCCCGCATCTTCTAAGGTACAAGCAAAGTTTAAAAAAAACAAAAATTAAAAACCTATTTAAAATAAAACTGTTCGTACTTATGAGTGCAACCCTGGTCAGCACCAATAACATTCGCCATGTTAGATTTCCGTATTATGTGGAATCTTTAAAATACCACTTGTGCCGGCCTTAATTCTTCTTATCTTATTTTAACAGCCACATCAGCAAAATCTCGGTGTGTGGTTTTGGTCTTCCTCAATTTACTTTCAGATATAATTTTTCTTTCAATGAATACTTTTTATATAATTTAAAAAAAAAAACTCGAGGCTGATGTTGGCTAAGTGGTTAGAGCACTCGCCTGTTAATTCAGGATTGGCTCAATTTCTGTTATACAAAATCTGAGCAGGAGATGTGGCGATCTCCGAAACAGCTGCCACATAAACCAATTTTCTTTTATTCAACAAAAAGTAAAAGTTCAGGCCGCACACAGAATTCAAAAACATGTCTCAGATTGAGAAGCTGTGAGTTCAGAATTTATTTTAGATGCCATTTCTTTGATAACGTGGGATATAACCCACAATTATGCCTGCTTTGCTATCTGAACTCAATCAAACTGTTTTCAAATCTTTCTCCTCACATTAATTTGAGTTTATCTGAGGAATAAATTAAATTTGACTAACTCACACATACGTGTAAAAGGCAAATGATTTGAGAAATTTATTAAATTTAATTCAAGAAACGATTTACGTCAGCACTGTCACTTCGTTTTCTGTTCGAATAAGTCAGAAGGCGTAAAAGATGTGACTGCCAGCAGTTAAATGATTATAAGGACATCATGTGGAGCATATCAAATTTGAAAACACATACATACATAAGCATATAAAAACTACACATACCGTTAAGCACATTCCAGTGTACCTTTTGTTGACAAAAATAAAAAACTCAATTGCAATTTGTAGGTAAAATCAGAAGGGAGAAACTTGCCAAGTGTCGAAATGTGATGGCGCAACGAACGAAAAACAAAAAAAAAAAAATAATTTCTTTGACTTGAGTTGTGATGAGTTGGAAAAATAAATGTAAAAAAACAGCGAGCACAAAGGAAAAAGAATAGCGACAGTGCAGGAAAATTACACACAGAAGTCCTTTGGCGACCCGAGACAAACCATAAATCCAGAGCGACAGAGTGCCGCTAGCAACTAACAGCTACGCCTCCATACAGACAGCGAACATGAGCAGCGAATTGACGAGGACGGTGACAAGAAAGAAAGACAGGGGCGGAACGACGGCGAAGACAGTCGCTTGTCGCTTTTAATTAAGTTCAAAACACTAAAAGTCACACCGCTGCGCAAGTCAGTTGGAGTTCCATTTGGGGCGGGTGGAAAGAGTCAAAAAGAGACACATAGCAATGACTGTTAGCGGGATGTTGCCACACTAGAATCCTCATAATGAAGTGCAAGTATGAGAGTGGAGTTTGGTGAGTTAAGCTCGTAAGTAGGGGTTGGAATTTGTTGGGAGTGTGACAAGCTGCTTGCAATTGATATAAAAATTAATAGGACACGCCATTAAATTACAGTCATATATCCAAACAAATATACTAACTTGTTTATATGTCACCGCGACGGGGTTTTATTGGTATGAGTCAAGGCAGAAGTAACCGAACATAATGTAGCCACGCAAAGAAATCTAAATTCAGGCATTCGGATGTATAAATACATATAAATGTAAAAATATACATATATCGCTTACTAGTTGCACGACAACTTTGCAAATGAGGAACAACGATTTGATGATTTTGTACATTCAATCTTTTTTCTTGATAGACACATAAAACTCATCTTCTTCTTTACTATCGTAGACACCACCAAGGCGATTAAAAAAGCTAAGAGAGCTATGTTCATCCCTTATTTTCGCTGGTTGAGGCTTATCTTTGCAAGGGAATGCAGGTTTCCCTCGATTTTCTGCTTCCTCCGTGGGGTCCTGCATCGTAAACTTTAAAAAGCTGGAGTGTTTTCTTCCATTCGAACATGATCTAGCCATCGCAACCACTGTATCTTGATTCGCTGGACAATGTCAAGGCTGCCTTGTATCACGTAAAGCTAATCGTTCCATCGACTGCGGTACTCGTCGTTGCCAATACGCAAAGAACCGATAAATTTTAGGCAAAATCTTTTTAGCAAAAATTACCAACCTCGACTCATCACATATTATCATCGTCCACGCTTCTGCACCATATAGCGGAACAGGTATTATGAGTGACTTGTAGAGTTTGGTCTTCGTTCGTCGAGAGAGGACTTTACTCTTCAATTGGTGTTAATCCTGTTCCAGTGGAAGCTGAGTCAAAATAATTGTTTGGTTGGTGACGGGAGACATTTTGTTGTGTCCTCTTTCCCTACCGCATCCATGCGCTTTGATTCTTAATCCGGTCTGGAGAAAGCAGAACTCACGGCGTGGTATTTGTATACTGTTATATAAGATGGAAACTTCTCTATTCAGCTCTACAGCTCGCACTATTTTTTCCACAAATAAATCAAGGAAGTCACACGTTAAGACATCACCTTTTCTGAAACCTCATTTAGTATCGAAGGCTCGGAGGGGTCTTTTCCGATCCCTGCAGTTTACACTGCCTATAAGACGGAGATCTAGCACTATGCGGAAAAAGACATAAGAGCCAAAATGTACATTTTACAGCCGAAGGTTTTTTAAAATCATTGTATCAATGAAACCTTGGGAGACGTTGGTTGTGATAATAAATTATCGGTTTTGGTTTTTTTTTGTTCGAGTATACCATATACGGAATATATAGGATTGGTTCTTGTCATATCCTGTTTTGGGTCTCACTCTCACTACATTTTGCTGATGTTCTTTCTGTTCTATGGCCTGAGATCGGTCCGTTGCCTTCACTTTTTGTTACACTAGTGCTTTACGTATTACCTTCACGCCCTTTTTGAATTTGTTTCTGAATCTAGCGCTGATCAGTGAGTATATGAAATCGCCTGCTAAATGAGATCCTTTTAGAAATAGTGAATAATATAAATAAGGAATTTTCAACTCAAAAGCAAAAAAGAATAAGATGTTTTTGAGGAGCAAGATGTTCGGATGTAAACGAGCTTTTATTCCGAATTCAAAAAGCTCTGATTATTTCGATTTTACATAATTTTTAATGTTCTGAGTAGGTTACAACCAATGGATTAAGTTTTCTTTAAATCATTTTTAATCAAATACAAATAATTTATTATGAAACATTTTTATGAGACTCACCAGCATTATCTTAAAGCGTGCATAAATACCTGAAATGACATAAAAATTATATACAAAATTAGTTTTCATTGAATATAATTGTTTTAATTTTTGCTAATATCGTCTTTGCTATTAAATATTTAAGAAAGTTTTTCATCGACTTCCTCTCACCAACTAAACAAGACCGCATTTGCAACGATGTCTTCTTAATGGGTCTGCGGTTAAGCTAAGAGAAAGATTTCGTTGCAGAGAGGAGAGCGAATTTGGTAACAGCTTTCGGCCAAAAAAGTCATAGAAAATATTAAAATAAAATACATCGAAGGATTTGAGCAGCAAATGCCAAAAGCCAAAGAAGAATGGCCGAAATCAAAATCTATTTATGTAAACCACCATATACCCAAATAAAATACATATCTACCATTTTGACGTTTAGAAAGTAATTTTCTTTGATTTGCACATATCAACTATAAAACACACACATACGCAGAAATAAGCCTCAAAGTAAAAATAACAATTAAGAAAGTCTAGAAAGTAAGTGTAAAAGCCACCGCAGACGCATGGGAAATTCCACAAATGTGAAGGTCAAGCACACATATTCGTACATATGTATACAAATGTGGGCTTTTAACAATTTCGGAAGTATTAACTTTGCCGTCTAGTTAATAGCTTGCACATTTATGTATGTAAGTACATGTTGTATATAAGTAGAAATGTACATATGTATGTACTTCCCCATACAAAATAAAAATTGTAACAAAAATATGTACTTACAATAGCTCGCCTCAAATTGCAACTCTATATGTATGTGTGCTTATATAATATATATTGTAATGCATATTGTATATACATACATATATATTTATGAGCATGTGTAAGTGCTTACTTACCAAACTTTGTAGGCAAAGTACTTAAAAATTTATTGTTTCTGCTTGCGGTTTCACAATTACAAACATAGGTATATACAATGTATATGCACTCACGTGCACTTTCTCTGATTCATTATACCCATACAAATGCTTCTATAGTTGTGGCAGAGCATGTGTGAAATATTCTATTCTTACGAAAATGGCGAAAATATTATTGGTAAATATGAAATAAAGAAGTTTATGATCGCCCTTGAACGACTTTTTTTTTTGGTTTAATTTATTAAATATGCAAAATGAGGAAGGAGTAAGAAAAACGCGAATGTGAGCAATTTTCAAAAAAAAAATAATAATAATCTTCTAAAATTTTGTGGTTGTTCACTACTACTTTAGTGTCATTTTGAAGTAATTTTTGGATTCCTCTTTTTGTTACATAGCGCAATTTCTATAACTATTAGCATGATGTGGTATTGCTGAATTCGAAAATATTTTAAAATTTTGTAAAGTGTATCAATTTATTCCTATTTGAATTTGGAGTTCTTCTTGACTTGGTCTACTTTGTGACTAACTTTGAAAAACTAATTCTAGACTCTACTCCCGTAGCATCATGAAATTAGTATCGAGCTCTTTCCGTTACATTTGAAACTATTTTGGAATTAAGTTAAGACCATTTTAGACAATAACATCTGTGGAAAAAGCACTTCTATAAGTTTTATTTCAGCCTTCTTGATGATTAGAAAACGACCCAAAAAAAGAAACGAGCCTCCCTCCTTGCAATAGTCGTTTATGGCTCCTTAATCTGACTACACTCCACAATCGTAGAAAGAGGCTTGGAGTTTTATTTTTAGTTAACTTGATAAGAGTTGTTATCAATAAGCCATTCGTACTTAGCCAGTGAAACGGCGACCCTACGGTAGCATCCCAATAGGAACTGCTTGCACAGCAAAGCATTATGCTCCTTCGCTTCGCTATGAAAGTGATGCTCCGACGACATCTCGAGGTTTCCTTACGCGGTGTTGAGAGCGGTGTTTTGACAAGCCTGCGTCTTGTTCGTCCCCGGCGTCCAGATCGGTGCAGCATAGTTTACGACCGGCAGGTCAATTTCTTTGTAAGTTGCCAGCAAGATTTTTTTGTCTTTACCCCAGGTGCTGCCGGGAAGCGCTTTGAGTATTTTGTTGCGGTCCTGGAGTTTTGCGGCCATTGCGGCCGTATGCGGAGTGAAGGAGTGCAGGCTATCGAGTGTGACTCCCAATTTCTTTGGGTTGCTTATAGTCGGAACTTTTACGTCATCGACCTTCACATCTAATTCAAGCCTATACTCTTTCGTTCAAAACGTGAAGACGGTAACCGAGGATTTAGTCGGTTGTATTTTTAGATGTCGTGCAGTGAAGAAGTGAGTGAGAAAGATTGGCAAGGTTCACTTTCGAACAGAGGTCATCAATATCCTGGCCAGATGACAATATCGTGCAATCATCGGCATACGAGGTTAAGGAAACTACTTCCGGTGGAGGAGGGAGTTTCGATATGTAAAAGTTAAACAGTGGAGAGAGGACACCACCCTGCGGAACCCCCGGTTTAATTTTCCTTAGTTTCGATGCTTTGGTGAAGTGGTCGGATCAGGTCAGTGCTGACACATGTTCGTTTAAATGTACCAGTGCATCTGTGTACCAAGTTTGGTAGAAATATCTCAAAAAATGAGAGACTAGTTTGCATACAAATAGATGGATAGACGGACAGGCAGACTCAAGGTATGGCTAAATCAACTAAATTCGTCATTCTGACCCAATTGGTTTAAATTTTAATGGAGAAGATATTCTCCTTTTGGTACTTACATACTTCGGACCAAAGTAATGTAAAATTTGATGAAAGGTATACAAGTTAAGCTCTTATCCTAAATTCCTCGGCGCAATGTAGAAATTCCCCTGAATAAATAAAAAATAAATAAATAAAAATCCCACATTTTCAAAGAGTCTCTGGTGAGTTTCATTCATTTCATGGACAAGAAAAAAATTTCATATTTATTAAATATATTTTTTGCGCACTTAAACACACACACACGGACACACACACATAATTTGCGCCGACCATTCGCTCATTAAATTTAATCTACTTATGTATGTAAGTAAGTACATAAATTAAATTGCCACCATTAAAGAGTTAGATAACTCACTTAGCATAAAAAATTACAAACAAAGTGGCAGGCGACCAAATCGCGAACGGAAGTAAAAAATACTGCACATCCGGCAACATTTCGCTGCAGACGCTGCATGTTGCAACTGAACTAAAAACTGAACTCAACTGAGTAAATCAACGCAGAGCAGTGAGCAAAATGAACTCACACACACACCACAATACGTAGAAAAACAACAAAAACGGTGCTGGAGAGGAGTTAAGCGGTATTTAAAAAAATAAAATTATTAAAAATTAAATTGAGAATTAAAAAGTCAACGCAGCAAACATGAAAACGAAGCGAAAATGAATGCAAATTACATATAATAATTTTAAATGAGACACTTTAGTAGTAGCACCGTGCTGCTGGAGCGCGTCTCTAACTGCCAATGCCACAACGGAGAGTTTGGCCTACCAACAACGCAAAACGACAATTTCACTGCATACTTCAAGGCGCTCGGGAAACTAAATAAATGAAATGAGTAAAACTACCACATCATTTCAAGCGCTAACGGTGCTACGCGGTACAGTGCCCAACTTCCGTTCGAAAACAAAAAACAAACAACAAAAAAACGGAATTAAAAGAAAATAAAAAGCGCAAGAGCTATTGCGCCGGCACAGAGACATTGGGTGCGGCGGTGAGCGCACGCTTGATTTAGAACGACACAAAAGATAACTGAAAGTCAGCCATTAAGTGACACCAGCGCCATACAGCTCATTAGTGGTCAGGGTCATTTGTTGGCAATGCAAAGCGTTCGCCTTCCGCTCGCCCACCAATCCATGAACCAACTACCCACAGCCAACAACCAGCAGCAAAAGTGTGGAATTTTAAGCGAAGGCTGCATTCCTGGTGGTGATGTAGAGGTGCAGCGAGGCGGGTGCAGTCCGGCTGACTAAATGTTGTCGCTAATGTTTGCCGGCCACAAATGGCGCATCCCTCCAGCATTGGTGTGACACACGTAGCTCCGTTGTGGCGCTGGGCTCTTGGTTAGACGACCAGAGAAACACAGAAAACTTGTCGGTCCGTCGATGTTCTACACTCTGCCGGCTGCTCGTAGTTGCAGGAACTCGAAAGTGTTGTAGATGCGCGCCTTTGCCTCTCTGGCTACGAGGTATGCGGTATGCAGTGGCAAAACAAGAAAAAACAACAACAAAATTTAACAAAAGAGTCAACAGAAATGCGAAAATTAAAGTTGCAAACAAATTACAAAAACTTGCTTGCACAACTGTGTACATTCAGTTGACGAGCACGAAGGTGGCGACCGCGAAGAGCGCTGCTGTTCCAGCGGACGGACGTAAGTTGCAATTGGACGCGAGAAAAGTTTTTAAATGCACAATTTCATTTCGCCGCGGAATGGCGGAGGCAGCAACAGAAATGGAGCAAATAACACAGAATTAGTGCTACAAAAGTAACTGTTTCTTTTGGTGGGGAGGTACGCTTATGTATGAATGTATGTATGTATGTATGTTAATAAATGGCAGCAGTGCAAGTTATCAAATTCTGATGTCGATTATTTGCACAGTTAAAGGCACTTAATGACTTTTTCATTGCAACAGTCAAAACAGTAGAAACAGTCAACCGAAGTGAGTCAAAGTGAGTGCCAGAATATAGCGCAGGGTAAGTTGGCTGGTGGTGGAAGAGGCTGCTTTTATTTGTTATGCGATTAATATTTCGTTGCGGTTGCAATATTTGAAGAGAGTGCCTCACGAATAGACAAGGGAAAAGGTTAAAGGGCGGAAAATCCTCGAAACTACAGTTGCCATTCCTTCTTTAATCAAGTTTAAGTAACCTTATGTACGAAGAGAGTACGGATGGATTTTCAGCGAAACTCGCTTGTAAGCAAATGCTTACGGGCTCTCATTTTTGGCCGCTCTAAAGTATGTGTGAAGATCCTTCTAGCAGGTGATAGACCGCAGAAGATCGAGCGATCTTCTAGCACTCAACAGGTCTGGTTTATTATTTTGTCAAGAGCTAGCAGTGATCATTATCCGATTGGCAGGCAAGCAGTACCATTGAAAAGCTAGCTTGACTTATATAACAGGATCTGGATCTGGATCTGAATCACGCATGCTGTCTAGTTAGAATTACCATTTTGTTGCCCACTGATTAAATGCTGAAATACAATTTCCGTTTCTGGCAATCCAGGTGAGCTGTCGGATACAAAAGTATGCGATCTAAGCATCTTTGTAATTTCGCCTGATCGTTTTGTGGAGTTTTTTTTTTACCATTAGGTCGGATGATTTGAGAGAACAGATTAGTTTTAAAGAGATGCTTCATATATAATGTAATAATACTCTCTGTCAGTTGACAATACCTGAGGCTTTCAGCGAGTAACCTCTGAAGTTGGACGACACTAAATGAAAATCTTTGAAAAGGAAGCAAATAAAACAACAAAATGATCGAAGTGACCTGCCATGGGAGGTCTTTATGGAGGAGATTATGATTATACGAATGTTCCTTACGGGTATACTACACGTGTATAAAATAACATTTATTCAGGTCCTATCAAAGGTTTTTTTAGAATGGCTTTATCCAAAATGCGATGACTACTCGATCTACCAGAACTTATTGCAATACTGGGCTCGAAAGTCCTCCGTAAAGGAGGTTAATCTCATCTAGCTGTCCTATTATTTCACGATAAAGTGAACCCATGAAAAATGCTTACTGGAGGTGGCGTAATGTCCTCAGTACACCTTTTAACATGGGGGGTCTTTAGACGAACTCTTCATGGGACATAAGCGAATTGCATAAATGTTTCAACTCTTTCTTAGGGATAAAATAAACTATTCTATCAGCCTACCCAGTGAGATATTCGCGCTCATTAAGTGTCTCACTACACTCTCTACTATTTGATGCCTTGAACAGTTTTATATTATGAAATTTCTCCCTTCTCAAATGTTATTGCCTTAAAGTTTAATCTATATCCCTAAGCGATTTTCATACCACACCACGTCATCTACATACATACATATAGTATTCTATCAATTCTATCAAAAATTTATAAAAAGCAGAAACAAAAATGTCATAAATTTGTTATAATTTCGACTGAAACTGAAACTCTCTCCGCTCTTAGTTATTCAATTAAATATGCACATAGCCGTCACTAGCATACACATACATACACACACCACAGCACACACGCAAAAGTACAAGCAACTGCAATTGAAACGTCGCCTACAAACCAAGGAGAAACGCAAACTGGGTTGCAAGCAAGCACAAATTTGAATATTTAATTCCGCATCAATTCAACCGAAAAGATAGCAGAAATTTTTAGATTTCATTAAATTTCACAGACATGACACGTACATACTATGTAGGTATATCAGGCGAGCCAAAGGAGGCAACGGCTGGCGTGGGGTGAAGTGCGTCTCCCTTATCTCCCGCGCGCTGAATCAATGGGTATTTTGCTTGCTCGGTTAACTATCATAGCCTTATGTTTAACTGACACAAATACAGTTAGCAGACTGCAACAAAAATTCAAAAATTTCACACTTATACTCAACTAAATACACACACATACTCCTACATTGGTATGTATGTACGTTCATGCACACACACCCACACACATACACATCAGTACGGACGCTTCCTTTTGCTTTGGAGATATAAAATTTTCATAAAAACAGCAGTGAATTTCCGAAATAAAATGAAAATGGCAAGAAGTGAATGACTGGCGTACAAACAATAAAAACAATGGTGTCTAAAAATCGGGTTTGCAGTTAAATCTCACCAAATTGTTTGGTTAAATCTTGACGGACGTTGAAGGTGGCAAATTTTAATGAAATCAACAGAAAAATAACAAAACTTGTGGAAAATAAATGGCAGAAATCGGCGTTGGCAGTTAAAGCTAGCAGCGGCAGTTGGACACACAATGACCGAGCTGGGGGTACAGTGAAAGAAATAAGTGTGCACACGGCGACTGAGATGAGGCACTCACTGCTCAGGAGATCAAACACTTTTGCGAAATATATGTATAACAGATATTGTAGAAACTGTGATCTTTTGTATCCAACCAAAAAGAAGCATTTAGTTGTTTAATAAACTCTTAGAAAACAATAATAAAAATATTCAAATTCAGTTGACTGAGCGGTTTGGGTTGAATACGGGACAACAGTGCTGCAATAGGTAAATAGCGAAAATAAGAAAACTGTGTACCTGTTCTTTTCGAGGTTAGGTATAAAAAATTACAACTATTGTAGTATTTTAGTGAAAAAGTCTGATTCACAAAAATTGCTTGAAAGATCAAAATTTGTCAATTATTGGGTATTTCTTTTCTTGGTTCTAGTGTTCAAATTATCTATGCAATGTTAATAGGAAAAAGAAGAAGAATGAAGATCGAATAAAAAAGAACAGCAAATTCGTTTTTCTCGTCTATAGCCGAGTTAATAACAGCAAACCAGTTGTTACTTCCTTCCGCCGTTTAAGTATATTTCCTTCTCCACCCAATTTTCCAACGACGTTTCTCTTTCTCTGCTCCCACCGGTGGTACTGCATAGAATACTTTCAAAGCTGATTTGCTCTCGCACGTTTGAAGAATAGGTTCTGGTTAGCGAGAGACCACGTCCACATCGTTATATGTGGAATCTATCAACTTCGTTGTGTATCTCATACAGCGCATCATCCCATCAACTCACAAAAAGCTTTCTCTTGAAATCTTCCAATGCCGACTCATGAAATTTTGCCATCATACAGCCCTCATAAAACAAGACGGGAAAGGCAATGAATATTTAGAGAAAGATGAACCAACGCCGTAGCTGTTTCCATATTTTTCCAAGAAGGAGGTGGTTTTTGACGATCCTTTTCCCATGGGTATTTTCCCAAGACCAACATACATTAAGACCATAGAGTTTCCGGAAATTGTTTTTTTTTTCCGATCTTCGCCGTATGGGTCGTCATCAATTCATTCTAACGAGACAGACGATCAATGAGGAGTTCTATTTGAGCGTTTTGAGCCGTTTGCGCGTAAGCATCCGTCCTAAATGGCCGGAAATGTGAGCCAACAATTTCCGGAAACTTTCCGTAAAGAAAATTCGTAGAGGGAAATTGGAGGGAAATTCGACTGATTTCGACAGCTACCGCAAAAAAACTGGTTGACAGATCGCGCCCATTTTTGGCATAGTAATTAACCCATTTTAAAAATTCCCGATAATCTTTCTTTAAAAACAAAAAAAAACTCCTGATATTGATAATATAAAATAAGGAAGATTTATTTTGCCGCTTGCTTTCATATAATCGTCCATTATACAATATAACTCGGAGGAGCAACTCGGCCTAAAATCGCTTTAGCGGTTGCAAAGCACCAACGTTACATATACTCGACCATACCCATGTATATGTATGTGTGTATCTATATGAGCCATGCCTTATTCCTTTGTTTCTCCAACTGCCCTACGAAAGCGCAAATATATATATGTATATGTATATACATACATACTCGTACATCTGTAAGAGTGCAATGTGCACTTGATGCATAAAAAATGCTCGCACTTATATCCTCAAGCATATTCAAATGAATGCAATTTGTATGCGCTGCGACGGCAAAAGCAGGCAGTAAAAGCAGCCTTAAAATTACTGCCAAAAAGAGGAAAAAATGAGGGCGCAAAGCATAACAATGCAAACATACAATCATACAAAAGATGGGTATTAAGGAAGCGAGGAAGGGAGGGAGTGCGAAAGCCTTAAAAGCAACGCGTAAAATGCGGTTGAGCAGCAGCGCACCAACACTCCAGCCCACCGCCAAACTATGTAACAATTTCAGAAGATTTCAACGCTGCAAGTGAGCAGCTCATAGCAGGAGGGAGGAAATTGAGATTCTGAGAAAGTTGTCGGATGGTTCTTTGGGGTGTCTACGAAAATCAGAGTTGGTTGTAAAACAAAAGAGCCACTCGCCGCGCTGAAACTGCATTTGAAAGTGACGTGGAAATATGAGCTTCGTGTATATGTATGTACTACCATTAATGTGTATGTATGTAAATATATATAAAAGTCTATTTCGGTAAATCCGTAATTGTGTATGAGCTACAATCAGTGTGGCTAGCATTTGTATATTTGTGTATGTAAATGTATATGATAGAAGGATATCACGGTGTTGCATTGCAGCTGCGGTACGTGCCAGAGTTAACGGTAGTTTATGCACAAATGGTTGGCACAACTTTTGACCGAATTTTCACTTTAACAGTCATTTGAAAAGAAATGTTTTACGAGCGTGTTTTCGCCTTTTTTTGGTTTCCATTTCCAAATTTCCACCTTTACCTGCCTCTCCCTCTCTCTATCTCTATCTCTCTGCCATTCTCTCTCTATTGACGCAGCCAAATCAGTTAACTAATTCTTACTTATTCAACGCCTTGCCTTCGTTTTTCCTCCCTTTGGGGCTCTTTCAATGGTTGATTTGTTATTGTAACTGTTCATTTACCACGTCGCAGTCACTTAATATTTCTCTCAGAGCGCGAAAAACTTTGCTGTTTTGTGTAATTAAGTTTGTATGCATTTGCAGTGTGATTTACCTTGCCATGAATGTATGTGCACGTATGTATGTCCATGTATATCTGAGTTGCACCTCCTTAAACTGCCTACAAGCCTACCTTACACTTCTCTCCGCTTGCGCTTGTTCCCACCGGCGCTGCGCTCATCTTTTATTCTCAAATGAATTCCACTTAATTGGGCGTATTTTCTTCATAAAACGAATTTCGTGCACATTTTAATTAGTTACAAAATACTTTTTAATTTTCACGCTTTTTTAAGTCGTCCTTCCTTCATCTCGCTGCCCCAAAACGTTTTCGCTGCTGTTTGAAGTTCGACTCCGGCAGTAGAAGTGGAAAAAAGTTGTTTGCAACATTTATTTTAGTTGAGTGTTGCTAATTAGCGATAAATCCCCGAATAAAAGCGGCTAATGCTTCGATGTTCTCGTTTATGTTTTTCACTGTTTAACGGTACTGAAGTGTGACGGCGGTTAGATTTGTGCGGTTGTACTATTGTACCTATATATAGTTTTTGCAAGTGTTATTGTGTGTTCACAGCTGATTAAAGCTCATTTTGAGTTAACCAAAGAAAATGCGGATGGATTAATCGGATGCAGCGGAGAATAAGGTGGCGTTGAAGATTGCATTTCATTTCTCGAATAGCGAACAAGTATCTAATCTGCAGCTGGTGAGGTGCATAGAGTTTAGAGTTGTGAGTCTGATAAAAGTACTTGTACCACTCGAGAGATAAACCAGTCTGTCCTTTATTAATACTATTTGAAATAGAAGAACTTTCAAAAGCAAGCTTTTATAGGACGATCTCGAGAGTTTAACAGAGAAACGATGCGGGTTTGCAGATAGCAAACAGAGAAAGCTCACAGTGTAGACTATAGATAGAAAGAGAATGAGGAGCAGGTCGTCAGAAGTAATATTCCAAATTTCCGCAGGCGTCTTCATACGTTATATAAATATAAGAACACAATAAATGATGTCATGACTATAGAAAATAATCAGCTTAACGAGAAATGGACAACTGCTCTATCAAAATATTAGCCGTAGTTGCAGACTATAAAGGAAAAAAGAATCATTTTCCACTTTCTCTGTGATTGTCTAGCTCCATTACAAACCAGACATAGAACATCAGCGATTTATGTAGTTTCATTGAGAGCATCAAATAGTTTGACATACCGATCAAATGGGATACAAAAAATATAAAGTTCTGCAGCACTAATTTAGTCCAAGGGGTCTGCACTTTTAACTATTCACCTACCTTAATGAGAAAAAAGTCTGGTAGAAGCCTATCGCATACATTAAATATTGAATATTCAGTCAGCGACAGCTTTTGGAAAACACTCGTGAGAGAAAAATCGACATGTACCAGCTCATTGGGGTATATAAAGCTGTTCGGTTAATGGTTAACAAAAAAAACTGGCTATGGGTCGTTATTACTTAATTTGTATGTGGGCAGGTAACGGTCGAGAAGAAGCAATGAAATACCAAGCTTCCATTTAACACACCAAAGCAGATCGAAACACTTCTATTTCTCGTTAGCTTTTCAAACAGAAACAATTCGGTGTTGGATTCATAATGGTAGGGAGACTTTGATACCGTTTGCTTTTATTCATCTGGTACTTACAAAACGGTATGACGAAGAGACAAAGTTACAATGATCGTTGATGACGAAGCAAGGCAAGGCAAGTTAAGCCAACACGGTGACCCATCATTTTATATTTGATTGTGATCTTACCTGGATTGGTGGATGAACAGTGTATCTACACACTATCAGAAGCTCATCAAAAGGCTCGAAGAACATATGTAAAGGAGTATTCATTAACAGAGTGTCAGACAAAACAAAAGAAAGTGACACAGTAAATAAGTGTAGACAATCCAAAGCAGATTTGTCGTTCTAAAAACTAAGATTTTTACAAAAATTCCTTAAAAATAGTAAAGAGTCGTTACACTTGAATGTCCAATGTGTAGAACAAGCACTGCAGCTGAAGTCTGCGTGTGTTTCTGTATATGTTTGTAGGTATTTCTACAAGTGCATGATACAATATGGACACATTGTATATCAACACCTCTTCCAGCAGCTAAGTAAGTAGACAGCAGGAAACAAATCTTCATCTTCGCTGAAAATACTCCCCTCAAATGCGTCTTACTCAGCGTGTTGAAGGATGCAACATATATATAAATATATGTATATATATATAAATATATAATTGGTGCATTGTAACCGATGAAGCGATTTTCGGCCGAGCTCCTCCTTCAGTTTTGTGGTTTTGCGTCTTGATGTTTTTCCAACAAATGGAGGGACCTGCAGTTTATACAAGCCGCCTCCGAACGGCTGATGTTTTTTTATGAGGAGCCTTTATTTCATGTCTGAAATACACTTAATTTTTTTATTTGAATTAATTTTCTTCAGCTTTTTGGATGTTTGTACGACGCCAGGATTTGAACCCGAGCCTTCCGAATGGCATTACGCAATGCTACCCACTCGGCTACCGCGACCGCCATGTGTATGGAACGTGCTTTTGCTCTGGCTTTTCAGACACACAATGCCACACGCACACACACACACAAGCAACAAAAACAACATATAAAACGAGCAATACATACACTCGTACATGTGTTCGTGTGCCTGCGTGCACTTAGCTCCAGGTGTGAGTGCAACAACGCATGTATGTATGTATGTATGTATGTACGCATATGTATGCGTGTTTTTGTACGTGTGAAGTGAAGTGTAATGGAGTGACATTCAAGTGGCTGTTGGAAGTGGCAGCAAAGTGTTGAATAGTGCCAGCGAAAGTTTTATTGAGTGGTGTTTGTGCGTATGAGTGTGTGTGTGTGTGCGTATGTGTGTGTATAAATGTGGCCCGAAGTGCATTTAGTTTGAGTTATGTTGTGTTCGAATGAGCAAGCATGCCTTTGTGTCTGCATGGATGTATGTGTGTGTATGTGCCTGTTTGTTTGAGGTGTTTGAGGTGTGTCGGCCAATGCAAAAACGCACTTATTCACCTTTTTTGCTATTGTGTGTGCGGAGTTTTTTCTAAACTTCACCCTCTGGCGTTGCATCACCTCTTTTTGGTGATTTTCTCCCTCCACCGCTGAGTAAGCTGTGTTTTTTACACATTTTTTTTTTGTACTTAAAAGTGTCCTTAAGGTAACCACCAAGTGAGCGGTAAGTGAAAAATGCTTAAATGAGCTTCTGTGAATTTGTACTAAGCGGTCTGCAGCTGCGTGTTTCGCTTGTAAAAGTGTCACAGTGATGAATTGCGCTCTAAACTCAAAGTGAGCAAACCTTAAGTATTGTGGAATATGCGCTGAAAGTCTTTGCGAGATATTCTCGATGCAATTGCAATAGCAGGGGAAGGGCATACTACAGCTGAGACCAGAGAAAGTGGAAAGAAAATATTTCGAATAGGTATATTTTTGCTCCTGATTTACTATTTGATATATTTTAAATCAATTTTTAATCTCACATTAATTTTTACTTATGCTTTATCTTTTAATTTCACTACTTCTTAATTTGATTTGTAAATTTCAATTTTTTTTACTTTTTGTTTTAGTTTCAATTTCAATTTTCCCGTTATACTAAAAATGTACTAAAGTGCACATTATGAATTGTGTAATATGAACAAGCATAGAGTCGTCAAAGGTTTAAATGGAAAAAATGTTATTCTCATGAATATATGTACGTATGTATCAGCCAAAAAAAAAAAAAAAAATTGTCCATGTACATATTTTTACTTGAGTTTGGTAATTACCTTTTGCCATCTCTCCACGTTTGTATGCACAAATTCCATTCAAAAAGTCAAAAATCAGATGCGATACGCAAATAAGAAGATATTATCATAAACAAATGCTTTTATGTATATGATAAGGTAATATTTGTAAAGATTTATTAAATTTGCACTGAAAGTGGGAGATTTTGTTAAACATCCTGATGCCGTCGCTGATTATTTGCACACACATATGAAATTTTTTAATCCTTTTATGCTTATTTTCTGCTGAAGAAGAGTTTGAATCATATAATTATTTTTAATGAATAATAAACGTCTTCTTGCAAGCATTTATTGGAAACTCCGTAACTCTGCGGTAGCATAGGAATAAAACCCGGAAAAAATGTTTTATTTTATACCTGTAACTCTGTTGGAAATGGCAAGAACGGTTTCAGAAACCTTTCTTTTAAAAGATTTTCAGAGATCGGTATCTGATAACTTGTGTCCGTGCAGGTTTCTTCTGCAGAAACAAAAAAGGTTAGTTTTTTAAATATTTTTTCCAATACGAAAAATTTCAGAAGCAATTTTATGAAAGACGTTTGAACATTATTTCTCAATCCAGTCCATATCTAACAGAAAAATAGTTTTCTAAGTATGAGAACTAACCGTATTAGAAGATGAAAGCTAGTTCGGATGATTTACGAGAGACCGTCCTCTGATCAAAGAATTATAGTTCTCTCTAAGAAGGTCGAAATGAGAAATTTTGGAATTATCTGAGGTAAACTTTAATGTTCGGACTGGTGTTTCTAGGCAGTTTAGACCGTTACTATTAAAGTCATGTAAAACAAATTATGAACTGAATGAATCCTCTCGCCGAATGTGTCACAATTTTAATTTTCATTCCAACATCTTCGATCTGTCAGACGAAAGTCGAGCCGAGTACAAAGCGAATTCTTATCGGTGCTGAAAAATATTTTCCATGAAGTATACAGTCCACCTTTTTAATAAAAAAATTATAGGAATTCATTCAAAAAATGGAAAACTAGCACTACTAAAAGTTAAAATTTTTTACTATATTCTCAAAGGATTTGATCAACATTACCTAAAATAAATAACTTTGAGTAAAATCATTGTTAGGAGTTGTTCCTAATATTATATATATACAACTGGCGCTTTGTAACCACTGAACCAATTTACGGGCGAGCGCCTACTCCAATTTATGGTTTTTGCCTCGTGATGTTTTTTCAACATGGTGCGGTCTACAGTTTATACTAAGCTGCCTCCAAACGGCCGATGGTTTTCTTATGAGGAGCTTATTTCATGTCCGAAATACACTCGGAGGTGTGGACATTCCCTGCCGAGGAGCGACCGCAATTAGAAAATTTAACTTAATTTTTTATTTAAATTAATTTTCCATAACTTTTGTTTTGGATGTTGGTGGCAACGGGATTTGAACCTTCGTTTTATATATTTCATATAATTTAAAAGGAAAATTCAATGAATCTGATTGGCTAGTGAAGCCACACACATGGAACATATGGAAAGAAAGAGACAAAAAATCTCACTATATCTTTATGAATGTGATGGGAGAGTACTGACAATTCTCGTCAAGGGTTTGAATTCAAAGTTCGGGAATCCTTTGAAATATGAGAAAATAATTTCAACTTGGAAAAAATTTTAAAAGAAGTTTTTTTTTGCTTAAAGTTTGCACTCAAATAAATGATTTAAAGACCATTTATCTTAACGCTCCCTGATTTTATCGTTCAAGAATAATATGCTCTAAGGTTCGTAGAACAATCTTTACATTCATACATTGCATACAGGTACACTCCTTAATTTAAATTAGTAAAACTGCTCAAATTATCACATATCCTTGCCGGAGCATTGGGTTCCTCACCAACACCAAAGCACCGCTAATAAGGTATTGTAGCGAACTTTATCTGATATTCTATAATCAATTTCGCTATTTAAATTAATTTCCTTTGCTCCACTTTTGCGCTACTTTGCTTCTCCGCCTCCAACCTGCACAATTTCTGTGGAAACTAAACAACAAAAAGGAAACATTCGCTCGCCTTTTATTTCCTCATTGCACTCGAAAAGTTCATTTGCTTAGTATTTACAATATTTTGTTAAGTTACATGCATAAGTTAAGTTTTTGCTTTTCTCTGCTTTCCTATGTACGCCATTCTTTCATTCACTCGTTCGTTCGTTCGTTCGTTCGTTCGGTTGTTTGTTTTCTGTTCTTTTATTTATTTATTTATTTGTTTCTGATGAGTTTTTCGAAAATTTTCACCGCTTCAACTCTTATTACCATTTCCATTTCGTTTACTTTCAATAAGCGTAAAAGCGAAACAACAGTAACAACGACAGCAACAACAACAACAACAGCAGCAGCAGCAGCAACAGCAGCAACAATGAAATGAATTTCGAAAGTAAAAAGTTTTTCTTGCTGTTTCATTGAAACTGTTGCCATTTGGCATTTACAATGGCATCAAAACTGAACTCGCTTGCCATTAGGTTAGACCCGCAGTCCTCGCAACCTTCGCTCCATGTACCGTTGGTAGTTATTTAGCATTGCCGTTGATTTGCCTTACAAAAAGGTTGTAAATCAGTATTTAGTATTTTCAGAGTTGTAAAAGAGGCCAACTTGCTGACGCTGATGCTGATGCTGCTGCCGCCGCCGCTGCTACAACTGGCTTTGTCGAGGAAATGTTGCTGATTTTCTATAGCAACAACAGCTGTAGGTACGGATACTACATTACTCTGATTTGGTGGCACAACAAAAACATTTTTTTTTCTTTTTTTCACATTTCGTTTTTATGTTTTCTTCTATTTACCTTTTGTTGCTGATTTGTCGGTTGTTACTTTTATTTTATTTGTGCCATTGTTGGCGTGATTTGTTGTTCTTGTTGTTGCATATTTTGTTTGATTGTTTGCCTTGCCGCTTGCACTTAATTCCCATTGCATTTGTTCCGATTTAAATTCACTCGAGAGCGAACAAATAGCGACTGGGGAAGGCAATGAGAATAGTAAGAGAGAGGGAGAGAGAGGGAGAGAACATAAATACTTAATAAAATTTACAGTTATTGTAAATGAAACTTTAAATAGTTTTTTTTTTTTACTTCTCCATTTCTCTTTCCTTCCTCATTTCCTCATGCCCCAACAAACAAATATTATATAACGGTACTGTTTCTATAAGCACTCCGCTGCGCTTTTTACTATAGCTAATAATGTTTATATTCTCCGTTATTATTGCACCCTTTAACAGGGTTGCCCGCTTTACATGATTTGTGCTCAGTATTTGTTCTTTTCTCAAGTGTTTAGTCTCTCTACCGTTAATACCCTTCCAGTGATGCCCCGTAAAAGTGCAGAATTTCCATCGAGAAACGAAAAAACAACAAATGTGTGTGTGCATCTACGAGTATGTGCGTGCATGTGTATGCGCCTATGAACTCAACTTGCAATTCGTGTTGTATTATTGTCGCTGCCACTTGTGCGTTGATTTGCCATTTGTTGCACGTTTATTGTTTGTATTTTTGGTTTGTTTGTCCTTTTTGTTGTGCTGAGTTTGTCGTCTGCACCGTCACCTGCAACTGAAAAGTCAACCAACTTACTCTTTACTATCTAAGGTTTTCCACTTGAGCGCACAAATTCCAAGTGCTCAACGGTTGTTGCTTCATCGCTACAAAAATATTTCCACCAAAAGACGGCAAACATGAAGCTTTTCTATTATTTCTCTCATTTTGTTGCAAGTGGCAACAACAATAGAAATAAAAAACATTTCGAGGCAAAACGAAAATTCCGCTTTTATATTAAACAATGCCTAACAATGTATTTGAAATGTCGTTGTATAATAAAAGTAATGGAAATATTTTTTAAATTATTTACTGCAACAATGCAATGAATTATGGCATACCATACATAATTCCACCTTCGACTTTTCACAACTACTCGCCAAATTACTTATTTACACGCTTCGTCTGGCTCAACAATAAGTGTCTAAATTAACTTCCGCATTTACTGATGACAAAATTTCGGCTTGGCTTGAAATTAAATATTGTCCTTGCTCACAATTATTTTTATTTGAACAATGTTGCTAATGTTAAGCACTCTTGTGTAATACTAAATTCAAGCATAATCCAACATTGCTCACTAAATTCAAAGCATCAAAACAGTGTGAGCATTTCTAAGCATCTACGAGTACCTATATCCAAGATATAAAATCTTTCTTTAAGGAAAGAACACCTAGAGCCGCGAAGCTTTTTGAGATATTATAGGTACATTTGAGAACGTTTTTTTTTTATTCAAATTTTGTAGGCACTTTTCAACGGAGCGGGAAGACCGGTTAGGCTAAGAGAGAACGCCTTAACGACATGCATGACCACCAAGATCATGTATAATGGCAGCGGAAAAAATCATACCGAATTCCTGCTTAAGCGCTCTAGAAAGATCTGCAGGACCGCTGTTGGAGTGATAAAAGGCTGCAACCGATTGGCAAGCATGCATGAGCGAGATGTGTGAAGGCCATCTGTGCTTCTCGCGGCCTATCTATAGATTACAACTACTCATCTACTCATCCTAATGGTATCTATTGCCGGCATTTCATGAATAAATCGAGACACGTTACAAGTAAAGTGAAACTTAGGCAGGCCTTGAACTAAGTTGTTGTGAGACTTAGGCCACAGTTCTGTGACCAAGCACACTGGCCGGTTGAGACACCACAATAGCGTCGCTCGAAGGTGAGAAGGAATCTCCAATCTGCTACTGATTTTTATGGAGCACCCACAATATTATTGTCACTTATTAAAGCTGGCAGTCAGGTAAAAAAAACTTTGGTGGCCCAAACCACGAATGTTTTAAGTGAAAATATTTAATGTTAGCTTGGCTGTTGATTGATGTGGTCAGGAAATCTCCTGCCCATATCGTTTATGCGCCGATTTAAATGACTAAAGGTCTTTTATCTAAGTTCTTCCATTTAAGTTTCTTTATCGGGAATTATCAAAACAAAAAGTTGAAATGGTGCAGTATATCTCTCCTGAAATTGGTTTAAGGCGATTCCGAACGATGAACGAAAAGGTTTTATTCCTTGATTTTTTTTTTCAATTAAAGCCCTAGAATGACTTTCTCGTGTGGCCATGACCATGCAGCGATTTTGCCATAGTGATGTTAGTGTTGACGTTGTTTCAAGACCCATTGTTTTTACATCCACCTGACCGCAGTGGTTATGTAGGTTTTTGAATGATATAAAAAGAGTCACATCGAAGCTTTGAAGAAATTGCGGCTTACACCTTTAGAGGTTGGATATCAATTTGGCCTTAGTAGAATTTCAATGCAGACCTGTGGAAGGTTTTGAAGGATTATGTGTCAAAATATCGTATGTCTTGCTTTATCTTACATGTATTTTTTAAGAAGACCGTCTGGAAATTTGAAGTTCATCGAAGTGAAACTCTCAAACTTATTAACGAGATGAACCCGTGGCAGCAGTAGCTGGGTGTTTAGCATTGCATACTGCCATTTGGAAGGTCAGGGTTTCGGTACATCATTCCAAGTAATAGGAAGTAATTTTTTCTACTTGCGGTTGCATCTCGGCAAGCTTTCTGAGTGTATCTCTGGCATAAAATCCATCGGACGTTCTAAAAATTCCATTTTCCAAAGATGCGCTTATAGAATGTTGGTATTTCTACCAAAAACTTATTGAAAGCATACTTAATAATGTAAGTAAATAATAAAAAAAAAAATCACAAAAAAAATTGTTCACTCTTTTGGCCCTATCCAACCTTAAAGGAAGCCACTGACTTTTCCCCTACTTGCATCATTCATGACATGACTTAATACAACGACCAACGCATAGTGCCTTGCTGACTTTAAACCACCTAAGCCGTCTTTAATATTCACTTGAATTTCATCGTATTGAAGGTACATTTTCAATTATTTTGTTTTTTTTTATAAATTTTTTTATGAAATGTTTATTTAATATTTTACAGTTTCTCCCACTCTGTGCTTCAGAATTTCATATTCCTTTTTTTTTGGAGCACAAGTATATCCCGAACTGCACTTATGCGCTGCATTTGGAAAGGTAAGCTCGTGCTTATAAATATTTTGCTTCGCTATTTCGTGCGCTGCGTCAACATAAGTAGACAATTGTTTAAGTTTTCATCGCTCTTTTAACTCACTGCAATGGCCTTAGCCAGTGTTGCCATATTTTTTTTGTACTTAACCTCACTACATTCTCTGGACACTTCATATTTTAAACATCGCCAACTTGCCCTCTTCTCTGCTATTTGCGCTATTTGGAGCACTTGTGTAGGAAAATCTAAAGTTTTCTGAAGTGGCAGGTAAAAAGGAAGAAAAAATAAATAAATAAAAGAAGAGAAAGAAAAAATGTAAAGGAAAATTTTTAGCAGAATCTCCACTTGCGCTTGTTGATAATTTCTGTAGTTTTTCAATTATTTTCTTTTATTTTATTTCACTATTCGCCAAACAAGTTGACCATCTGTTCACTCATCCACTCTGCAGGGGCTCATTTTTTCGATAATTTTCAACGTTTCTGAATTTGTAAATAAGTGGTGCACAGGGCAGCAGGCAGTGAGCGCAGTGAACGCAGTTAACCGAACCGACGGGTCACTCATCCACTTAACCAACGCGCGTCACTCATTCAAGAGGCGGCGACGACGACGACAACGGCGCACCTGTCCTACGCCTTCCCTAAGCACCGTTCCTCGTCGACAGCGAGCCCTGGACTCGCACTTCAACTTTCCCATCCGCTCTTCACCCGGCCGACCGCCGCTCTGACTACTCTTGCTTGCCACTCATTCAATAAACACTCACAAATAATTGTTAAAAGAAATAACAACCGAACAGGATATAAAGGATATAAGATTACAATTACACTTAAGGTTTGGCGATAGAGTATAATGGCGGATGTTAGTTGTTGTTGTATGTGTGTGGAAAATCAGTGAAAGAACGCGCGAGTCATTCAAGTAGTTGGTCAACCAAAGCAGCTGTCCGTGAAGGCGTAAGGACTACGCCACACCGCCCTTCGTTCGGCTCTTTCGCCTTTTCTACTGCGCTACAGCCAGCGAGGCTTTCGTGGTTGACTTACTTCACTGTTTCTTACTTCCTCAGCAAGGAAATGGCTGCAAACCGAAATATCCTTGTTGCAAGGATATCGTCATAGCCAACGTCTGGCACTTGTACTTGTGCTTAATGCCAGCGTTCTGTAGTACGCCGTGCGGATTTTGTTACTTGCCAGATTTTTGCTTTGTAGAGCAAATTCTGTTTCCCTTCTTACTCTTGCACGACCGTCCTGCTGTTACAACAAGCAGAACCTGTACTAAATGAGCTCTGGCTGGCGCAATAAAGAGTGAGGAATTTTTTTTTTTTGTTCAAAAGAATACCAAATCAACTTGTAATGGAGCACATCAACGTCGGCTGGTAGTATATTTTTCGCAACATTTTTCAACATTGCACAATTGTTGCCATTTTCTCTGAAGTTGTTGTTGTTGCAAGGATGGGAGAACTGTCGACACTTTGCTTGCCCATTACTACTTCCATTACCGCTTTTTGTTTCGCTGTCAGTTCTTATACCCGGTTATACCGTATGCTGTGGTCCATTAAACATGCTCCCCTAAGGTCTAGGTAAAGGTTTCATATATTTCGCAACTTCTTGCAGAATAACTAGAACCCAGTACTGAACGGCCGATTACAAGTCCGTGAAGATCTCAAATTTTAGCCACAAATAAATGAAAAAAATTAGTATGCTGAACGAAAGTCTTGTACCCACAGTGAGATAATGGAGGACAAAGTACTAAGCCGACTCAACCCCATCATCTACTAGAAAGTTCCTAACGCTCCTATATAAAACGGCTTCTTAAGATAGAAGTAGAAGATATGCAGATCAATCTATGAGAATCGTTTGGTCAATTTGTGGGGACAGAAATCCAATCCAGAAATCCAATGAAAAAATAAACAGCATCTCGGGTTAGAGCTTCCAATTTTTATGACTATCATGTTTTAAGTTTTCTTAGGCTTGGAGGCATGCATTTGAAATTATGTCCAATTGTCCCAGTTGGTTGATGGGAGCGGAAGTAATACAACTGGCATCACCATCGTCCAGGATATATGATGAACAGAGCAAATACGAGTCATGGAGGTCCGCGCGACCAAATAAAGGAGTGTTGATGTTTCATTGGATTTTTGACGGTAAAAAGATTATGAAGAGTACTATCGTTCATGGCGGTGGACGCACGTCTTACCACAATCTGATAAATATTTCATCTATTTTCCATTTTGAAATCACCGACACCAGTAAAAGCCAACTTATCCAAACTGTATTACTGAGATGGTAAGTAAAAAAGCTTCTCAATCGGCTGAACGAAGGGGACTTAGGGGAACTTTAGGCCCCAAATATATAAAAAGAGCTCAATTATTTTATCTACATAAAGTCCTCTTCCAGCTGCACAGGGAACTGTTTGACTTGGTCAAGGAACTAACGCCCGATGTCTCTCGGCCTTAGTTCTCCCTGCCCTACACGCTTAGTTTTTTTGTTGTGTTGATTTTTAATTTTCCTTACAAATGTTTGGCAAAGCGTGCAAAAAAAGAATAGCTAAATAAATAAGGTAAGTATGTAGAGAAAGCTGAGCTTTGTTAAAACTTTAGTTTTCTCTTTTCCTTTTTTTAAATTCAAACAAACAAAAAACACATTCAACAAATTTTTTGTCTTTATGTTTCTCTTGTTCGGACGCCCTTCTTCCGCCGCCAACTAACTGCTTGGGCGGATTTCTGATTAACGTTGAACAGGAAACGGTGGGCAGTTCGGGTTTTTACAGGTAAGCTGCAGGGCACAATTTTCAAGCAAGCAGAAACAGCAAGAAAAATAACAAGGAAAAATATAAATCACAAGCAGTTGAAGAAGAAGCGGGAAGGGGAGCGAGAAATACGATGGAAAAATAAGTAGCACAAAAGGAAGAAGCAGAAGTACAGAGCAAAAGTAATATCCAACGCCACAGTTACGACTTAATGAGACACTAGTGGGTCGTTGAGCGTTGCGGCCAGACTTTGATTACAGGCAAACGTAATGCGGCGAGAAATAAAAAACTTACCAGGATCAGCTATAGAGTAAACGCAAATACACGTACATATTTACATGAACTGCGCTCCAACTTAGCTGTCCACTCCCACACAAAGATCCAGTAAAAATTGCTAAGAAGTTCACCAAATAGCTATCAATGAGCATAAGTACGAGTAGATACTACGATACCTATGTACACATATATATATATATATATATATATATGTATATTTGTATATTTGTAAGTAGGTAGCAGTGGCTTACAATGTGTCCTGAGGGAAAATGCGGAAAATTACATTGATGGCAAGAAACAAGCGGCTAACAGAATTGAATGACGAAAGAATTGAATTAAATGAAATTAAGTTGTACAAAACAAAACTTTGGCCATTCTCAGCAGTAATTCAGGTAGAGGTACTTACGTACTTATTTTGAGAATTGTAAGGTCGCAGCTGCCAAAAGAATAGTGGATAGTTTTATTGTTGTAGTGCTTACATTCAATGATATCATATCACATCCGAACGGATGCTCAATTCGGCTTTTGCAAATTGGAATTAATCTCATTAAGACTGACAATCGTATGCCATTTTGTCCAATTTTAAGTTACAGCAAAGTTGACGCTACATTCAAAAAAAATTGAATATTTAAATTAAAATTGTAGGCTTAAGCTTTGGTCTCATACTCTGCGGTAGTTTTTATATTTTTAAATTTCAAGAGTGAACTATATGATTATACGACATTTTTGCTGCTACATCCTAAATGTAGGCAACGTGCGATTTTTGATGAACTAGAAAATAGCAAAACATTGCCTACAATTGGGAGCAACAGAATTTTTAAGGAACAATTTCACGTTAGATAAAAAATTAGTTGTTTCTTTTACGTTATTGATCACTAAGTTTTATTAAAAAAGTATTTCCAATAAAAAGTAAAGTTTTACCAATGAATATGTATGATTATAAACAATTCATTTTCTCAGTTTTTGCTATTACTCTAACGTGCTATTTAATTTTGCGCTCTTATCAAGGGAACAACTAAAATGTCATTTTTAGATTTTCGTATTTAATTTTAAAATAAATGAAATTTATATTTACAAGGCTTGTATGTTTACTGAACTTACCTATTTAAGGGTTAGCAAATATCTGAAAAAGAAAGAAGGCAATAGTTAATATTTTCATAAACCCCTTTTCATTTACTTAATCGCTAGGACATATCATAAATTAATAAATCCCTAATCTCGGTATTTCTACGGTCCACCCTGTATCAGTACGACTTCACATCTGCGCATATTGAGGAACCAGCCGAGTGTCACCAAGGTGGCTCTATGTCCACTTGTTCAGAAACTTTTGTACTCCAGGCAAGCTTATCAGCATTCTAGTGCCAAGCAGCTCACAAAGTGTGACCTCAAGGCCATAATAGCCGGTGGTTATCTGAGTTAATGTTAGTCTGTCTCGCAGAAACCGCCCTTCGATGAAATCAAGCCCTTCAAAAACAACGGAGCGCACCTAGCTTGAGGCGGCTTAATGAGTCTTACAGCGACTTTTGCATTGTTAGAACTCCGAGTATCTACACTATACTATTTGATACGTCATTTGGCTGGTTAGAGTAGCTCCTAATGCATCAAATATGCCGAAGGCAGCCGCGAGCTTAACAATTCTCAGCTTTTACTGTACCAAAACGATATTTGATATTTTGAAATAATATCTGCTGCCTGTCATTGAATAATAAACTAACTGACTGTTAAAGTAAAAGCAATTTTAATATATTTTAATGCGCACATTCGAGGTCATCTTTTCATGTTGTTCTCTGACCAAAATTAATAGCTTTTATTTAGCTGGCACAGAAAAAATCTAAATGCGAGCACATTGAAAGGCAGAAATCAAAAATTATGGAACTTACAAGTGTAGGAAATTATTAATGTGCCAAAAGACACAATACAAGTATATACCTATACACATATGTATTTATTTTTAGTAAATTTGCATAATATTTATATATTCATATATTTCTATTAATACACAAACATTCATATTGTTTGCGTGAAACATATTTTTATTTGATTATGAAATATTCAAAATTTATTGTTTGTACATAAATATTTTTATATGCATACTCATACGCACACATACAGCCATACCTACATTCGAACATGTGGGCATGCGTTTGTTAACGCCACTGAAAATAAAGTTACAGCTGTCATGACAACAAAAATTTTATAGAGCCACTCATGTTCACGCATCCATTCACTCGCTTACTGCTTACAAACCCCAAGTTGATATTCTCAACTGACGTTTTCATTTCGCTGATGTTCATTCTGGAAATGGTTTGGTTTTGTGTGGCGCTAACGCGGTTAATGTTGTTGAACATGATGGATATATGTACATACGAGTACATCATACCGGAGTGTCTTTATATTATGAAAGCAAATATACTTGGAAATTGCGGTGTATTTATTTTCGTGCATTATGGTACTATAAACATAGCACCCAAGCATACATATATGTACACGTATATATGAACTTATGTAAAGGTTTTTTTTATTTTTGAGTATAAAACTTTAAAAATAGAAAAGAACAGTAAAACGGTAATAAGTAAAAATAATAAAGTCGATAAAAGTGAGCTTCCAATGAAGCAAATAATTCCACAAATTCTACCATTTTTCAAAAGTGTTAAAAAACACTCATTACACTATTTATTTAAAACGTTAATTGCTCGAAATCGGAAGATTTTCGATGATTCGGTTTGGAATATTTCATCTTCAGCCATTCCTTAAAAATAAATTTAAAAAATATTTAAAATGACTTTTCTCATGAAATCACACTGATCAGCTAGCTTCAGTTGTTGTGTAAGCTGGAATCCAATTCGAACAAAGGTGTCTGGAAAAAGAAGTCTGATGTGGAAATGTGGTGGTTTCCCAACCCGTCCAAGACTGTTGTAATTTTTTCACTATTTCCAAAAAATATATGATCTAAGAGAATTCCATAAAACTAAAACCCAAAAAAAAAAAAAAAAATACAAAGACTGTTTCTTTTTAAGAATTAATATTTCAAGTATCTTAGAAAAAATTAAGTTAATTTTTAAAACTATTTCCTCAGCAAATCGTTGATTTTAAACATCTTTCCGCCAGTCACAAATTTCCCTCAAAGCCACATGCAGCTCTAAACTGGTGTTAGTGGCAAAGATACATGTACTTAAGTAAAAGTGCATAAATATTCATGCAAGCAAGCATACATACATACATACATCCATACATATATTTACATTCCTTCAGCAAACAATGCATGCCACATCACATCACTATAAGTGCATTAAATTCTTTATCACACAATTTCCTTTATCTCTTTATTATTCTGCTTCTTTTTTTTTTTTGCTTTTACTATTGTTGCTGTTGTCAGTATGTACAAGTATTTCACAGCATCTTGAATAGCGTAAGATGCACGTATTTATACACATTCATATATATATATATCCACACAGCCACACACACTCGCACCCAACTTAGCCATTCACTCTCTTAGCTCATCCACTCAGCTGTACATCCTGCGGAGCGTATAAAAATGACATAATGTCCAAGAACGCTAAGTGCTTATGCACTTGTCTGCTTCAACTATATTTTTTGTGCCAAATATGAAGCGCAACTTACATACACGTATCCATACATATTTACGTTTACTATTTTAAACACATTTTTACCGACGTTTTTCTTACACACACATACATGCACATACGTGTACGCTTACGCAAAAATACTCGTAAAAGTTGAGGCATTTTGTATCGCAAGCAGTAATTTCCACAAACATACATATATATCTACATAGTTATATATATATATATTTTTTTAAACATGCACACACACATATAAATATGTTGCAACGACAACCGAAAAATGAAAGAAAAACACAACAACAATCACACTCAAGTTGCAACACTGCAGCAAAAGGCGGTAAGTACATTTTTTATTATTATGATTTAATACAGAGCGAAGTCTTTCGAAGGGGTTTCTTAAGCTCCGGCGTGAACAGTGTGCGCGGTTGAGAGTGGCAAGTAAGTGTGTAGTTGCAGGATATTTCATTCGATTGTTGTTGCATTTATATATGTTTCTTTTAGAAAGTGTTTCTGCTTTATACATTTGATGAACGACTTCCTAACAGCGGCATAACGGTCCGTCAATCACATTTCAGGAGTTTTTTTTTAAATGTACCGCTTTTTGTTTGTGCCAGAAAAGAGCTTTCACTCACAGTTCCTGTGCTTAACAAAGGTCAAAATGTGCACACTTTTGGAGGAGAAATTTTAAAATTTAATTTCAAAAATAAGTAAGTCATACTATTTTCCCCATCAATATATAGAAATTCAAGACGCATTAAACACACTAAAGTAAACAATGTTTGTCTTACTTTTTAGCGCAAAAAGAAAACGTTGTCTACATTCAGGCGAATCTATTAAACTTTTATCAAAGTCACTTACCAAACTGTGCTTAAAATAGAAAATTTGATAAAAACTTCTAGGGGTACAAAATAAGACGATTATATGACCATATAATTGGCTGATATAAATAACATTCTAACAAACGAAAGATAAAGCTTCCAGTTCATTAGTTGAGCTGAGCTTATTAATTCTCATTATTTTTATTATTTTTATTTTATTTTATTCTTTTTTTTTTTTGAATTGCTTAGTACCAAACCGTGATATGTTAAAAATAGATATTCCCAAACAGGGAAACCACAAACATAAATATTTTGGTAATTTTAGTAGAATATATTATATATTCGAAAATTTGAAACGAAAACTCTACAGGAACCATAACACATTTTCCTGTTAATTTTTGGTTTTAGCTTTAAAATTGTCTAAAAAGCATAAATTTTAATTACAATTTAAAACCAAATTTATTGTAAATAAAACTCAAATTATAATATCACACAATATGTTGCCGATGGCAGCGCCATAGGCACACGATCGCTTGCCATCACTCATACGCCATGCGCACCCACTTTGCGTGCCCAAAATGAGCGGCGAAAAAAAACTGTTGCTGGTATTTCAATCACTTTAATGTGCATATTTACACAGTTTATTGCCTTTTTACAGTCAAATGCAATTCAATTAATTTAAATTAACGCATTTTTTACGCACATACACACACACACAAACAACTGTGTACATGAGCAATTTCACATGTGAACAGCTGCATTTATTTACGCTAGCAATTTTGGCATTCGCCTGCAGCCACATTGCCATATTGGCTTATTGTTGTTGTTGCTCTTGTTTTTGATGCGTTGCAACGAAATTTATGCCTGCAAATTTACAGAATATTTGCACTTCATATTTATGCGATTTTCAGTAAGCAAATTTTTTGGACTCTTTCTCTTTTACATATTTTTGCGCTTTCGCTGTTTAAGCAAAATAATTTGTGTTTTTGTAAAATACAAAAAAAATGCGTATGTACGTGTATGTATATGTATATTGAACACATAGTTGTGGCAAATGGCATTTAGCGTTTTGGAATTTTTTAATTATTTTCATTGGAAATTTTATTGCTTTTATTTTATCATAAACGTGACTTTGATGTGAGCATAACTCTATGTAAAAGTATGTATGTACTGAAGGTGTATGCGCCATTTGAGATTTTAATTGAAAATAAACACATTACACATGGTATATATGGTATATACATACATCTTTATATGAGTATGCTTTTATTTGCTGCCGCAGTTTATGAAAATATCAAATTTTTATTCTACTAAAAATGTTTATTACAAATAATCTGTTATTAGAAGATTATTTAACGCTTATTTTATTCCTATTTTCCAGATTGCTCGTCATGTTTAAACGAATTTTTCCATTTTTCTTTTTCAATTTTGTAGAAACTCACTTAATCATCCCCATTCATGGCGTTTATGGTATTTGCATTTCACCCGCAAATGTGGTTAAACACACACATGCATCTTCAGCACTTGCGTGTAAATGTGTGTGTGTGCTCTATTATTTACTTTCTATTCTTCGCTAACAGTCAGCAATTCTTCAACTTGCACCAAAAGTGTTGTGTAAGCAAACACTTGACTTTTTCACATTTACTTGCAGTTTTTACACAAATAAGAAACAATTGAAATAAGAAAATAGTTCTACCAGTGCTTAGCGCGACATACACGTATGTATATATACATATATAAATATAGGTATATGTTATATAGTTTTTTGCTCCTTACGTGTTTTGCTATATATTCGAAAGTGTATATCTGTTGGAGGTTGAGCTTGTATGCATTATTCACTCGTACATTGCTCTCAATCACTTTCTTATATACGAGTACTTCATACTTCATACATACTGATATGTATAGAAAACTGTAAATAAATAACCTCAATCAGTCAACTCAGAAATACTTACGCATCCCATAGAAGAATGCAGAAAAGAATGCAAATCTTTTTTTTTTTTGGCTTTAGATTCAGGAAAGACGACAAGATTATGCTATGGTTCCTTTGAGAGTACAAATTATAACAACACAAAATTGAGTGAATTGTTGTATTAACTAAATTCCATAAGTGATATAAAGAAATGTTAGCAAAAATATTGAATTTGGTTGGGTACAAATGGAATCGGAAAATTACTAAATTTAATGAAACAAAAAGGATTAATTCGCGATTAACAAATAAACGTAGTTCAACTGATGAATCGCCCATTTATATACATATATTATATAATTGGCGCTTTGTAACCGCTGAAGCGAGATTTCAGCTTCCTCCACCTCCAATTTATTGTGGCTCCTGATGCTTTCTCCGCCTACAAACGGCCGGGTAATGTTATGAAGAGCTTGTACCTTCTGCTCAAATATAAACGAGACTGGCTCAATAAAACAAAAGCGGTTAATTATTCTTCAATATTTATATTATTCCCTTCAAAATAGTCACCATTAGAGCCGATACACATATGCAACCTTTTTTTCCAATCTTCATAACACTTCTGGTAGGCCGCTTTAGGTATGGCTTTCCTTCTTCGAATTCTCTTTTATGACTTTAATCGACTGAAAATGCTTTCCACGAAACGGAAATTTGAGTTTAGGGAAAAGAAAAAAGTCACACGGTGCCATGTCGGGTGAATATGGTGCTTGCGGAACAATATTTACGTAATTTTGGAATAAGTCGAGCAGATACACGTCTCATGCCCAAAACATCGTGAATAATGCTATGAGCGGATCCATTTGATATGTTGATCTCACTAGCTATCTCTCTTTCAGTCACAGGACGATTTTCCAACACAATTTTCTTTACTTTTTCGACGTTTTCTTCGTTTATTGACGTTGCTGGACGACGATCATGGGGCAAGTTCTCCAGCGATGTACGGCCGTCCTTAAACGACTTATACCAATCAAATATACGTGCACGTGATAGGAAAGACTCCCCATATGCCTTTTGCAACATTTTTATTGCGTCCGTCGCACTTATTCCATTGGAATAACAAAATTTCAAACAAACTCTTTGCTCAACGTTAATTTCCATAGTAAAATTCGAAAAACACACTCGAGGTTGACTTGTTTATAGTGCCGTAAAAAAAAAATTATGTGACAGATCGCGCTCAAATTTGACATGTAAACATATAACAGTCCTGCCAACCTAAGAAAAAAAAAATATGGCCATATATCTTGTCCTTGTCGAGTTATGGATAAAGTCTCGTTTATAGTTGAGCAGAAGGTATTTCATATCAGTAGCTTGACATTCCCTGCCGAGAGGAGAAATATTTGTTGCATTGTTATTGTTATTTTAAGGCAAGAATTTATTGGTTATTCCGTTACATTTTTCAGATTTTGTATAAAACTTTTGAAACTTGAACTTAATAGAAAAAAATCAACGCATAGACTTTCCAGTGATACAAAGTTTTGCGATCGGTTGACTGCTTGAACTTCAAGACTTTTTCGGTTTTTCATGAACTTAAACAATATTCAGAGTTTTAGCCAAATCGAAACACAGTGCGTTGAGACCTAAAAAGCTTCGATAGAAACAATTAGGCGCTATTCTTTGGACATTTTTTCTTGAAGATAAACCAAAAAAAGTTCTTTCTCCGTGAATGATTCCCAAAGGTGGGAAATTTCACTAGTATGACTACTGACCTTCTTACAAACAGTACTCTAGCGCTCTCATACTTCCTGCTCTGACTTGCTTTTGTTTCATATATCGAGTATATTTAAAAAACTGTCCGATTATTTAGTTTGGAAACCCACGTCTCCCTTAGTTTTTTCTATTATTTTGTTTTTAATTTCTGCCACAACACTTTTCATGACATCACTTTTACCTGTTAAGTTTTCGCATCAAAGGTGATAAGTTAATACTGGATCAACTTTGAAAAAATAAGTGCAAATAAAAGTAAAGTACACATGCTAATGCAAAAAAACAACTATAGAAGCAAGCTTGTGCTCAAGGAAATTGGGGGGCAAAATGCAACTCTAATGTCGAGCGTAACAAAGAGCAGATGAACTGAGTGCAAGCGTAAGTAAATAAATTGCCAGATCATCGACAAATACAGTTACTTGATAGCAGCCGAAGAAAAGAAAAGAGCGAAACGAGTGTAAAGGGAACGCAAGAGATATGCACTAAGTGTATGCATGTTATAACTGTGTGTGTGTACCATATGCTATAAAATAGTTGTAAAAGCAACAGAATGCCAGTCCAGCACACATGTTCGTACAAGTATACCCATGAAAAGCAACAATCATATCACCAGCTATCAACCGCCGCCACCAACAAAGCAAAAACAAGAAATATGTGTCTGTAGTACGCCGTCAGTACGCTTAGGGAAATAAGTGCCTTGTTTGTGTTCCAGTGAACTCAGTTACACCGCTAAGGGAGCTCATGCTTTTACAGAATAAACTCAATTTGCAAACACAAATCGAGTGAGGAGACCCACCAACATCCAACAGGCCAACAGCTGGTTGCTTGGCTTGCTGCGATATCTCAACAACCATATATAAAACGTCACACACACATGCACAATCAGTTGAGCAAGGGTATGCTTGTGTGTGTGCGCACCTTGCTTTGTGGCAAGTGTGACCATCTGGTAGCTGCTTTAAGTTGGCAACTAAAAAACATTGCTCTTATATGCTAATGTGGCACGTGCAAACAAATCGCCAAACATAAACATGCCCACCTGGCACATACACATATGCTTTCACCGCTGTAGACACAGAGAACCTTCGTGTTGGGCTGCTATCATGTGGTCCCTTGTGTGCTGTGTTTTCCCTTTTTTATCTCCGTGGCCTCTCGGACGACGCTGTAACATTTAATTTGTTGCTATTTTATTTTACGATATTGCCTTTTGCCTTTTGCATTGCGCTTGTTTTCATATGTTTTCTGTTTTATTTTTGAATTTTTTTCTCGGTTTCGTTCATTCCGTGTTTCGCTGTGTTTTTTTTTCACTTTTTATTTGTAATTCATTTATTTTACATTAGCAGCAAAGAAACACACACACACACACACACACACATTTACTTTACAGGTATCATTGTACACATACGCCCTGTCCGCGCTTGATACTGCATTAATTATTTATGTGCGTGTAATTGTGCATGTAGGTATATGCGCATTTGGTGGACTTACTGAGCAGAACTGTGCTCTTTTGATTAAAGTACAATTTTTTTAACGCTGCTTTAATGTTAATCGCATAAAAATTTTTATAAATATTTAAAAGAGCTCAATTTGGTGTTATTGGATTTTTGGCTTGTTTTCTGCATGAATTGTTGGGAATAAAATTATAAATTTATTTATCGTTATTTACTGTTGAAACTTAAAGCTAACACTAGTTTAGCTAAAAAAATATCAATTTAAAAATAAATTGAGAGAATTTAAGGTTGTTATAATGTATAAACTGTACAAAGCGTTGAATATAATAAAACCTAGAGAAGTAATATATAATTCAAAATAAAATATGATGTTAATAAGTTAAGATAATGACAAAACTGCTGAACGTTCAAGCTCGCCTCCTTAAAATCGTTATTGGGCAAAAATTCCGGTTTATACTTTGATTAAAAATTCCTTTACGCAAATCCTTTATAATGACAAAAATGCTACGAAATCCAACAGAAATGTACACACGTGTAAATACCTTGAAATTCCAATGAGAAACATATAAGTGACAAATGCATAGCAAATCTGAAAAGTGTCAAAACTGCAATATCATCCAAATCCTCTAGCAAATATTCTATCTAAATTTCGAAATTTCAATGATCTGAGAAGTACCCGTTCTCACTGTTGCAACAGAACTTAGTATTCATTATTTTTGCTGGAGAATACATATATAATGAAAAAATTCTCGAATTCAATAATCAATAATTCCTCACCAGCTTAGCGTTATTGAAATAAATTACAATGGAAACAAATAAACATCCAAAAGCCTGATCGTTCCCTCTGTTTCCAGGCATTACACTAACTATGTATGTACATATGGCGGCTAATGTGGTTTTGACCACAAAATTGGCTGTGTAACGAGGCGAGTGCTTATTCAGCAACTGCTGTTAAATTCGTGCCAGTACACTTGGCTACTTAGGTGGCTGCCAAGCTACTTACGAACAGTGTCCTGCTACTAACAGTTATTACTTACTACTCTACTACGCTCTACGCTTCCTTCCCATAACTGTGGCTACTAAACTACCAAAAAACTTCCCTCATTGCTCTATGTAGTCGCCTCATTGTGGCATTTATGTTTCTCCGAAATTTAGGTTTAAGTATTAAATTAATGCTGCTTAGCAGATACAAACAGTTGTGTGTGTACATTGACATGTATGTTCTGCTTCTAATTAGCTTGTTCTAGTTTTGGTTGCGATTATTACAGTTCTGTTACGTTATTATTAAGTTATTCCGGTTTAAGTGTACTCTGTGCAATGGCAACTTCAACTAGTCTCAAATAATACTAGTTTACTGTGATGGCAGAGTGTCTACTAACACGAGGATGGCCCAGGGACCAAGTTTTGGGCGAATAAACATCAAAAAGTATAAAAAATAATTTAGACAAAATTTTAACCATACATACGTGTAGGCTCTTGCCACCAAGTAAATTAGTATTATTTATGAAGCTAATAAAACATATTTTTCTTAAGAAAAGGCTTCTTTGGTTAAATTAGTTAAAAGATATTTAATATATTATTCTTTAAAATTGCGCATACGTTCCCTCTTTCTTTGTACAAAATTTAATTTTATTAGTAAGAAAAGTAGAAATGCATTATGATACCTTCACATTACCAAAAACTAACTAAATACGAATTATTTCGTTTACTCTTACTCAGAGTGAGACAAGAAAGAAAAGAAGCGATGTCTGATTCACACACTAAAATATGATAATACCTAAAGGATTTGTGGGCCCCACTCGATTTTCGAGAAAGGCTTATTGTGATCTTGTTTTTATTGCTTTCGAATACTGTTTTTATTTATAATAATGTATTCCTGTTCGTTTGTTTTGATAAAACTCGTTTTGGCCATTTTTGATCATGAAATATTTGTGGAAGTTCAGAGAAGGTATAATTGGGTAGAAGAAGGTATTTAAAAATATCGTATTCACTTGAAAGTTTGTACATGGGAGGGATTTTTGTATAAACTATCATGAAAACCACTTTTTCTATCGGAACTTGGACCTCGTACTTATTATTCGATTTAGCTGAGATTCATTTATTTCTAGGACGAGAAACCCATTAAAAAAATATATAAAAATGTATCCTTATGGTTCAATTTGTTTTAACTATTATACGAATATATATTTTTGTTTTATTCCCCGGAAATGGACCAAGACCGATTTGCTTAAAATTTAGTAGGCTTGCAGTCTTTTTCCTAGGTTAACATATAGAATACTTTATTTCTGTAAAGTTAATCACAAATCACCAAATCGATGAAATTTCATATGTCGTTAGAACGCTACAGCTGAACGTTGTCCATGACGGTAGCAAGCCTTGTTTATATTTATATTCAACGATATCGAACGTAAGTGTATGTTACAACAGAGTATTGGTTAGTGGTTTAGATCGAGGTGTTCATTTTAATTTTCCGGAAGACACACACTCAGGGGGCTTGACATTCTGTGCCGATTGGCCTCCAAAAAATAATGAAGGCTGGATCAATAATGCAATAGCAAGCTTAATAATTTGAATGAGTTTAAACTAGATTAAGACGTTTCGTTATCCTTTGCCTATCACCTCTTTTACAATACCAGTTTTGAAATCTAAATATCAAAAGACAAAACAACATGTGCCCATTTTATCCAATATATTATATATATCTTGATCAGACTTTCGGAATAGTAAACTAGTTTTGCGGTGATATATATTGTTTCTTCCTTTATAAATTAAGTTTGTTATTTACATTTGTCACGCTCTCTCATTCATTCGCCGAAGATTAACTTTACTTTTTATTTCCTCGGAAATGTAAATTCTAAAACAATTAGTAAAAATTCATAGAATTAAATTTTATTGCAAAATTCTAAGCCAAACAAAACTTTACTCAAACAATTTCCATTTGTGTCACTATAAATTTGTCGCCACTACAGCTTTCCTACTTGCCCGCCATGACCGGCCGCACGGTGAGTACACCTTGACGTATGAGTTACCAACATTTTTCTGCTTTACTTTAAATACCAAAATAGTTTGGCACTATATACTCGTACAAGGAAAAAATTAAGCATACTCGTACATACTACACATATAGCCAACAGATTTTCCTAGATATGTATAAAGCTGTTTTGTTGCATTTTTTTTCATGCCGATGAAACGAGTGGTTTGCCCGCTGTTCGTTGTGCGGCTGCCGCAGCATGTGGTTGCCACATGCAGAGTGGCAGAGTGGAAGAGTGCCGAAAAAGGCCAATTATGCAAAAAGTTTTGCAAACGTTAAGGAAAAATTAACAACATTTTCACTTTATCGTGCTGCGGCAGCAATGTCGTCATGCCACACAATGAAAAACAAACATAAACACACATACTCGTACGTGTGCTCGTAAATGTGTGTATATAGGTAAAAGCTGTTAGGCAGTGCTTTTCGCCTTTCACCGCTGATATGTGTATGTACTTTTAACAGCTTTGTTTATTCTACTTTTACAACGGTGCTTGCATATATTCTTTGCCAAGGAATTTTAAAAAATACTGGATGCTAATTTATATATATGTAAGTAAGGAAAATTATGGATGATTACACCTTTAGATATACTTTTTGGAAAAGCTCACGATCGCCAAGTGTTTTTAAGTCGGCCGCGGAGTATATGAGGTTTAATATATTATTTATCTACAGATTGAAAAGATATAGAAAATTAAATTAAAAATTAAAAATGTAAAAATTAAGTGTAAAAAAACAAAATATTTTAATATGTAAATCTTCAGAAACATTTGCCAAAGTGTAACGTAAAACTTGTTGTCGAGAAAGGTTGCCACATATTTCAAAGCAGAATTTAAATATAAAGATTTGCTTATAAGAATATTTATAGTTATCAGACGGAAGGTGTTCTTATAAGTTTGCTTAGCTTCGCCTCAAAAAACTACATATAAAAAGAGAGTAAAGAAAGTAAAGGTATTCTTATGTGATGAATTCCAGTGGTGAAATAATTATTCAAGGTAAAGTTATATGAGTGATTTTCTCTTAAATTCTCTAATGTTTTATATTATTCAATATTATATAACCAATTATATCAGCAAAAAATCTGTAATTTCCAATTAAGGTTAAAAAAGTTACTCATACGCTCTGGCAGGTGCACTAAAAAGTTGCAATTACCAATTAATTCCTTACGTTTGACGTCACAGTCCGTCAAAATTTAGCGAAAATACTGTAATACTTCATCGATTTTCTCAAGACTTAATTAAACTTTTTTTTGTTTTCGTATATACCTCCATTTTCGAGAGCTTAAAAGAAAAATGTCTTATATACCTCATCGCCTAAGTAGCACATACTTATTGGCATCTAAACTTATGTACATACGAAAAATTATAAATATATGTATGTACATGTATGTAAGGGTGATCTCTAATTGAAAATACAATTATATTTTGGAGTTTCCCATATGAATATTTTATTATTAATCTCTTCCTTTGATTTTAGAAAATACACGTTTTATAAGAGTCCCTACGGGTCTACGGCAAATATCTATACTATTATTTTCTATGAAATCGCTGTATAAATTTGCCTTTATTACGTATACGCAGTGTGGTACGAAATAATGTTTCCATCACGAAAGATCGATTTGAAAACCTTTTATTAAAATCGTTCAAATTCAAACTTCCAGCACCCTACTGTGCACACATTTTCTAGTGCATATGATTTTTTGCAATTACTAACATTTTCCATTTAATTGGAATTTAAAGTGCCACAACGGAATTTCTTGCCATTCAAACATAGACATAGTTACCGCGCAGGTTGACTGTTGAGCTGAGTGGTTTGGCGGCTGGTGGTGGTGCACATGGAAGCAAGCAATTTTCGTCTGCGCTCGGCCACACTTTGTGTTTGCCTTTGCGCAAGTTTTGCCTACGACGACGCTGTCAGAACAACAACAACAACTGCAAACATACATACGAGTATTTGCAGCTTCCTAGCAGCGTTACTTTGCTGAACTTCTTGCATACATATATAATGGAAGAAATATATGCATTTTTTTTTTTGCTTTCTTTGACGTACGCTCCTCTACCAACGTCTATACATACTTACATACACACAAAAACTCACATGCATTCTCTCTGCTATGTTTTGTTGCTTGCACTTCCGGTTGCCGTTTCGTTTAAAGCATTGCTGCCTTCTCCAAAAGCAACATTTTTCCTCTACTTTCTGCCACTTGTACTTGTACTATTTTCCTGCTTCTTCTCCTCTTTCGTCGTCATTGCGTTTTCACTACTTCCATACCATCGCTGGTGCACATACAACATGTCACAGCTATACTACACATAGTCGAGAGCAGTTCTGGCGTTCCAACTCACTCAACTCAATCGCTTCTTCCTACCCTAAAGACTTATGGCCTCTTCCTCCCACTCCCACACCAGCCTGAAATGCATTTCTCATTCTCCTGCACGTTCAGAGTCGCATTTCGTCTTTCGCAAATGGCATTCTCGCAGCTGAGCCACGCAGTGATTCGACTTAATGGCAATTGTTGGGGCTTCCATCACACGCACTCCTCCACCGCTGCGTCCCCGCTACATAAACTTTTGCTGCGCCACGCATGTGGCATACAACAGTGTGGGAAGTATGCAAACATTTACATACAAATTTGCTTAAGTGCGGTTGCATACACACACATACTCGTACATACACTCACACCAGCAGCACATCGTGTTTCTGTTGTTAGTACCATTGTTGTTGCATCATCACATTGCCTCGCCTTCAATTCATGGCGTATTTTATGTTATTTATTTATCTTCAATATTCATTCACTCATTCATTCGTTCATGCAATTCAATTCAAAAGTTTGCAAATATTTTCTCATATTTATTTAAAACGACACACATACACACAAGCGCTCACATTTACTCAATTGCATCAAAAAGTTTGTCTATTGAGGTTGTCTTCAGCTCGAGTGGCGAGATTTTGTATTCAAATTTGTGTAAGTCAAGGTTGTTTTAGTTGGCTGCATGCATGGCGTGTGTGTGTGTGTGTGTGTGTGTGTGTGTGTGTGTGTGTGTGGGAAAAATATTTGCTTCTCAAAGCTGACAACAAGCGAAAGCAAAGCTAAATTGCATCGGAGCTTAAGCTGAATTGTTGAGGAATTGTATCTGCATAAACTCTAAATGGATTTATGAGTATCGCAGATGCTGATTTAAGGCGTGTTGTAGTGTAAACTATTAATATACACATACATACATATGTACGAATATGTGTATATATGTAAAATCTGGCCCACAGAAAACGAAACTCTTCTCAAACTAAAACAGAAATGTACTACTTGCTCATGAATATCTTACTTCTTTTCTTTGGTTTTGCTACAACATAAGGATACGGGTGTCCTTTAATAGAAAAAAAAAATATTTTTAACAGAGGTAATTTACCTGGGGGCAAGTCAAGAGGATAATCTTATGGGTAGTAAAAAACTGGTTTTCTCAACTAATCGGTTAACAAGTTTAATTAAGAAATCATCGCATTATCATTATGCTGCCAAAGACGCTATTTTCCATTTCCATTATATTGAGACTCATAACAACAGGATTGGCTTATCGTTAAACGTTTCTTTTTTTCTGATTTGTGTACAATTTTTAATCAAAATATCTCAATCGCAGCATGGGCTACCGCGCAAACAGACGGACGGACCGACGGCCAAATTGACTTACTAACTTTCTTCTATCAGCGAGGGAGAAGTATTCATCTTTCGCGTCACCCATCAAGAGAATGGGTTAGCAGATCTTTTTTTTTTTTGGTGAAGCATATCATCACTGTCTTGTAGAAGGTCACTAGTTTATTTCCTGGCTAGAACAACATTCAAAATTATTTAAAAGTAATTTTTCTAGTTCGTAGGAGGCTTAGAGTGAACAGTGATGGGCATCAAGACAAATTGATGGAGAAGCTCTGCCGAAAATCAGCGGTTATAGAGCGTCAATTATCTTGAATACCAAAAATTATTAATGTAGATAACTTTTCACGATCACTAAAGTAAATTTCTCTACTGGATAAAATACTACTTGTTTGCTAGAATCAAGTTGGTTTGCTTTTTCATCTTCTTCGGCCCTCTGAATGTGTTTCTGAAGTGATATAAAAATTCCTCATAAAAATCAATCAGGTCTTTGGAGGTGGCTTAAGACAAACCATGGGTCTCTCGCTTTTTGGAAAAACATCAAAACGGACACCAGACATCGGAAGCGTAGCTCTGCTGGAAATCAGAGGTTACAAAGCGCTAATTATATAGATACATCTGTCATCAATTCATCTACTTCTCACATAGAAAACTGGTATTTCTAAAACGGCGTCAATTGAAACTTTTTTTTTTTTAATTTTATATGCAAAAAGCATTCTGCAAAAAAATGTCTTTCCAATATTACAAAATATATTAAATATTTCGCTCTCAAACATCTGAAATAAAGGAGTTACTCTTGGAGTATATCTCGAATCAATGAAATGAATTTATCTTAAATATGGTGCAAAGGAAATTACATCGGATTTTCATCCAAACCGAAACGCAGTTTAATTCTACTGACTAAAGTTGGTTCTGTTTACATTACGCATTGTAACACTCTCTCTTTTGAGGGAGCTCAATAGTAGACATTCCACTGCAAAACTCAAAATTACATAGAGTAAACTTTTATCAAGTAAAGTAATCAAAGCGAAATAATTTTTTATTATTAAATTATTTCAAGATATGGTTTAGGAAAATTTTTAAAATCATGTGAATATGAGAGATATTGCCTCGAAAAATTATGACGTCATGAAAATAAAGGAACTTAAAATTCTACAGAAGTTCTCTCCTTTGTTACTTCGAAGAAAATGATCGTTACAGAGTTATACCTTTCATGGCACAGAACTGTACATATTCTTTTTACTGTAAGTGAAAGTGTAGCTGAAGACCCGAATTTTTATATTTCTGTACGTTCTCAAGGACCTATACCCATATAGCCTCTAGCACACACGACAACTGAATCCAGCTGGCCATTCCCAACCACTGCGGCGAGGCAGTTTTCTCGCCCGGGAAAGATAAATAAGCAAAATTGTCGCTTTTGCGATTTCGAGAATTATCAAACAATTGAATAGCTGCAACCATTATACCAAAAAAAAATTTACTATCTGGTACGCTCTTTGGTCCGGAAGGGTGATTGGACCTTATTTTTTCAATTCGGAACGTTATAACTGGCAAATGAAGGGCACGATTAGGACAATATGCTGAAACCACAAGCAAGGTGATACTATATGCCACTCAACATGAGCAAATATGGATGGTTTTGAATGATCTAGTGATTCACACAATAATGCCAATGGTTCAAACCTTATAATAAAAAATTAATTTCATATAAAAAAGTAATTTTAAATTCTCTTACATGCGTTTATTATAAAAATGCTAAATACTGTCAGGGGTATTGAAAAAATTCTTAAATATTAAACAAACAAAAAATTTACAAAAAAAATTTAAATTATAATATATTATTTGTGTTAAATTATTTGCAAAGTTGTTAATGAGAGTTGCTAATTATTTTTTTTTGTCTAACACTTATAATTGTGGTTGTTGGCAAATACGTGTAGTTAAAAAAAATTGCATTACATGTTCAGCATAATTTTATTAGTAAATATATGTAAATACTTTTCATAAATATTTATGTTTGTAAATTTTTAAATGTTAATATTATTTATTCTTATTACTTACCGTTGCAAAAAACCTTCCACAAATGTCATCAATAGTGAAAATATTTATACATTCTGTTATTTGTCATGTTGGTAAAGTTTATTTAAAAACTATGAATTTGCATTGTCTTTTTTATTGTAATTTTTTACTCAAATGTAAATAAGGCGAAGCATTCTTTTTAGCATTCTTGCATACGGTTGTGCTTTTTATTGTTGAACTTTTGTGTGTTTTGTTGATTTTATTCAAATATTTGCGGGTTATTAGCACGCATTTATGTCGTTCGTTTTGTTAAAGTTTTTTGTTTTGAATTGATAATTTTTTTATTAAATTTTTATTACTTTTTCAATTTTATAGACATTAATTTTTAATTTTTTTTTTTTTTTGTAGTAAAAAGATTTAATTTTATTCTGTGTTCATAAAGCGCCTAAATATATGCTTCGTTTTATCACTTTTCCCATCGTAAAAAGTTTTTAAGTAATTTCATGAAAATATTTCATGGAAGTTTCCTGTATCAGCGGAATTTTTTAATTGCCTTAAATTATTTTGTTAACAAATTACAATGAACAAAAGCATACAAAGATTAAAAGTAAATGCCATTTATGCTGCTGAATAACATTTTTGGCGGTCATAAATACAAAATTAAAAAAAAAGCTATGAATATTTAAGCAATTGTAATGCTTTACCTGCACAACTGCCAAACAGAAATATGCGTGTGTATATACACGTATGTATGTATGTGACGTATACTATTTAATACAACATATTAAAAACATGCTCGCACGCACACCTACGTACAAACGTACATACTCATCATTACCATATGTGGTAGCGTATTTAATTAATTTTCATGTTGATTATCTGGCAAAAACTGCGCAAAAACAACAACAACAACAAAACCAGGAACAACAATAGACAAGCGTACAAGCGTGCAAGCGTGCCACAAATGCTCGAACCGTAGTCAAACAGCCGAACAATCAACTGGCAGTTGGCAGTGCCAAAAAGTGTCAAAATACAATACAATACAATGCTTACAGCTAGCATAACAGCAGCAACAACTACAACAACTACAACAATAACAGCAACCAGAGTGTCAACATTATCCAGGGACATGCGAAAAGTGAGATAACAAACAGTGAAATTGCAATGAAAACACATACATACATACGTACATATAGAGCATAGTAGCTGAAGATGTCTTATATAACATTTATATTATATACATATATATATATATATGCATGTATATGTATTGTTGTATTGCTGATAGTGTTGGTAAGTGTTTGGTAGCAGTTGGTTTGGTTTTAACAATATATTTATTTGCAAATTGTCAACATGGTTTGTACAAAAACAATTACATTTAGTGCGAAACAACTCGAATAACGGTATATACAGATACAGATATACGCTTGTACAATACTAAAAACAACAATAAAGTAGCAGATAACAACAACAGCTTGTTGTGCGTTATATACACGTATGTACATGCGTATGTGTGCATATTCGACAGTAAAAGCAAATAATAACAAACACATTGCCAGCAGCGTGTTATTTGAGTTAAGCGAAAAAGGGCAGCAAAATAAGCCAGAAAAAAAAAATGAATAAAATATTTCAGTGTGATTAAGCGTTTATGTACGAGTATTTTACTACGCTGCACAGTAGAAGGAAGCTAAAACGATAAGCGCAAGCGGATTTCGCACATAACAATTCAATTTACGAAGTAGAAGCGACCAAAGGTTAAACGCCAAAAAGTGAAGAATTCTGCACTTGAGCCTTTTTTTAAAGCTTTGAGTAGATATCTTATGAGTTCCAAGCAGGTTGCAGACGTTCCTACATTTGCCACTCTTAGGGAAGTGATTTGCTTGAAAGTGATTCCTTTTCCTATAACAACTGAAATAGTTACTTTGGAACCAAAATATGCCTAAGCGCAAATGTAAGCCAATTAAGAGAAGATGAAAATACTTTGCAGTCGGACTGTCATATCGAGATGAGCATAAGGTAAGGCTTCAGAGGCTAGGACAACCGACTTTTGAGGTTTCTTAAAGCATCAAATTGGACCAAAATCTTGTATCACAATAAGCCCAAGTAGTTTCCTTAATTGGATCATTTCATACACGCATTTATTGAATACTTAATAAAATACGAAACAGCAGTGCCAAATATATACTACCAACTAGAAGCTGGTGGCCGCGATAGCCAAGTGGTTAGCATTGCGTTCTGCCATTCGGAAGACTCAGGTTCAAATCCCAGTGCGACCAACATCCAAAAGTTACAGAAAAAATTTATTTAAATAAGTTAAATTTTCTAATTGTGGTCGCCCCTCCACAGGAAATGTCAACCACTCCGAGTGTATTTCTGACCTGAAATAAGGGCTCCTAATAAAAAACCATCAGCCATTCGGAGGCGCTCGGCCGAAGTTCACTTCAGCCGTTACAGAGCGCTAATTATACCATATAACTAGAAGCGGCGTCTAAGTACGTTTTTTTCACAGAACTTTTCACACAAAAAAATAATAATATATATAGGTATATAATAAAAAATAGAAACTCAATAAGTGAGCCCGGCGAGCATGAAACTTTATGGTACTGCGGATACCCAAAGCTCTGATCCAATTCGAACAAAGTAAGTCGGAAAAGTAGTATAGATAGGAAAACGTGGTGATTTCCGACATAGCAGTTACAACTTTTACCTTCAAAAGCGTTGTTGTAATTGTTTCACTATCCCAAAGAATATATGTTCTGAGCCAGCTCAATAATATTAAGTACAACGTTCTTAGTCTGTTAGTCTTCCTTCACTGGAGAAATTTAAATTGGAGATCTAGTAGGCCTTTAATTTAGTTTCAAAATGTCATGTACGAAAATTAAGAATCAAATCTAATCTCTATTAAAAAAAAATTTTAACTGATTAATGAAATAAAAAATATAAAAATTTTATACTACGAATGCATATTTATTTATTTAAACTATTGTAGAACTGACCTGCGTGTGCTAATATGCTCGCAGTTGGCGCAAAATAAATCTAGTCAAAATACCTGTCACTGAAGTATCGCTTTTGTATCTTTTATTCACGCGGCGGTTTTTACGAAGTATATTTGCTCTAATCGAATATATAATATATATAATAATATTATTTATTGGCGTGTCACAGTGGAGTTTATAAAAATTTCGAATCTCGTTGATAGATCTCGATTGATTTCATTTCCTTAAGCAACACATCTAAAATGTCATGTCTTACTCAAATTATTATTACAAAAAACAAGCGCCAGGCCTGGAAAGGTTTTTGATCGCATGGATATAACATTATTGGAAAATGGGAATCTTGGAAATTCCTCACCTAAGTGCTTTCCTATTTAAGTGCAAATAAATTTTTCCTTCAATTAATATTTAATTGAAAAACTGAGCAAAATGCAATTTTAAATCACAAAAATTCATAAGAAATGTTCTATCATAATTTTTCCAGATATATACAAAATAAATTCTGCTTCTCTAGAGGATCCTTTATACACATTAAGTTTTACAAAAATTGGAATATTGGCACAGGATGGCAATATAAGTTTGGCAGAAAACCAAAACAACTAAAAACTTTTGATTCGGGGTCTGTAGCCTTCACAGGGAACAAAATATTTTTTTTTTAATATTTGTATCTTTCAAATCGATGTAAAGTCTGAACAACTTCTGAATTAGTTTCTTAGCTAATTGCATAGTTTAATATACCAACCAACTGATCACAGATACTTTTAATAGATTAAAGTTGTTTCTCTCAACAAACTTGTTTTGCTTATAATTACTTTAATTAAATAGGAAAGAGTGGTGATCGTATTAATGAGGAATCTGATAAGTTTACTTTTAATTCAAACGATCATTTGATATCTGGTAATGCAAGTCAACTGAAATTCGTTTTCTTTTTTATTTAATTTTTATAAATATTTTTTCATCGATGCTTTTTTTTGTCTATATATGTATATACTAAAATTAATATTAGTAGTTTCATAATCTTTCAATCATTTACTGAACCCTGACAATTTAGATATTATTTAAAAAATTTATTTTTAATTTTGTTTTAATTTATATCATTATATAATTATAAAAAAAGTTAATTAATATTTTAATTTATATATTTACGAGTCCATACCATTTAATTTTAAAGTGTCATTCATCGATTTAATTTCATTATTGAGTTAATATTCATTAAATTTCATTATTTATTATGAGTTTTTATGTAATTTTTAATTAATATGTTTTTTTAGTTTCATTATTTTTGGTTTTTTTTTTTAGTTTTAATTGCTTTCTTTACAATTGTTTTTGGTATTGTTTATTTTCGCTTTGCGACACGATCGTCGTAGTCTCTCGATATGCGTACTATTCGTTCGCTTAATGGTGTGCGTGCGCCGCAATACACGCAACACTATCTTCGTACCCCAACAATAACAATAACAATAACAGCTCACTGGCAATATCAATTACAACAGCACATCAACAATAAAAACAACAACTAAGTTTACTTTTAACACAGAAATCCATCGTCAGTTGGGCTTAGCGGCAACGGCGATGCTTGAAAGCGGGCAACAGCAACAGTGACAGCCAGCCAGTCAGCCAGCCAGCAGTAGTATGCCCAAGCGACAAATCATCGAACACACTGCACGCAAGAATTTTCACTTATGAGAGACATTTTGCGTTTGCGGGCGTTTTTATATGCGCCACACACTCGGCCGCGCCACCGATGAATCCGCCGATCGGGTGGGGATATGCAAAATACCGAAAATACAGGAGATACGTTGAATGTCCGTAAAAAAAATCGGGAGGAGCACACGAATAATAGCAAAAACAGCAACAGCAAGAAGAGCAAATGCATAAGAAAGTCAGCAGCAGCAGCAGCAGCAGCAAACGAACGAAGGCGAGTTGCGAGGCAAAGTAAAAAAGCAAAAACAATAAAAGCAAAATACAAAAGTCGGCAAGCAAGCAAGGAAGAAGGAAGTAAATGCAAAATTATGTTGTAAAAGCAGCTGGAGAGGTGGTGCCGATGCGTAGGGGAGAGCAATGAATGTGAGCGCCTTCTGAGCGTGCAGTGGAGGCTGTGCAGATTTTAGGACCGGCAAATGAACTCTCCTCAATTCCGGAATTCTTAAAAGAGAGCTTTCACTCAATTGCGTTGGTCAGCGTTGCTTAAGGACTTATAGAAACTTAGAAGTTTCGAAACCATAACGCCAGTCAGTGTACTGTGCAGCCAGGCGGGGATTTTTGGTAAAACAATTAAACTGTAAAAAATAAAAATAAATATATATATATATCGCTAGTAATATGAGATTCGTGGAAATAGTCCGTGAAGTTATTGTCGTAAGTATTTATAAGGCCAAAACTCGGTTCGAAACTCTATTAAAATTATTTTAAAGGAAGACTCAGAGCACGCTTTTATTCTTGTTGAAATGAATTGGCTGCAATGCAAAGTTTCAAACTCTAATCTCACACAGCTATACAATTTTGGTTAAATAATTTGAAATAATTTGTATATAGACTTAGGCGCTATAGTTCTAAAACTTCATCAGGTGAGGTGATAACTTCTGTGAAAATTATAGAAATAGAACTTTTGCCTTTTAGTTGATTATAATGAAAAAAGCTTATCGACTTTTTTACAAAAACAAAAAAAAAATTTGGTTTGCATTTATTTTAAAGTGATATTTAAATTTTTGAATCAATGGCCACTAATTTTTCTAATTTGGTATCAAATACTACCAAAAAGCTCGTGTACATGAGAAGCTTTTTCATTACAATGAGGATTCTGTGTCCCAAAAAGCTTAAAATCTGCTTGAAACAAAATTTTTCATATTAAGAACTCTTAGTACACTCTCGCACATGCTCTCTTACACTCATAATTGTAACCAGACTCAAATTTCCCCTTATAAATTCCCCATATGAAACCCCATTGTTCATTCAAAAGCTCTTTGCCAACTCACCTTATAAATACGCCAAAAACATTCGTTACTTGCTACAACGCCTTCGTGAGACGTCGTTTAGCTTCGTCTGGCACTACCTCGTTTTATACCATTAACTTCGCGTCTACGCGTCAGCGTTTACTGCATTGTAATGCGCGTAAAAGTTCAACGGCGTGTTCATTCTGTTTCCCCTGAAATTCATCGGGGGATGCAGCAACATTTTTCCGCCATCATTCGGTTTTGTACTTACAATTTCACATCTCTTGTTTTTGAAACATCCTGCGCGCCGTGAATCACATGATTTCCTATATTTTGCGTGTTCTCAAATTCATTTCGCACCCTCATTTGCAAATAAACTCTCTCACGTTCTCTCTCCCTCTCTCTATTGTTTTTGTGCGTTCGTTGGCACTACCGTTACTGCATTTCGCTCGTTTTGCATCGTGTCATCATTTTACAATTGCACGAGTACTCGTGAACAGCGACGTCGTCCCTGTCATTACCGCTGCATTGCATCTTCGTGTTGTGCGTGTGGCATGCGTCGGCATCTTTTGATTACTTACTACTCCCACGCTGATTACAATTTTTACGCTGCCTTAATTGTTGTTGTTGTACCTGTTGTTGTTGTTGTCACCGTCATGGTCGTGTCCCTTACAATGTACAACCAATACAAATATGCACACACGAAACCAAGGTGCGCTGCATGCACACACGTATGCACATTCAAATAAATATATACCATACATCGAATTACATTATATATGTATATGCACGTGTGTAAGTTGTGTAAATACTATATCAAATTGCCAAATTTTTGTCACCCCGCTCTTTTCTTACATTTCACACAGTTTGAAGTAAGAATGTCGCGTATACCCATGGAACTAAAAAGCTTTTTTGGGGGAGAGTCTTGCCATATGAAGACGTCTCCAGAGTAGATGGATTCTGTCTTTTAAATAAAATAAAGGTTTGAACTCGTCACACGCAGCACTGAAAGTACCAAATGTCTACTGAAGACTCTGGGTAAAATATTTCCTATCATTGGTGTGATTTACTTGCTTAACTTCTGGATGGGTTAAATTTATATTTTTCTCCGGGTTGGCCAAAGTTTTTTTTTCGTTTTGCAATGAGCTCCACGCGATGCTAATCGGCCCTTCGCTTGCTTCTTTAAACCGAGTCATAACACATTTTTGCCACGAAGGAGTACCAAAGTGAATTGGAAATTGAAGTGTCCCAATTAATTCTTTATTTCTGAAAGACTCATTGGTTCTCTGAATTTTTAAATTTCCCAGAACGATGTGTATATGCTATGTTGGAAGATACAACAAAAGATTATCCCACGGGTTCATATAAAATAAAATACAAAATTTAGAAAACGTTGAATTAAACTCGAACCATAAGTTATAAAAATCGTTTAACTCAAGTCAATTCTGTTTGGGCATGCCCGATTATTGGAACCTAAGTCCACTATTGCTCTGTTATACACAATGCATCAAAATTTAGAAAGAAGTACGAGTCATTCTGGATCATGTAATGAGCGAAAAACAAGATGAAATCTCTCCTGTCACCAAACAAAGAGTCAGAGTACTCGCGTCTTGGCTCCCACGTCACAAATCTAAAGACTGTGTGAGGCCTACGGAAGATGGACAGACAGACTATATGTCACTAAGTTTCCAGGCCATATAAACATAGAAAAAACAGTGAGATAGATGAGTCTGCCAGGCAAAGTATGGCCAAGCAGCTACTTCAAAAAAGGAACCAAGGGTTTGCCAGCTAATCAATAAATTCACTTATGAGAAGATTGCTTAAAGATAAAATCACTCTCTCATTCACTTTAATTATAAACATCTGGTAACAGAAGAGGTCAAGTGGGAACGACTTCTCAAATTAATAGGACTGCATAACAAGGTTGCAGAAAAACCATGAGCAGGAAGAAACGCTTGCCCTGCTTTGGATAGAGCTGCACTCCGATAATGCGACAGTCGTCAAGGTAAAACACTTCATGAATCTTGTAAAAACGTCCACATAAAGTAGAGCGAATTTGTTATATTATATTTGTGAGTTCTTTTGATCTATTAAGAAAATCTGCCATTGAATTGTTTTCTCTCGACGAATGGGAATGAGTTTCCACTGTATGTTGCTGAAATAAGTAGTTATAGGCTGTATTTGTCTTGTTGATTTCTCAAAAGATCTTCCCAATAAATTTATGTATATAATAAAAGAGGCTAGTATTATTTTATAGAACAATCGGTTCTTGTTATAGGATCCGGCGCAGAGTACACTCATTATGAGAAGTAAAGGTGCGTTTAGGTTAAGATTGATTGGGTGCTGCGCATTACATATGCTAGTTGATTCTTTGGAGTGCCACATAATGGTTCACTTTAATTTGAGGTAAAGTAGTCGTCACGCAGGCCATCAACACATTTTACGAATTTTAAGAGCGCCTTAGTCATGTAGTTTTTGAACTTCCTCTACTCCTCTGAATAGCAAAGCTCTTAGATGTCTAAAGCGAATACTAGATTAGGCCGGATCAAAGTAAAGCAGGTGCTCCAACGTCTCACTCATGCCTCCCTCCTAACACTTCCTACATGTGTTGTTCTCATACGAAGTTTCTAAATTTTAACTGAATGATTTGCTTCTAGGGCCTCCTTACGGAGCCCATCAATTACATCAGACCAAATAAAATATATAGAATTAAAACTTTATACTTTGGCCATAAAAGTAATAATATCCCAGTGCAAGTGATATGGTTTTTCATTTCATTTCGCATCATACGAGTATGTCGGGCAGGTCATTCGCAACTCGATTTACTCACTCAACCATTTTGCTGGGAATGACAACATGAAACCGAATATTTTGATTTATTATCCGTACATAACTGTTGTTGGCAGCGAACTAGAAAGTTGTAACAACAAAAGGAGAGATGTTGATGGTATGATGGAGTTATGGAGTTATGGCTGCAAATTAAAATCAGAGGAGTGTGCAATAACAAGGACAACAACAACGATGTTATATTAACCAAAAAAGTCAAACGAATTTCACCAAAACAAATGCCAATGCTAAGTAATAATTTCTGACTGCATATTGAGTGGTTGTTGTTGGTGGTGGTGATGGTGGTGTTGCAATAGCAACTACGCAACAAACCACAAACACATTGTCATTTTCAAATGCGGCCTTGGTGGGCAAGTGCAGGGAAGAGCATCGAAGGGCGAAGGAGTCGAAAATGCATTAATGTGCTCACATGTGTTGGTGTGTGTGTGTATGTGTGTGCAGCTGGAGTTCGAAAGGCCAACACGCATTTCCGCCAAATAATGCACATTAACGCACTTCATGATTTTGGCGAAGTCAGTAATGAAAGTATAAATTACAGTTAAACGGCGTTGCTGGTGAGCGATTGTAATCGCGGCATCAAGTGCTCGCAATAAATAGCACAACATTTGCACCGCATACACACACACACACACATACGTCCACCCACCTGCTCGCCCGTCTGTTCGCCTAACTCGGCTCGCCACGATTGCGCAGCTGCTCGGCGGCCACTCGCCACTCGTTCACATTTCGCCCTTTTAATTTGGGTTGTTATTGCTGGCCACAGGTTTTAGCAGTAAAGCAACAACAACAACAACGGCACTAACGGTTGTTTTGTTTTTAATGCCAGCAATGGTGTGGTGTGGTGTGGCATAAATTAGGTTAGAATTACAATTTGAATATGCTGGTACACACACACACACAAAGGTACACACGCACACAAAGGTACACATACACGGACAGCAGTTGTAGTTGAAACCATCAAAACATTTGTGGCAATAATCGAAAAAGCGATACATTTTCGCTAAAATTGCCATAAACAAAAAATAACTGTTGTTCAGTAACGGAGTATCACGGTGTGTTGCTATGTGCTGCTGTGTGCTGCCGTCTATGTATTTGTGGGTGCGGAAATGGAAAATAAACAAGCCACACATCGCTGCTGCTGCTGCTGCTAACACATTTCTCTATGGTCATTGCTCGCATTTATCATTTTTCAATTTGGTCCAAATGCGCTGCGGCCCTGACCAGCATCAACAAACCGTGTCCGCACGGCAGTTAGCGCCGCTGTTCTCATGGCCAACTTAACTACAAATTGTAGCAGCAACATGTACTCGTATATGCGCCATCATGCTTGACATGATTGAAATGGTCAAAAAGCTAGCAAATCAGCGAAATCAGCTGCATCAGCTGTGCCCGCTGTGGTATTGTTTATAACGGGATTTGGAAAAGTATTTAAAATCATAGATAAAGCGCCAAGTGAAGCGTTGCGGTTGTTCATTTTAGAATTCACGAATTATTTTGCGAATGTAATAAGTTGAGATAGATGCTGAATGTACGGTGACTTAAAGCCAGGTGAGTGCAACAAACCCTCTTGATAAGCAATATTTTTGAAATAGTCCGAGATATCTTAAACGCCGTGTAAAGACATACATACGTGTTAGGCAGTTTATACCTCGTTCTTGCCGGCGAGAAGTCAGGACTTGCAGGTCAACCTTTCTTTATAGATTTAACCAAAGAACCTTTTCTACACTGTGAGCCTTCTATACAGAACCAGGACTAGTATCTAATATCTTTTTCGGGTCACAGAGAGAACACACCGTACTGAATAAGGAATAAAAAAAATCCTCGTACGGTAGAACCTAAGGAGGAACTACTAGCAGTAAGATTTCTGTGAAGAGTATTCAGACCCTCTTTACACATATGTATGTGCATAGGTAGGTAAGCGACCAATTAGATCTGGGTCTGGAGGTAGCCAAGGGCAAGATGAGGCTAGTCTGTTGTCTGCAAACAGAGATAAGTTGTTGTCAAGGAATTCATGAACTATGGCACCATCTTAATCTTTGACAATACAACCAGGTTGGAGATTAAGCGAAGAACATATGGACTAAGTAAGGAAATGTTCAGGAAAAGCCTCTCTCGACCGACAAAATTAATGCTTCAACAGGCGCTCTTCTTGCGTGTTTGTTTAGAACCATCGGTTTTGTTGCAGACAGATAAAGCCGCGCTAAACCGCGAGCTACACGTATTCGAACTCTACGACGATATCGATATTGTCCAGACCATCATAATACAACTCCTGTGCTGATGTGGACGTGTTGCACGCATGTACGAAGAAGTTCCAGCAAAAGAAGTGTTCGAAGCGTAAGCCGATGAAGGTTGACGAAGGGGACGACCACTATTTCGAGTCAGGCCACATTGAAAAGGACCTATTTACGCTAGAGGTAATGAAATAGAGAAAGTGCGCACAATGCAAAACCATCTGGATAGTTAACATGTTAATAAGAAAGCAGTCATTTGCGAAATTTATATTCAAATATTTTCAAAGTAATTATGCACTTCAGGGTGGTGGACGACATGCCGAAATGGTGGCAGAATGTTTCAGAAGATAATATAAATCTGCAAACACTGCAATGGGGTTGAAAAAGTAAACGTCGGTCGGAATAATTGCTCGGCATAATGGAGGCGGACCACTATCTTGTTGTAGTTGTAGTGTAGATACGCCGCTATCAAACACAAGGAAAGTTCGACGTTGAAAAGCTGCAATCACAACAGACTGCCGAGCGATTTTCTACTCGACTTACACTCCTGCTCTCTGAGAGCACTAATCAGCAGCTCGGTATAAGAGAACTGTGGGACGGAATTTCAAACTCCCTTCGTACACCTCCAAACGGAATTATTAGATTTCGGAAAGGTCGGAAAAACAGCTGGTACGATGAAGACTGCCGTGTCGCAGTGGATAGAAAACAGACTGCCTACCTCGCAACGTTACGATCGACCACAACACGTGCGGGATGGAATAGATTCCGAGAGCTGAAGAAGGAAACAAGACGCATATGCAGACAAAAAAAGAAAAAGGCCGAGATGCGTGAGTATGAAGAGCTTGCGAAGCTGGCCGACAAGGGTAATGCTCGAAAATTCTATGAGAAGATACGATGAATTACAGAAGGTTCCAAGACCGGGAAGTTTCTTGAAGGACACAAAGAGGTGATCTAGTAAGAGCGGGGACCATTTGATTACTGGCCTAGCTGTTCAAAAACGGCGGGGAAGAGTTGACAAAGTGCATGCGTCAGTTGCTTTGCAAAATATGGTCGGATGAAAGCATGCCGGACGATTGGAACCTAAGTGTGCTCTGCCCAATCCACAAAGAAAGCAATCCCACAGTCTGCGCCAATTACCGTGGAATAAGCCTTCTTAATATCGCATGTAAGGTACTATCAAGCGTACTGTGTGAAAGACTAAAGCCCACCGTTAACAAACTGATTGGACCTTATCAGTGTGACTTTAGACCTGGTAAGTCAACCATTGACCAGATATTCACCATGCGCCAAATCTTGGAAAAGACCCGTGAAAAGAGAATCGACCCACCACCTCTTTGTCGATTTTAAAGCCGCCTTCGACAGCACGAAAAGTGCTGCCTTTACGCCGCTATGTCTGAATTTGGTATCCCTGCAAAACTTATACGGCTATGTAACTGACGTTAAGCAGCACTAAAAGCTCCGTCAGGATCGGGAAGGACCGCTTCGAGCCGTTCGATACCAAACGAGGTTTCAGACAAGGTAATTCATTACCGTGTGACATATTTCATTTATTGCTGGAGAAAATTGTAAGAGCTGTAGAGCTGAATAGAGATGGTACAATCTTCTATTAGATATTCACATTATCAGCCACAACAACCACACCGTGACTGCTGCTTTCTCCAGACTGGATAAGGAATGGAAGGATATGGGTCTGGTAGTGAACGAGGACAGTACGAAATATCTCCTGTCATCAAAAAAACATTCATAGCATTCGCGACTTGGCTCCCATTTCACTGTTGACAGTCATAACTTCGAGGTCGTAGATAATTTCGTCTATCTAGGGACCAGCATTAGCACCAATAATAATGTCAGCCTTGAAATCCAGCGCAGAATCACTCTTGCCAACAAGTGCTACTTTGGACTGAGTAGGTAATTGAAGAGTAAAGTCCTCTCTCGGCGAACGAAAACCAAACTATACAAGTCCCTCATCATACCGGTCCTACTCTATGGCGCAGCAGCGTGAACGATGTCACCTTCTGATGAGTCTAAGAATGCTAACTGATTAGCTTCCGCTACCACCAATCATCTGTAATTAAACTGATTTAATATTCAAGTAAGATAAATTACTCATATGGTTATTCCATTCGTGAATTTTTAGTTCTCACAAGCAGCTTTGTTGGACGATTTCCCTGAAAATTTGGATCTGATCGGAGAAAGCAAGAGTTAGCTCAAATCTATATAAATATTTCCCAGAATACCATTTTTAAATGTTAATTTAAATACCTCGGCAACCACCTAGATAGGCGAGTTACCTGGAAAAGCCATATTTCTGCTAAAATACAGCCCCTCAAACTTAAAACGACAGCCTAAAATGGTTAATGCTATGGGGCTCTGCCTGCGAAACTTGTATTTATGGTATAAAATATAGGGATTCCATTCAAAAATGCTCCGATACCTCACAGGTGCAGCTGGGTATATATGGTATACAGGTATTAAAGAGCAACAATTTACCTGACATCCCTTGCTATTAATGTACGAAAGTAGTACTTGATTAGTTATTAACATTCTAATAAGTTTTAGAGCTCAAATTAAGCAGATTTAAGAAATGTCTTTGATGTTTAAAAAAAAAAGAAAAAGAAAAAAGAAAAATACTGCATTAAAAAAGAACAAAGTTCATTAGGCTAAAATGTTTTCATTTAATTTGACTTCATTCATAATTCTAATTCCATCTTTTCTTTTCTGCCGAAACTATTACCAAAGTCAGGCCATGAATTCCAGAAATAATCATAGAAATGTGCCTTTAAACATACCAACACATAGCCTGGCATAACACAACAATGCAAATGAATTGCAGGAAGAGTCAGCAAAGAGTGAGCAAAGGCTGAGGAGTTAGGGCGGTGTGGCTGGCAATATTTTCAAGAATTTTTAATATTTTTAAAATTTACTTTACAGTTATTAATAACAGACCAACAGACAATGCAATTTTTTTTTGGTTTTTTTTTTGTTGCTGAGAGAGTATAAAGAAGAAGAAGACACAAATGTAACCACAACAATGGGTGCAACGAGTACAAAAATAAAAACAACAAATGGTTAGTAATGGAGTGAAGCAAATATCTGAATGCCAAATAAACTGCCGAAAAAATAACGGAAGTACATAATAATAATAATAATAATAATAAATATGTAATCAAAATAATGCAAATAAGCAAAAAGATTTCTTACTTAAATGGGAAAAGAGTACTCGAGTTCATGGGCAAGGAGATGGAAGAGAGAAAATATTAAATTAAGCCTAGACACAGGCGAACTTTGTGGAGCACAGAAGCGGATGAGGGGAGTGGTTGCTAGCTATTTTAGTGGGAGTAAAAACAGAGAAGGCGCTTCGTTTACTTCTGAGTGAAGACGGCACAGAAGCATGTATGAGCCACCCTCAGCGACACACATAAGCGAACAAACGCTTCATCTTCTGCTGCTTATGCTAATCTCACAAGTGGCTTTTCGGATGGATGAGTGTGGCATAAGTGCAGCGCGACAGTAATAGCAGGCTACATACCTCTCTCCCCGGTCGGAATTCCACCATACTCAACCAGCCATCCATTATCTATTGGCATAACCATTGGCTCAGCCGCTGCCTGCCATGCGATTTATGGTACGTGCAAGCATTCATGCAACCCACCAACCAACCAACTCGTCAACATTATTAACTCAAAATGTCATTCGCTGACATGGGCCCATTCAATGATTTTGATTTCTCTGCCCTCTCACATCGCTGTCACGCGCTGCTTCTCCTTAGGCTGCCAGTATTGCACGGCCTTTTCGCTTTTGTGCCTTTACTATCTTGATTTTTTTTCTATTTTGCTGATGCAGCAACAAATGTTGCATTCAACATGTTCGAGTACTTGTGCTGATGAGTATCAGCGGGAGTCATGCTGGCAGGCAGGTGGTGTGAGAGCCGTTAAGTGCATGTGACAAAAAAGAAAGAAAAAAAATAGAAAAGCCGCCTAATACCGAGTACTTAGTGGGATACTTATGTACAAACACACATGTACATACACGTATGTCTAAATGCCTACATACTTGATACCCAAGCGGAAGGGGGAAACATATTAAAAATAAAATCCTTTTGGCCTTCAAGCAAAATAATGGCGTTTAATATAAAAGTGCATGAGTTCTTTCCTTTTTTTGTTTTTTTTTTCTTTTTGGAAAATCTACAAAAATTACAGAACTTACATACATATGCACATACGCACAACATACAGCATGGTAATATATACACGTTGATGCCTGCAACTTGAAAATTTCTTTTCGAAATATGTTTCTTCCATAAAAATTCCAAGCTGAATTGAGTCGGCCCCCAAATCGTTCGTAGGCAAAAAATTCGCATTTTCATTTCATTGCAACTATGAAAAGAAATACAAACACATATACATATACAACCATGTATGTGTGCACTCCAATTCAAGTAAACTTCTTTATGCATATTGCAAATGCAGTTGGTATTATTATTTGTAGTTGTTTTTGCTGCAAGCCACCTGCTATGGTGAGCTTTAGTCGGCGGCCATATCTTCACCTTCACGCCACTGCAGCAAGTAATCCCGCATATATTTTATGTTCGCAAAATTATTTGTTTTGTCTGATTGCGGATTTGCAAAGTGCATCGTTTGCTTTGTGACTTTATGGTTGGTAGACTTGAGAAATATTTCTGCCTCCTGCCTCCTGCCTGTTGCCTGTTGCCTGTTGCCTGTTGTTATACTCATATCTACAACTGAAGCTGAGACAAATACTCATGGAGTGTGAGGGGGGTTTACTTTTATGTGTTTGTGTATATTTGTGACAGTCGGTGTCAGGCAACGTCGGTGTTACTGCCAATGATGCGCATTTCCGTGTGTCGCAAATTCCATCGGAAATCTTCATTTTTTATGTTCAATATTCCTTGACTATTTGCTGTTGCAGTAAATCCATTTAATTTGTGGTAGATATTCACAAATGTTGCGGAAAAGTCTGTTGATTTCAGTAAAATTTAGATGGTATGAAAACTCGTTTCCAATCCAAAATGTAGTTAAATAGTGAATTAAAGTCAGAAGTTATACAAAAAAAACGTCTAATGCTGAGTGAATGACATTAATACGAGGTTCTCTTCTAGAATTCACCACACTTGTTGGTAATGGTTTCAAAAATGGTCATCAGATTGATGTTATTTACACTGAACTCAGCAAAGTATTTGACAAAGTCTCTCATTCTATATTTCCCTTTAAAGGAGATAATTTTTTGTTCCTATCTTCCTTTTTTAAACGGTTTTCATCGTACGAATTTTAAATTTTCTATATCAAACGAAATATCAATATCAACTGGAGTTTCTCAAGGCAGTCATCTTGGCCCTTTACTCTTTCTAAAATTCAAAGAAATATTGCACCTGGAAATCATCTAAATCGAATTCAGCATTTTACAGTAAATTTTTTCATAAAAGTAAGTAAACACTTCCTTTAAGATCTTAGACATTTTAGACCCTTTTTGTGTTCCTGCAATGTTAGTTTGTCTGACGATTCTAATATTCACTCTGCCAAAATCTTCTGTCTCTATTTTCTGTATGAAAACCTACTTACTGAGAGTTTTGAATAAATAGGTAAACAGCAGCTATAACAAATCGCAAATCTGTAGTGCGACCTTCCGTAGTCGGTTTAGAACTCAGAGTTTTGTTTCAGGCGCGTTCCTCGGTCAGTTGGGTGAGAGATGGGTAACGCTGAGTTCGCCGTCGAAAAAAGGATGCTAAAACTAATCGTTGGGAGGCATTTGTACAAATATAGTAAAACATCTTGATCAGAAATCATATTTTCGCCCTGTTCATTAATAACGTCATTTGGGGTTGCGATTCATAATTGATTTTTTCTATTTTACGGTTGTAGCTGCTTCACATCGAACTTTGGTTACCTTCAAAAATAAGAGTTAAAAGTTATCGTGACAACAAAAGGTCACCAAGCCAATGGCATTTGTTAGCAAACGGACTCGACGATCGATGTACTGCAATCAGTGATGACGCTTGCACTTCCAAGGCTTGTTCTAAGAGTTCCACGGTCCTTTCTAGCCAGACAACTGCCCAATTATGATATATATCGGAAAAGTTGAATTGAAGAATTTGCACAGGATCTCAATTTTCGCTGAAAAGCCCAAACCCTCCTGGAAAAGTCTTCTAACTTTTGCACGACCCAGGATAGAGTTCTTTACCCACTCTGGCATTCCTTCTGGCCCTCCTTAGGTTCTTACATGAAGAGCACTCCTTGTTCACTAGAGCTTGACCGATTTGCTTTATTATATTTTCTTGTGCTTTCTAAAACTGCTCCTATTCAGAGCCGCCATGCCACATCCGAGCCATAGTCAGCTTATGCCGTTCCGATTATAATTAAGTTAACAATATTACACCATTCTCTGGACCATAGAGCAAGAGCTGGCCGGGGATGTTAAGCGATTTGTAGAGTTCGGTTTTGCTTCCTCGAGAGAGTACTTTACTTTTCATTTGCCTACACAGTCTGAGTACAGTTGTTTAGCAATACTCTTGCGTCCATCTAGTGAACGCTGGAAACGTGAGCGACCCTTGTGCAGGAAGCTAAATCCAATCCGCATCTTGAGTCACGACTTACAAAGAGGCCTATTTATGTCGTACCTCAATACAATTACAATTGATTGATTGTTCATACATCCAACTTGATTAGTAATTTTTTGTCAAAACTTGCATTGCTTCCATCAACGATTAGGTCTACACTGATCTATGCTCAGCACTTTAATCCTTCAAGTTCAAAACAGTATTCAAAACTCTGCCTCTGAAAATCTGCTGTTGCCTCATTTTAAACGCTTTTGGTGCTTTTCAATTTAACAAATTGAATACGATGCTTAATTTCGCGCGAACGGTCGGCGATCAAATAAATTTGGAACGTGAGCGCTTGCAACAGTCAGCTCAAGGCGGTGCGGCGTCACGACGTCTCCGGGCGAAATGAGTAACAAAATTCTAGAATAAGCAGCAAACAGATTCGCAGAATTTTAATAGTTCTACGTACATACCTACACATGTAAACTACATACTAGTACATATGCACTAGCAGAGGTGTATATCTCTAAACAAAACAGTTGAAAAGTAGAATGAAGAAAAATTTGCAAATATTTTGAGTGTAACATAAAAATGCAGAAGTTGGCATTTGAAGTTAAGTACATATGGAAAAGCATGTGCATATGTATGCATGTGTGCGGCATTTGCATTTTTTACAAGCATCACTTTACAGATTTACAGTTACACTTTTACATACAAATGCAGTTTGCTGAAATTCCAGTACATTGTTCGTCGTTGGCTAAGCAACTAAAGTGAAATAAAAGCGCTGTAACTGTCTTAAAAATCATTTAACGGTACAATCCAACTAAACGTTATAGTTTGCACTTGCAATGCGAAAAAAAATAGGAAGCAGAAATGGCAGTTTTTTGCGCCGAAGGAACATTTAAATGCCGCTGACGGCTTCATAAGTTGACCGCCCGCCCGCCTTTAACTGCCTGCCACACGAGTGGCGCTCGCCAAGCAAAATGAGAATTCGGCGAAGGAACTCATTACTTAAATTTATTTTGCACTTAACCAAATGTTTTATTGCATTCCAGCGATGGCACGAAAGCAAAAATATACAAGAACAAAAACAAAAACAAAAAGGAGGAAGCATTAGGCCGCACGCCCATTTGCCACCCACCCGCCAACAGTTGATAGTGCTTGCTAGTAATTGAGTCCTTCGCATCCTAGCTTCCACGCTTTTGGTCCTTTTCACGCTCACGACAGCAATAAAAACTCATATTTTTGTTGAACACATTTTTTGTTGCTGCTTCATTGCTTTGTTGCTGCCAACAGCTGTTGAAATGGTTGTTATTGTTGTTTTGTGCATATTTGCAACATGTAACGTTTGCAATTCTTTTTTATGAGTCCATTATTCGTTTGTTTGTTTTTTGCATTTTAATTTTTTTTTATTCTCGAAGGCAGCAGTGGGAAGCTGACTTCTTCAATTTTACGCTGCGAAAATTCGCTATTTGAGAATACTTGCCGTACAATATACATTTTTGTACCGCAAATGTATCGTGTTTGTACCGAAAGATATACTTCTTTACTTTTGGAAAAATATTTATTGCTGTTAAAAACTGATCTAATATTGCATCCAAGTAATTCTAACAAAAAAGTTATTAATTTAAATTATCAAAAGTATCCGAAACTATAAAGTATCTACTGGGCATTAAAAGTAGGTATCCAATATTTTAAATACTTATGTATAAAGTAATATGAATAAAATACACATATTTCTAAGGTGAAAAAATATTCAATTCGTCAACTTTTATTATACCGAAAAAGGTACAACAGAGACCAAAACTATCATCACTAGACTGTATATTACTTTTCCTATTTTCTTCGACAGAATTCAGTAATTGTTTTCATTAAAAAACGTTTAATGGAAAATGAGAAAAATTAAGTACTTCACACGAAAATATGTTTAGTTAATAACAGTACGTAACTGCTATGGGGGAATAGGCACGCCTTTACTGAGCAAACAAATTTAGTTTTTTTTGCAAAAAAATCTGCTTTCTAGAACCAACCCATATTCTAGCACGACTACTATATATTATACTAACTTTTACTCATGGTTTCGCCTGCTGTCTTTCTATTCTTTCAATACATTAGCAGAAACGACGGTTTAGTATATGATGTTCGTCACCCACAAAATACACCTGCAAAGTTTGTTCTGTCTATTAGATATATGTTTAATTGTCGCTTTCTAATCGCTGAACCAATTTTTGGCCGAGCTCCTCCTCTAATTTGTGGATTGTGGCTTGATGTTTTACCATACATATGGAGAGACCTACAGTATATACCAATCCTATGGTTTTTTTATGAGGAGCCTTTATTTCATGTCTGAAATACACTCGGAGGGGTTGGCATTCCCTGCCGAGGGTCGAACGGAATTAGTAGATTTAACTTAAATTTGCTTTTAAATTCATTTCCTATAAGTCTTGGATGTTGGATGGACCATGACTTGAAACCTGGTCTTCCGAATGACAGTACGCAATGCTAACCACTCGGCTATCCCGATAATATATAGCTTATTGAGATTTTCGACAATGATAGGAAATTCTACGTTCCGGCTTTTCATCTAGTATTCTCTTCTAAGAGAACCGCAGTAAAAACAAAAACTACAATGATATATAAATTTGGGCAATTCGTACCAGGAGAAAAAGTACAGGTTCTCACTATCAGCGACGTCATGCTGTGATCAATTCAGACATCTTCAGCATTATATGGAATAATACCCTAGGAGACACAAATAATCCCGAACTGCATGAAATGTTTTAATATGTGGAAAAATTTTTCGAACTGGCAGGCACAGTGGACTCTATTGTTGTGGAGGCAGAAATATGGTTCACTAGGATAATCTAGGATAGAAAATTTTTTTTAAAGACATATCTGCATTTTGGAAATCGGAATTACTTTTACTTCCTTTATTTGGGAGAATTGCTTAAAGGCTCATACCCTCACGCAGCCAATGGTCTACTAATGAACCAGCATACCTTTTAGAATCTATCTCGTTTTTTACACATCCCACTGTGAGGATCAAAGTCCGCTGAGGACCTCCTCTGAAATTTCTGCAAAGATAGAAAGCATCAAAGAAAAGTGAGAACTGAATTTTGCTCCATCATAGTTTAAGAATATTTAAGCACACAATTTTGAGAAAGAACTCGGAATCGGAACGTATCACATGACGCCAACTAAAGCTCAAGCGTCTATTGAATGTACTTTTTCGTAGAACCAAAGCAAAGTAGTAGATATTCATAACTTTTACAACAACAACAAAAGTGCGGAATTAGAGATAGAGACTGAATGAAATGAAATCGAATTCAAATCGAATTGATGTCAATTTTATGCTAATCTCTGGCGACACACCGACTGCTTAATGGAAATATGAATATCAACGAGGTAAATTTTCACATATACGTAAATATGTACGATATATTGAATGCCAATGCATATGATTATGAAAGAACATGCATGTGAATGTGTGTGTGGGCGAAAAGTAAAAGCCTGTTCTAACTGTCAACACATTATTGGCATATTTTGACATCCCAAATGTAGGGAAGGGCAAACGCCGAGATGAGGCTAAGTTTGAAAGGTTTAAAATTTAAATTATTACTTAAAAATTTAACGGCATCCAAAAACCAAAATCCATTGTTAAAGTGTATTGTTTAAGCAATTATTCCCCTTTATTTATAGCTCAGCGTTTTCGTCGCATTCCATCTATCAGTTTTCTTCCTCGACATGTTATAAAACATTGTGCAAAATCATTTCCTTCTCCCGCCCGCTTTTAGTGCTGGCTCTGCCACCAGCCGCGCTAATCATTGTCCCCTTGCACGAGCTGACGGGTCAGTAGCCCAATTGACTTTGTAATCAAATCCAGCTATTAAGTCAAAATATGCGCCACCGATAAACAAAACCACACTTCCCCACACACGCGCCCACTCATACATACATAACGAGTAAACAAACGATAAAAATATGCTGATATTATTTTCATAGTATAGTTTTAGGCAAACAAACTAACAAACAAACGGATGAATGAGTGTTGAATGAACGAGCAAATCAAACTGTACCGAAGCGAAACGAGGCGAACCGCAACCGAAGACCCCAAAGCAAATTTGGCCAGTTAAAGCGCCGAAAAGTTGGAAAGTCACTTCAGCAGCAGCGAAATGCAAATATTTGGCTGAGTGTTGATTGTCGGCGGTGTGAGGAGGAAGCATTGAAAGTGTTTACATAGAAGCTCAGAAATGATGGAGTACATTCATTCATTTATACATATTGTACATAGAAACATGCAGTGCAGAAGGAAATGCAACGTCAGCGGGTTGTGAATAAAATAAAAGGAGAAAATATGGGTTTGTTGAGGCTGTGGTGAAGTTCAGTGGTCGCATAATGGTGTAAAGACTTATAAGTGAGAGTTTAAATAGGGAGAGTTTTTTGGAAGGAAAAACCTGAAATAACGTTTTAAATTAATTGTTGCAACTAGTGAAGGATTCCAAAAACATTTCGCTTGTAACTAGTTTTTAACTTTTTCGGAACTAGTTTGGCACTAGTTCGTTGGGATTTTGGTAGCAATATTGGAAATAATTTTGATATATAAAGTATTATTGTATTTTGGAGTTGTACTTACTGAAGTTTTGCGTTCTTAAAAGAAACAACTTGGAATTAATTGGAGACCAGTCAAAAACCAGACTGGTATGAAACTAGATCTCTTTTGGTAAGAAAATTATATGAATTTTCATAAAGTTTTTATAACTAGAATCGTACTAATTTGTATTTATATCGGCTTTATTTCACGATCATTTTCGTAATATTTTCTTTTAAATTCCGGAAATACATATTTACTCTACTACAACAAAGTTTTTTAATATTCAGCATGTATGTTCATTGATTGTTACTTTATTATTTTATTGATAACTTTTACAGAGGTTTTGGTTGAATTTGTTATGAAAAAATATTCACTTTGTCCGTTGAAGACAGATTCGCCTCCACTCAATAGAGCTTTTTAGTTCAAAATTTTGGACACATAATTGTCCGCGTCTGCCCGAGAGAGATTGCGCCTATATTTGGTGCATGAAAACCCTCCGCTTCACTTCATATTAAAGCAGCGAAAACACTCGCACATCCATTTTAAATGATTTTCAACAATTTCTTTTTAATATGTGAGAATTTATGTTTCATTTTTGCAGCTTCCTCTAACTAATTCAATCAACACTCGCACTATATTAAAGCTGAATATTCATTGACTACTATTACACGTATCTATTTTCATCTTTAATTTCCTAGTGAAATGGTTTAAGTACTACAGACTGCATGTCTCTCCCATTCTCGTCTCCCCTAAACAGTCTACGCAATGTGTCAATCATAAGAATGTTTAAAATTAGTGCATAGTGAAAGGCCTCATTAGGATGCATACACGAGCTAACAGTTATTTATATGCCCATGCCATTCATTACCTTATTAACACACAGCTGCCAAGGCGCCATGCCATGCCCAATACTCGGTATTCATTATAACGCCCATGTACTCGCACACTAACAAAATATAGTCGACTTTATGGCGTTCGAGCAGTTTACGCGCGTGTTAAATAAAAATGCAAACTTTTCACATAAAATAAATTGCTGGCAAAATAATAGTTAAAACATTTAGCGACGCACGAACAGCTGCCAATATGAGTTAGGCGGTCGGCGCTGCGTCGCTGAGTTGAGTTGAAAATTCATAATACAAGCAAACGGGTGTGTGTGTGTGTGGGGGGGGGGGGGGGTATTGCCTGTAGTTTGGCCATAAATAATAATTGCGCGCGTTTGTGAAACGTCAAAAGTCCACACAGACTATGTAGGGTTAAAATGACGACTTCAACTTCCGCCTTCCATCACCACTCCCCCGCCCTTCCTTGCTTTTAATTGCTGCCGCTTACTTTACAGGTTTTCCAGTGCGCTGTTTGTGCGCTCAACTTCTGCGCCGCTAATATTTATTTATTTATTAATTTACTTTGACTTTGTTGGAAATGTGTGAAAAATATGTTTATAATTGTTATTAGAAAGTAAAATAGGCAAAGTAAGTTATGAAACCCACCAACGCCTCCAGTCAACCGAGTCAAATACAATTAACGAGCGCGGAAATTGCGCGAAGCCTGGGAGCGTCCGTCGGTGTCGGCGCTTAACAAATCGTTGGCATTTATTAAGCCAACACTTGCTCAAGAGCGTTGAGTGAAATGACTTTAAATTATGTTATTTAAGTTCGAGGCGTTAAGTAAACCGAAATATGATGGCAGAAAAGCGTGAAAAATTCCTTAGGCCTGCTGATGAGTTGTTGAAGTGGTGGAGTTCTTCATAAACCGGAAATATGCCAGCAGGATTTAATGACGATATTCATACACACACACATGTACATATTTGAATGTTGCTTATATAAAATACATTTAGCAGAGAATCATAAAAAGCACCAGCAGATGTTGAAATGAATTTTACTTATTTATCGAGAAATTTAGATATGTATGCGGCCATTCCATTTACAACTTAACCAAAGATGCTATTTTCTGAATTTCGGCATAAGGCTTAATTTTAATCTTTGACTTGCAGATTTCGATATGCCATATGTTTTAAGAATTTTTCTTGGACTCATGGGCTTGTCAAAAACTGAGAAAAGCTGAGCTAGCCCATAAAGTATGTGATGAGTTGGCTAATAGTTCATAAATTCCAGAAAATCTCACTAGAAAGCTTTTACTTTGGGCTATCTGCTTTATGATCACCTTATATTGATATCCCTGCTGATATTTATACCTTCAGTTTGAGAATTTTATTAAGTAACTTAAGAGTAAGAATACTTTTCTCTTTATTTGTCCTCCACGAAATTTGTCTTATAATGAAATGTGTCCAATTTATGTTGGAATCTGGTTCTAGATCTATGTATATTCGTAAGCATTTCCGTTTTTCAATATCGCCTATATTCCTTTCTCGCGTAACTCTTTGATCAAGCTCCCCTGGATAGACTTCTTTATCTTCAGTGACAATCCGTTTGCTGAACTAAATTGTGCAGCACTTATCGAGATAGCTCCAATCCAGAAATTATCTATTTACTTTTCTTTACATATTTACAAAATGCGGGGTTCGTGTGTATGTATGTAATGGGGTATAGTCAAGCTTCTGGGTATGCTGTTACAGTTGCATTCCTAGTCTTGCATCCACGCCGCGCACCCTGGAAACGTGAGCAACCTTTGTACAAGATGCGGTAAACAACCCGTTTGGAGCCTTGGGTCACGGCTACTCAGAGAGGAAGCTTCAGTGGGGCCCCTCCGACTTATTTGGTTTAAAGGTGTATTAACCAGAAGTGCGGCTGCGAGCGGGCGTCGGTCTTGAAACAAGCGGCTCGCTATTTGAATGTATAAAAACTTTAAACTAACTCGCCTAGCGAGGTTGTGCGCTAGGTTTGGAACCCGCCACATAGAAACCAGCTACAATGAAAAGTTACACAACGCCTCGGATGAGATACCCCCTATCTGTTGACCACCCCCGCAAACGAATTAAGAATCACGATTTGAGGGCATTCACCTGGAATGTCCGGTCCCTTAATTGGGAAGGTCCCGCTGCCCAGCTGGTTGATGTACTCGTAAGAATAATGGCTGACATCATCACCCGGCGCGATGTGAAAATCATGCTTAGCTATTTTAATGCCGGGGGGGCAAAGAAGGTATCTTCGGCACAACTGTTGGAAAATACAGCCTCCACGACGAAGGATCCCCAAATCGGTTGAGGCGGATCGACTTCGCCGAGGCCCGAGACATGGTCGTCTATAGTACTAGAATCCAGCACGAAAAATTCACCAAGCTACTTGGCTATCTCCTAATCGAAAGACATAAAACCAGATCGACCATGTTGTGATAGACGGAATATATGTATCCAGTGTTCTTGACGTGCGTATGCTTGTTGCAGCGAAGATACGCATGCGTCTCTGTGTATCGAAGAACGCTCGCCATATGTTGACTCATATCCACCAAAAAAGAGCAGAGTAGAGAAATAAGTGGTCTATATAGTCGCTAAAGTTTAAATTTCCATATTACTGACGGTAAAGTCCACGACCGCCATCGTACGTACACGGTGGGTAGTTATCTTATACATGGAACTCCCATATGTTTTATTGCGAGTGTTGACACGTATCAGTCTCGATCATTCTAAACTCTTTTCTCCAGACGGCTGAATAGAACAGAGTATCCCTTCTTTCAGTCCCAAGTCATTGAAATATTTAGGTGAGCCGCTAAGCGGACAAACTTGCTAGACAAAGTACGACCAAGGTCAATCTCTCTGATGCTAGTCAAAGATTTCATCTGCAGTTAGGTTATGGTAACGTCAAAACAAAGCTTTTCCCTTCAAACTTGGCTGAAATGTTACCGGGGAAGATCTTATGGCTTAGGCTCCCTCGAAACGGAGGATATTTCAAACACTATTGGGATCCTAACTGGACATTTTTCAATCAGAAAGACTGGAGGCTTGGTTCAGAAGATGATTCAAGCGCTGTAGAAACGATAAAGGAAATAGACCTGCTATGCAGACCAGCTTTCACTAAGCAGAAATATACTTCGGCATATTGAAGTGGACTTCATAGATAGATTTTGCCGAGAAGCAGAAGTTAAAGTCAGCGGCCTAATAATGCTTAAAAGAGTCCTGTCTTTTCACCTGCATATGCCTTTAATAGCAATTGTGTTCGTTTCTCACGATTTTCATATGAAATGAGTGCATAAATATCCAGCCTCTGCAAATAGAGCCATAAGCAGAATAATTATTTTCCTGTATTTAAGCTCATTTAGATACGCTTTCGCTTATGTCCTCTTTACACTCACTCCAAATTTTATCTTCATTAAATTTACCAAAAGAAAAAAATCATAATATATCCTGCATCCTTGCGCGCATGAATATTTATGCTGGAAGTTATGCTTAAATCTTGCAACAATGCACCCAAATTTTTACTCCAAATTCTGCTTAAAATATTTAATGATAATATTTAAAACCTTTCATGCTGCGCATTGGTGAATTCGCCAATGTGACGCGCATATGTTTGTAGCCGGCACGCCCACACTCAGCCTTGCACTTGCAACACCTTTTTAGCCTGAGTCCATTTTATTCATTTTCATTCTTTTTCTGCTTCACTACATTTATTTTATAGTACAACTTTTTGTTTGTTGTTATTTTTGTTGTCCTCGACAACTACACAGTCACATTCATACTCGTATATCTAACTGTCTAGTGTTTGAAACGCCTGCCGCTGATTATGATTTTCCATTTGTGCAAAATTAAAATTTCCTTTCACGAAAATCACATAGAAAAAATAGCGCAGAAATATAACCAACACCCACGCACATACACCCATACACCCAAGTATATACCTATATGAGTATGTATGAGTGTGTGTGTGAAAAAATATAAATAAATGTAATGGTTGATGCAAATATGTGCAAACAAAGAGAAAACGGGGACGCAACTGTTGGGAGGACATATGAGTAGAGACGTTGCGGGGATGAGAGTGCGAGCCACAAGTAATGAGAGTCGTAGCAAGGCAGGGGAGCAGCACAGATGGTTGTTGTTGGTGCGAGAAATCTGTGAAAAGTTTTCATCAAAAATCACCAACGGCTAAAACTGTGTCGGACGGTAGCTGGGCGTGGAGGCCGACGCGCTGGCCAACTGGGTGGGAAGGAGTGTCTATTGTGGCACGACTTGGACGACGCGACAAATCAAAGGCTCACATTACAAAAATTTTTTTTTCTTTTATTTTATTTCATGCCTATTTGATATACTTTATTCACTTCTATTGTCAGATTTGTTTGCTGATTGCACTGTGCCTACAGTTGTTGTTGCTGTTGCTTTTGCTGATGATATTTGCGCAATGTTTGTGTTGTTGTTCCAACTGTCATCATTGCTGTCATAGCTATGGTTGTACGCCTGTCATTGTAGCTGTTGTTGTTGCTGTTGATGTTGCCCATTCAAAGATATCGTTACAATTGTGTGGTGACATGAAAAACACATTTGTAATCCGATGTCAGGATGTTTGTGGGGCGAGCGGAGAGTGAAACTGTCTATCGTATATACGCTTATATATGTATGTACGAGTGGAGTATAGTAGCTGTATGCGCATTACATTCTGTGGTTGTTGCGGGCTTGACAGGCCGTACCAATGTTTTCGTTCTTTTCGAGAGAGGTCAAAACTTCGTGTTCCACCCACGAGATATTTTGTGCTCTCGAGGTCCGCAAGACAGTTTCTGTTTCCATGCTTGTGCTTACTGCTATTTTCATTTTTACATAGAGTTAGATTTCTTTTTCTATACAGTTCTGTGGGATTGAAATTGTAAATTTGCTCGGAAAGCCTCTCAATCCGTGAATAAATTCGACGCGAATATCTCCAAACAAAAGCCGGTGATCATGTTTAATTACCATAGAAATACGTTTTACCGCCACTCGCTCGTTAACAAGGAGTTACGAAACCTCAGCGGGGCGGAGCGATCAATCTAGGATCACAGCAAATACCTGTGAGTAATTTTGAACAGCAATGAGGCGAACCTCAATCAAGAACTTCAAATAACCAAAGGGTCTATCTTCCAGCCAGTGTAACCTAACCTAAGCTTATCTTCTTCTACTTACCACATCCAGACACTTGTGCGCTGTTGCCGTTCAGTTTCAAATACATTCTACATGTTCCGCGTTTAGTTCATTATTCTATTTTTACTTTGTATATATGTATATGCAAACACATACAAGTATGTATATAAATCTATTTACCCACAGTTACACATATTCAGCATCTATACTCACGCTTGTGCTGTGAAAAACGCATTTTTCGCCTCTATTTCTGTAGGGTCCTTTATGAATGCAACACCAGGAAAAAATCTATTTCATATTTTCATTGCCGCCATCTACATACGTGTATATACATACTTACATAAATACGCACACAAACATGCGACTATTGTATTAATAAGAAAAAAATTATTAATCACCGCTTGGTTGCAGAGCCTACGCCTGCTAGAAATCATATGAGCGCCAGTTGCTGTTCTTTTCCCGTAATATTTTTTCGCAAGGCGGGGAAGGGGATTTGTCCGGTGAAGCGCTTCGTTTTGCGGTTTGACTGTCCTTTGTTTTGTCGGTTGGTTTGCGGCAATTGCAATTGTGGTGCGGTCGACCGCCGTTGTAGGTGTTGTTATTGGGATTTTCGTGGTATTTTACTATTACTATTGCCGCTACTATTAATGCTACTCTGACTATTGCTACTACTACTACTTCGTGCAGTTTGATGATTGCGCTTTTACAAAATGTCATTGTTGCTGTCTAGTGTTGTTGTTGTTATTGTTTTCATTGTTGTTGCAATTGCTTTTGTCCAGTCAGTTTGTCTTGAGTTTGCATTTGTGGCCACAAACTGTACCGCAGCCCCATTACATACTCTCACACACACAAACACACATACAAACAAACACTCAGTGTTATTGTAATTATCTAAGCACATACATATACATAGTCATACATATGAATTTAAAAGCTGATATACCGACATAACTGACATTTGCATACATAATTTACTGCATTTAAATACAAATGCTTTACGGAAATTGATATCAGTGTCCAACAGGATTGTGGAATTTTTAAATGCACCTACATTTGTATATATGTATAATAATATTTATGTATCTTTTATATATAGGTATAAGAAATTCATATTACTAAAGTGTCGATTTATTTTTTCACAATTAAAAAACTGAAAACGCAAAATCAGCCTAAATGTATGCCACAAACTACGTTACACAATTGCTTGTGAGGGAATGAATATGATTTAAGAAATGGCTAGTAAGAGAAACAATCTTTGAAGTGAAGCGTTGAGCCAGCTTAATACCCTTTCGTACACCAAATTGAAAACTGCGAAATTTTGAAAATTTCTGAGCAGGAAAATTTAAATTTTAGCTAACAAAGTAAAGGGTTCTGCTTTAAGAGGAGATTATCGTCCGACTACTCCAGCAATCGGTAACATTTGAATGAAATTTTATGAGACTGGATCGCCGATATTGTAAAGCCTTTGCATCATCATTTTGCTCATTCCACCTCAAATATCACTATTGTGAGTTAAAGTGTGGCTTACCACCTGAATGTATCTAATTTGCGACGTTCTCAAGAGCTCAAATTTTCTGGCAGCAGATTATGGCGTATAAAATCCAACCCACTCAACAACTGAAGCCAACTGACTATTTATCCCCGATCATACGTCAATTGGGTGCTTGAGCAACAAGAACTGGACGGCGATTTTTCGAACAAAATTTTCCTCAGTCACGAGACACATTACTCATTCGGGGGATACGTTAATAAGCAAACTTGTCGTATTTAGGATTCAGAGAATCATCGCAAAATTGAATAGAGATCATTACACCCAAATAAACATACTGTCCGGAGCACTCTTTGGTATGTGGTTTCACACAACACGAGCGAATATAGCTTTATTGCTAGAGAATTTGCGCGGCCTTGTGGCGATTCGGTTGAGCTTTTTGTATAGAGCTACGATAAAAAAGGTGTTTAAGCGGATAAACCTTTGACATTTGAGCACTTGATACTACCATTCGTCAAGTTAGATCTTAGATACTGCCCAATATTTGCCAAGAAGTGCTCGAAAATTACCTCAAAAGAATCGAAATTTGCCAGGCGGTCGTTTAAATGACATACGTGTATAATATAAAGGTACAGTTTTTGTAATAAAAAAGTAATTTCATAAAAAAGAAAAATTATTTTGAATACGCTTTATTTATGCTTTGTTTCGAAACCCCAAAATGAATAAGCCTGTACTTTCAATAGTTTATAAATTGATCTAAAATGAAAATATTTAAAGCACGAAAGCTTTTCCTCTTTTTTTCTTTCCGTATTACACACTATCTATGTACAAACACACTGACATCTCATACATCTCACACATAGCAAACGCAAAAGGACATCTCTAGTCCTATCAACATAATTTTTGCATATGAATGACAAGTTAAGTTGACACTTCGCCGTCTGACGTGGACAGCCACGAAGAGATATGTGGCAAGAGGCAGGAGGTGAGCGAACGCCAACTAAAAGAGTTGGGCTTTTACCATACAGAATACTGCATAATGACATGAAGTAAGTGACATGTAAGTAGACGCTCAGGCATGAGCGTATAAGTGTCCGTGGTATACACTCAAGTTAACAACCGATTAGTGGTGGTAAGGTTATACACGTATGTGGGGTGAGTAGTTGTTAGTTAACAACTAAATTTAGCGTCACTTTGAATAACAAGTGCATGCAACAACAATAAAAAAGTGTATAAACAAAAGACAGACAGATAGAGCGTAAATATGACAGCATACAAAGATGGTGTGAAGGACAGCAAACTAAATAGTTCACGACATTAAACATATGTGAGCATGCAGCACTCACAAGAGGCATAGTAAACTTACGGAGGTGTGTGTATATCCTCTAGTGCCAGATTTTTTCATGCCAATGCGAAGTGGCTGTTTGTTGTTGAATGATGAGCAGTTAAAGTCTTTCATGTCATCTTTAAAGTTAGCTAAGTTTTCGTCATCATCACGCATACTAAGATATACAATACATATACAATTTTATTCATTTTTAGACATTTTATTTTCGTCCGTCCGTCAAAACTATTGAGTCGGAGAAAATTGCCCAAAGATGGAAAAGTGCGGCTTTCAAGTAAGTTTTGTTAGATTCAACGAAAAGAAATCGTCACAAGCCGAGGAGCTAATTACAACTATTAGGGAAGTGTGGAGAGATATATTAAGCACCCCATGTATCGAGGTCCAGGAAGCAAAGGGTTTCGAAAATGTCTAAAAAAGAGCTGGTACGATGACCAATGCCGCACTGTAATAGAGAAAAACTATCCATCTTGCAACGTTGCGATCGACCGCTGTGAGAAAGATGCCTAGAGTTGAAGAGACAAACAAGAAGAGAGTAGCATTTGTACAGAAGAAGAGAGAAGTGCTGAAATGCGTAAGTATGGAGGAGGACCCGGTGTTATGAATACAAATCACGGAGAAACAGTTCCGTTACTGTACGAGCACTGCAAATAGTTGGTATCACAACCCACGAAAGAGATCAGTATCAGACACTAACAGTTTTAGGGTAAGGCTGGTTCTTAAATTATTTTGCCAGCCTTACACCCATCCACCAATGAACGAAGTAAACCGTACTCTGTATTAACGAAGAAATTCGATTTACCTCCATGGTTCTTTTTAATATCCTTTTTTACACAATCATAGGTGACTGGGGTCAACTTTCGACAAAACCCACATTTGAAGATGCTCTTCGGACACATAATTTTTCAATTTACCTTCCGTATTTTTTAAAATTCTTGTCGGAGCTCTCTACTCAAAATGTTTAAATTTGGACCAAAAGAAAGCAAAACAAATATACTAGTAGATAATTACTTATTACTCCTAGAAATCCTGGCATACTATTGTGATAACAGGACGTGGTTCAGAAATACCAACTAAAAATGTAAATAGCTCAAGGAACATTGCAGAAAAATTATTATGGGTCTTGAAAACCCACCGTGTACAATATTGAGAAACGAAAATAAATGTTTCTACTCTCCAATACGCTGCTGTGAGACCCAGTGCCACAAAACTCGTATACAAAGCGAGCTCAATTCCCATAGTGGTTTAATGTCGTTCTTTACGCTCCTTCTCCCTCCAAGAACTTACCTCACTTTAGCTGCTACAAACGACATAAGTCGAATACTTCCAACTACCGCCGAAGACTTTGCCACGTCTATTTAATGCGTAATTAGGCTGGCCACAAGTCATACAAAGCTGCCCAATTCAGCGAAACTCCCTCGATGCCTCCGTCCGTCCGTCCAACCACCCAACCGTAAAACCACCGAAATTTGTACCGACGCGACGTCTTAACCGCCACCGCAAACAGCGCCAAGTGAACAACAGCAACAACAACAACAATAACAACAATGGTAAGCGACCATTGTCAGTGGCGGTAATTGACGACAATAATAATAGCGGAAACGGAAGTGGAAATGGAAGTGGAATTCGCCCAAAGCTTTTACTCTGCATGAGTATTGTGTTGGCGCGGGTTTAAGCAGATAAATACGTGGAGGAAGAAGAAGAAGAAGAAGTAGATGTAGTGAAGAGCGAAGTCAGGTGAAAATTAGCAGACTCAAGGTGCGTTAAATTCATTGCCAAGTATGCTGTTTATTCGGTGAGTGGTCTAGCGACGCTTATTGTTGTGTTTGCAGGTGGATGCTGAGATTTCTCAGTGGAAAATCTGTACAGAAATCAGGTGTGAAGCTTTTTTGTTTGCTTTGGATTTCTTGGCTGGCATTTCGTTGATATTTACATACATACACACAAGTGGCGCATAGTACTCTAAGCGGAAGTGTTGTTGCCAATTTGTGCTGCTAAAATGACCTCTTTGTGTGAAATCAGTGGCAATGTGGGCTCGACTTAAGTACACGCTAATAAGCGACGCCATTCAACGCTGCAGTGAGGCTAAAATATTAATGCTTTCATATATATTAACCTCATTTGTGCCATTTTGTCATCCTTAAAGTCAAATTTAGATTAATTTATATAAAACACACTTGAATGTGTATCAAAAATATTAATATCCCATTTTATATGGAATTTTTTCTGCGTAAAAACTAGAACTGCTTAAATAAAAACTCTGATTTTTTTTTATTTTCATGCTTGTGATTTTAAATAGTTATTTGTTATTATTAATTGATGATAAACCGAGCTACAATCTCCTCTGAACTCTTTAAAAATTTTAATTTTAATTAAGTTTGTTTGAAAAAGTTGTTTACTGAATCCATGTTTCAGCCTAATCTTTATAATAAATAGAGCGTTTTTTCATATATTCAATGTACTCGTATACACCTTACTAAATGCTTAGTAGTGCCTTGAGTTGAGTTGCTGTGGCTGCCATCCTGTGGATAGAGCTATGCCCTTATCTTGTGGAAAGTTCGCCTTTTTAAAGATGATTCCCTCGATAACTATATCCGGATGCCCAAATCACTGTCGTTCTGCGATACCTGGAGGTCCTATTGAGAATTCTTCTGCAATCGAACGTACGAAGCATATCCAGAAAGAAAGTATACTGAACTTTTCTAGGCTCCAAAACAAAAAATGACCTGATACTTGAATACATAATCTAAGCTATTTTTCGACATAGTCGCCATTCCTCTCTATGCATATGGCAAAGCGGAGTATACATTTTGCTTTCCTCGGGGTATTACTCTCCAACCTCTTCATCCGTTTCCGCACCACCTTCTCTACCTGCACCCATGTGCAGCTTTAGATAAGTAAGCAGATAGTAATCTGAAGATGCAAGGTAGTGGTATGGTGAGGACATCTCTTTTAAACGAGGCAAGCACTTCTTTCATAGCAACTTTGTTTATCAAGCACAGGCGTCCGACTGTTTTCATAGTCGTGACACCACCTGTACACAGTACCTCGATAGCCGTTTTCACCTCGTTATCTAAGTCTAAATTAAATCTCAACCACAGGTTTTCCCTTCCAATCGAACTAACGGATGAAGCCGCATATTTTGCATTCGGGGGATTGTATTGACATGGTTTGCGAAACGTGTTTTCGCGTCGACAGTTCTCAACGTAATAAGTGCAGATAGTTTCAAAAGCACTAGAAAAGAAGAGGGAATACCTGTCTTACAAAGACCACCATTCCAGCGAAGGCCATTCAATGATCTCTTAAATGAATGGAGATACAAACATTCTACTGTGCATTGCAATGCTAAGACGATACAAATTCATTTCTGCAAAAGAGTCTCCTTCTGCTTGGATACTACCTTTTGCATGTTGAGCTAGCCCGTCCAAGCAAAAATCGCCTCCAAGATTTCGGCAGTCACCTTTGAAAATTGATGTTTTTTTTTGGAAATCTTCATTTTATCTTTGCTGCTTCAATCCCGCAGTGTCCACTTATTGAAAATCTTTTTTTCCATGGGACTATTCTTATTTGTAACTTAATATCCTAGTAAAAAAATCATTCAAAAATATAATATCATTATTTTTATTTTTTTATTTTGAAATCGTTGCTTGCAAAAGAGATTGAAAATTAATAACTACGATTTACATACACGAACACCTCCAAAGGCTGCAAGCAAATGTGTAGAGAAACAACAACAACAATCTTTTACTTGCACTTAGACGAAATTTATGAAAAATACTTTTTATTGCCGGAAATCTTTGATTATTTCTTGTATTTGAAATTTGAAAAAGAATGCAATATTCTTGAATATTTCTTTATATTGTTGCCATTGATGCCGCTGAAGTGGAAAGTGTTTTATTATTGCTGTTGATATATTTGTTTACATCAATGTACAACAGATGAGAAAAATTTAAAGAACAAAGCAACAACAAAGTTCGAATGGAAATCAAAAATCATTATTAAGATACATTGGTGCATATATACAAGTACATACACACGTGTACATACATTTATTCGCATTGACTATTTGAAATTAAAAAGGCATGCATGGCCGACACAAGCGCTGGCAGCTATCAACACCTCCGTTGCTATTATGGGATAGTGATAAGAGGCGTCTCTTTTGTTTCAATATTATGAGAGGTTGTGCATAGATTTCGATAGATGATTAATAGAAATGTTGAGTAAAGGTATGAGAGTTTTGTTTTGTTGAAAAGTTTGACAGGATATCCTTCGGGTACTTTGGAAAACTCACACAAATGAATAAACGGAGCTGAAGTATAAGTGTTAAATTAAAATCGCGCCTAAAAGCATACTATAAATATATGGAATAGCAAATACGTTGCTAGTGAGCGAGTGAGAAACGAAGTGTGCGCAATTAATATTCTCACACATAATCAACAACACATGTCTATACAGCACTGAACAGTGCAATAGACACGTTAATCATAAAATCGCATTCCCAATCGATGAAGATGGAAATACGAGTTCGTATAGCGATATGCAGCTGAAAGAGTAACAAAGAGCTTCACAATCTACGCCTTTTACACTGTGATAAGCCTCTTCAATATCGCATATAACGCCCTACCGAGAGTACTGCGTGGAGGACTAGATCCTATCGTCAATGAACGGATTGGTCCTTAACATTTTCACCATGCCTGAAATTTTGGAAAAAACCACAACCAGATAGAGAAAGCTGCTTTTGGTGTCTCCGATTGACGTCTAATGACGAGAGGAAGAAACGATTGGCCCGGTGCGGTGGATAAGCGATGTCTACGCCAATCAAGGGGGAGAAGAAGGACAACAAGAAGAGATATTTTGAAATATATTGAGAGAACTTTTTTTTAGAAATTAATGCTTTAATTACTGTTTTTCATGGAGTGTTGAATGATATGTTTTGAGCAAGTTCCTTTCGACATTGTACTTCTACAGATGCTGATTGAACCGAAACATTTATTAAATAGCCATTCTAGAGAACGTGATAGTTGCTAAATTAATTCAGCTTTAGTTTTTAGTTTTTATCTAAAATTGAATTCTTCTTTTGACTCACTAAACAGAAAATTATTAAAAATTTAGAAATAATCTCCATTCCAGTGGATAGCACTGCGCATATTACTTTCCATAGCCACGTAAGTAAGTGTTTTCAGCCATATATATGTATGTATGCGTATGTGTTGTCAGACAATTATGCAAAATCGATTGCGATTGCAAAAATTAATTTTGCATTTTTAATTTCACGTCTACAACTCATTCATAGCTGACAACTCAAGCCTAAGCATTCTAATGTATACTCTATTGTTGCATGCAACATTTATCCCCATACATACTCGTACATGCAACATGCTGCATGCAATTGTTCACCATTTACTCATCTCCTCGGCAACGGTATAACATATCATTTTGTTGTTGTTTGTAAAATATTTGCACATTTTGCAATTTGCTAAATGCTGATTGAGCAGTTTGAAAAAATGAAACAAAACAAAAAACAAGGACAAAAAAACAAAACAATAGCAACAACGAAATGCAACAGTTCAGTACAAAAGCTGAAAAGCGTATGCAATCACAACAAACACACAGAAATACCAGCATCGAGTATTCCAGCCCATTCATTTATGTTTATTGGAATTTACTGATTGTTCTTTTTATGCCTCCCATTTTACGCATTTAAACGTTATGAGAATATTGCATTCAAGTGTAATGGAGCAGAAGTTCTTTAAAATACTTTTCACACACGGACTGGTGGATTTTTCTGTTTTATTTTAAAGTAAAATAATTTTGTTTTGAACACAAAACAAAGTGTGAGAAATACTTTGCTCGCTTGCACATACATGTTTAACGTTTTCTGCCTCATATAGAGGTCTCTTAAGGCCTATATTGGAAGCATCTCAAGAGCCACTTATAAGCCGTCAAACTTGTCAATGGAACGGATAATATACGTTACTGATACCAATACCTGTGGCAGGAATTTTTAACATTTCAATATGAGTGTTAGGAAAGAAGCTGTCAGAAAAGGATAAAAGAAGCTCATAGCATTGGTCTAATACCAAGTCCTGAGTACACCATATAGCACAAGGTAGACAAAACCTGGTTTCCATATTACGAGAGTGTAGAAAGTAACTCTATGAGACAAAGCTAAAACCAAAATCGATGCTAACAAAGGATTCCTAAGTACCAGACAACCTAATTTTTTTCCAATATACTATATCGTCCTATACTCGCATGTATGTATACACAAGACCTGGTATTACCATATTTTGTTGCTGAGTTGAATACCCCAAGGCACAGACAGTGTTCTCTGTTACTTCGAGACGCCTTATTGATCACCACATTGTATTTATTTTTATTAGTTACTCGTGTTTCAGCTTCAATTTGCTTGCAATAAAATTTCATAATTTCTCAGTGAACAAAATAAATATTAAAAGATTGTCGCTAATTGTCACAGAGCAGAATAGGCGCATGCAAAATAAATAATTTTAGCTTGCATCTATAAAGATTACACTTGTTGTGTATGTATATATAAACATAAATATCCCAAACAAAACAATTTGTACTCTTATCTCTACTCAATACTCAGTCGTTGTTGCTCCAATCCAAATGACGACGTGGTCTCTGCAGAATGGTAAAGAAGATGGGCTGATCTTTTATGCAAGTAGGCCATATGAGTAAACGTCTGCGACAACAGATAACCAAAGAGTGAGTAATTCTGGAGAAAGTTGGAAAATAAACAAAATAAAATAAAAACAAATGAAATGAAAAGAACAAAACTAATAAATTAAATTTAAAAAATATGAAACATTTAAATAAAAATAAAAGAATAAAATTAGGTTAAATAAAATATTAAAATTTAATAAAATAAAAATAAATACAAATATAAAATGAACAATAAGACAAAATAAAATAACATTAAATTAAAATACAATGAAATAAAGTAAAATAAATTAAATTGAAATAAAACAAAAAGAAATAAAATAAAAGAATAAAATAAAATAAAATGATTATTAAATTAAATTTAAATAAAATCAAAATAATAATAATATAAAAAAATTTTAATTAAGAAAATATAAATTAAAAAATAAATTTAAATATAATAAGTTTATATTTATAAAAATAAACATACCATTAGGAGAATTATTTTCGAAAGCTTGTATATCACATATACATATATATATATATATGTATATGTTTATTATTAACGATTTAAAAATATATCTTAATAATTAAAAATTGTGAATAAAATTTTAAATACATATTTAATCGCTAATAAATCAATTACAAGTGACTTTGTTTATCTTTGAAATTGCCGACACACGACACAGAGTGACAATTTTTATCACAGATCTTATCATAATATTTTCAAACAGTCGTTGGCCTGAGTCGGTTGATAATAAACAAATTATACACTTATTAGCTCAACTGCAGATATAACTCAGCAAACCCGTTATTTGTGAATGAAAATTTTAGTGATGTCATAATCGAAATGGTTTGCCATCTCCCACGGTATTTATAAGCTCAAAGCGCAAAGTGTTTAGCTTTCATTTCCTATTGGTCTCTTGGGCTAAGAACACGCGATCGAAATAATAATTGCATTGTCTTTACATCACCATCACCGAAGATGTCCACAATAACAAAGCGTTGTTTCCTGTATTTACTCAAACCTGCGTTTCAGCATCCAGGCGTTGCATATATTCGCCAACTCAGCGCCTCTCTGCGTGCGCAAGATCAAATGTTGCTGGTCAAGGAGCAGCCGGAACAGGAAGAGCCCATGATCTTTCCTGGTATTTGGCTGCGAGACAACTGTCAGTGTGAAGAGTGTTTTCATCGGGATTCCTTGAGCCGCAAGCCGTTACGTTGGAATAATTTCGATACGAAAGTGAAAGTTCAGAATATAACGGTAAGTGAGATTTAGTATTTGATGGAAGAATGAGTGCTCGGAAATAATAACTAATTGAACATTTCGCCAGGTGGATGAATCGCAGCAGTCCGTAAATATCTCCTGGTCCGATAATCATCATTCCAGTTTCCCAGTTCAATGGTTGAGAGAACGAGACTTTTCTCCAAAAACATGCGAGCGATACTTGAACGAATGGTATCGGCCGCAGGCCAAGCTTTGGGGCAAAGATGATTTTGCTAAAATTTTGAAAAAGTTTGATTATTGGGAAGTGATGCGCAGTGATGCTAGTGAGTATATTCAAATGGAGGAAAAATTGTTACAAAAAACAAGAGACTTCAGATTTTATGCAAGAAAATTACTAGAAAGAGCTAGCAGTTCAGGGGATAGGGCTGCAAGCATATTACCCTTTTTGCTAACTATATTTAAACCAGTAGCTTCAGGCTTGCAACTGAAGAGCGAACATATAGGTCTAGTGCCATTATTTTTATGAATTACATTCGCTATTGCCGAAAAGTTGGCATTCCTTGCAGAGGTACGACCGCAATTATAGAAATCTTTTGATCTTTTTCTCTATTTTATTTTAAAGCTCTTATGGAATGGCTGGACACCCTGGCTGTGTATGGGATAGCAATATTAAAGAACTCTCCGCTGGATATCGGCGTAGTGAAGTCTCTAGCCAATCGCATTGGCTTCATACGAAAGACGACCTATGGGTAAATGTTCATTGGTAGTCCTTTTTACACAAAAGTCCATGATCTGTTTCCATTTCAGCGAAGAGTTTAGCGTGCGTTCTCGTCCAGACGCTAAAAACTACTCCTACCTCTCTCAGCCACTCCCTCTACATACCGATCTGCCCTACTATGAATACAAACCCAGCGTCACTCTGCTTCACACACTCGAGCAGTCGCGTTCCAAAGGCGGCTGGAATACGCTGGTGGATGCCTTCAACATCGCTGATCAGTTGCGCGACCATCATCCCGACCACTTCAAGACTCTCTCACAAACTCTAGTCAATTGGTGCGACATCGGCGCGGATGCTGATAAGTTCTTCCACAATATGTGGCGTGCACCGGTTATAAAGTAAGTCAAGCAGACAATAACAATAACTCATCGTCATCGCCAATCACAATGAGATACTCGCCTTGGCTTGCCAATTACCATAATTGCGTAACAACTTCCGCTCCGATTCATTTCACTCATTCCGCCTTCATCTTCGCAGATTTAACACTACTTACTCTTCATTTTCTTGTCCACCTTCGACTTATTAAGCAGTTATTCTGCTTGTTTGTGTATCTCTATCTTGTTGTTGTTATAGCCTTGATGCAACTGGCAAATATGCACGCATCAATCACAGCGTGCCCCAACGTGACAGCCACTTCAGCATCGATGTCGATAAGGTGGTGCCGTGGTATGAGGCCAATGCCACATTCGTACGCATGGCTCATGAGCAGTCGGTCACCTTTAAAACGGTGCCAGGTGACGTGTTGTCCTTCAACAACTTGCGCATGCTGCACGGCCGCACGGGCTATGATGACTCCGAGCGCAATGTGCGCCACATTGTCGGCGGCTTCGTTGACTGGGATATCGTTTACTCAAGGATGCGTGTCTTGAAGAGGGCGGCGTTATCGAGTGAGGAGACTGAGAGCGCAGGGCAGCATATGGCGTTGCAGGCATAGCGGTAATGAGAGGAGGACAAGTTGAGGGCAAGCATGCTGCAAATTGACTTGATTTACTTGAGTACTCAGTTTTCGTATCTTTAAGGCAAAAAAATGGGAGTATATTTAACCAAAATATATATATGTATTGCAAAATAAAGTGACCTTACTATATAAATATATGAATATATCGTACTGTATTTTGTACTGTAATTTAAGCTCAATATTTACATTGATTAACTCTGAGCATTAAATCACTAATCTCATTCAAGAATGCTTAGAAACCTCAAGTACTCATTCAAAAGCCGAAAGTTTGTGTTTCAGTTATCTCTGTGTCCATTAACCAGCCATTAAACAGCGCGCTAATCAACTGTGTGCGACCTACGAATTCTCCCACAAGCGAACTGAATGAAGCTCTCTGCTTCGCTGCCTTCTCTTATCAATTCGAAAGTTGATTAAATTGTGCGACGCTCGAACAATAAAATTAGAGCTAAAGTGTTTGACCGTAAATATTTGTTCTCACCTCAGCGCCGTCAGTGAATGGCAAATGTTTAAGGTCGCGGCCAGCAGTGAAAGTGTTTATTCGGTAATATTTTGAGCTAATCACAATCCGGGAGGTAATTAATGAAATTTTCGATGGAAATTCTTGTAAATGCAAAATACCAAAGTAGTATCAATGACAAAACTATTAAGTAAAACACTCAAATAAATAATATAGTTTGGAGTAGATAACTCACAAAATTGGATTCCGAAAAGAATAATAATACTATTCTACTTCCTGTAAATCCATTTTAAATCAACAAAAGACTAATTCCAAAACCAGTAATTTTTTCTATGTGTGGGACTAGTATACGGCTGGTATAATATTGACAAAAATGGGACAATCGCTACATCGCAGAAGATCCTCGAAGCGCTCAAATAATACTGATCGTCTGTCCCGTTGGAATAAAAACAATTTCCGGAAATTTTCTGGTCTTCTTTAGAGGCATAGACAAGAGGCAATTGGTTGACGAGTTATGCTTGCTTGACATACTAATTCCATAACAACATTTAACTAGATATCTAGCACCACTTTGCAACAACGAAGTAAACATTTTTGCCTCTTTCGAACAATATGTCACTTGGGCTCTGTCAAGAAATATTTTTGGTGCAGGAAAGAACATTTCCTTTAAGTTAATATTGGACACTTCCGAAATACTGTCACTGAAAATTGATCAAGCTAAAATAATTGCATGTAATTCGGGTTAATACTTTCTTAGAAAAGAACTATTAAACTAAGCATTTTAGTCTATTGTACTAAATATCTGCTAAGAATCTCATCCGGTTTCAAGAAAAAACGCAACACGCAAGCTCTTCAGATTTGAGAAGCAAAGGAGACTGATTTGAAAAGAGAAGGAAAAGGGTACGAGTATGTCTATCCAACTTCTGCCTTAGAGTTATAACCAATGTACTGTGGCAAAGACCCTCCTTAAGATGATAATGCTCGAAGTTTCCTTTCAAAATCAATGTTGATGGTTACAAGAAAAAGGTGTTCATTAGGTATTTCCTCCTTTAAAGACTAAATAATAATTCCCAAATCTGAAAAATTGGTTAGATGGTCACAAGGGGAGCTTGAAGTTTTCTGGTTTCGATAGTTTTCGGTGACAAGATTTATTTTTGTATACATGCGAGTATAGAATATCGAGATTCCCGTTTTGAAATGCTTTTCTGACAAATTTATGATCCAAATTTCATATCTGAAAATCGGAAAATCGGTCGTATTTGTGTTATAGTTGCACAATGTGGGTTGGTCCGACAAATGATATTTTAAATGTACCAGTGCATCTGAGCTTCAGAGACAGACAAACATCTGGCTAAATCAATTCTAGTCAAGTTGGCGTTGCGATAAAATAATGTACAATTTCATCAACATGAACGATGTAAAGCAGAGCTGTGTTTTTTTTTGCCAAGTCCGTTCGGCCTCTCGTCTGTCCATGCGTTTGACAAAAACCCAACCAGTCACTCAATTTTTACGTGGAGTCTACGAGTATTTCTTCAAAGTATTGATCGGCCGCAATAGCCAAGTGATTAGCATTGCTTACTGACATTCGGAAGGCCAGGGTTAGAGTTCTGGTTCGACCAACAGCCAACATGAATTATTATAATTGCGGTCGCCCCTCGGCAGGTATGTCCTCCAAGTGTATTTCTGACCTGAAATAAAAGCTCCTCATCAAAATCCACTGTAGTTCTTCTTTCATATTTATGTAGTTAAATACATTAATTTCTTATTTCAATTCTAAGCAACCGTAATTTTCACCAAAACCCCTACCCACTCCATTCCATCCATAGGGTTAATTCCTGACGCCAGGCGCTTACTTTTACCCCAGAGTGCTATTCCGTGTAGGTTTTCAATTACACATTATGGCATGCCATACGACACCTTGCATTATATTGCTACTGTACTTTTGTAGTTTTTTTCCGCTGCTTTTGTTGCTTGAGACAAGCATAAGAATATTTTTGGGAAAATTGAATTTGCAACAAATTCTTTTATACACTTCTTGGACGATAAACATTGTCATGTGTGGAGGGAAAAACGAAAAAAAAATGTTTGACTTCAGCAGGCAAAGGAAGAAAGGAGAGCTGAGGATGCACAGGGACGAACATTTCGTACGACGCCTTAGCCAGTTTCGTCTCCAGATGTCTTTAAGTGTGGCCCGTGCGTTCTGTTATTTGTTTGTGTCAACGTGTGCGGGGTAGTATTTGGCAAAGTAGAGGATAATGTGTGGATTTTTTATGCACTTCCAAGTGGAAGTTGAAGGTGAGTGAGTGTGTGTGTATGTGTGATTGTGAGTGGAAGTGTGTGCACGTTGCGGCTCGTTGACTTTTATGAACTTATAAACAACGAAAGGGACAACGAAAATTCGAATTGGATGATGATGCTAAACGCAGCAACTCGAACGAGCTTGTTGTTGTTGCAAACCCTTTAACACCATGCTCAGCCTTTGGAGCTTTGAAGTAGTAAAATTATTTTGCACCCTCGATCTCATAGCTTTTGACTTTGCACTTTATTTCTCTGCATTTTCTCATTTTCTTGGCATTTTCTTGTTTGTTTTTGTTACTTTTTTAATTTTTTTTTTTTTGCCACACCAAATCGCATTATTAGTGGGATTTCGTGGTGAAATGGAAATAAAAAGGAAGAACAAGAGTAGTCATATGGAGGATTTTGTCACATGACGCCTCAGCCGCTGGCTCTGCCGCGCCCAACCCGTTTTTGCGCCGTTCTTTTCCGTAAAAACGTAAAGAATTACCCCAGAAAGAGAAAATGAGCACAAAAATAACAAAAAAAACAAAGAACAATGATGAGACATGAGCTCCCATACAACCGCATAACGAGCGTACAAAATGCGCATTGACATAAATAAAAAGATTTGCAAAATTACCTGAGGGAGCAGCAACTGTGGTGGTTGGTTGCTTGTAGCAACTGTTGCTTGCAACAATACGCACGCAGCCACATAACGAGATTGTGAAACTGCGCGCTTGAAAGTGGTAAAAAGGGATTACACAAGGCTTTGCCGATAATATCGCCATCGAAGGAGGTGGTCGCAAGAAAAAGGGTTCTACTGCATACATACCATATATATTTTATTCACATACATATACACATACACATACCTTTAGCAATAAAAATAAAAAATAAAAAATAACAAACATAAAAATATAAAAACATAAAAAACAACAACAACGACAAAGGTTATGCAATAAAATAAAAGCAACATGTTATTAACCGACAGATTTATGAAAATACGCAGCGACACTCAGACACTCCGACGCAAGGAACAACGAAAGGTTGCCCTCAGGAGCTTACGAATGCGACCAGAATAGCGTTTGTGCTTTTTTTTCTTGGTACGTTGCGAGTCAATGGCCAAATCCGTGAACTCATTTGAATTTCAATTTAACGAACGGTCTGTGGACTTTATTCGGCGGGTCTTTGGTTGTTTAAAATAATCGCTTTTAGTTGTGTTTTGAATTTTAACTACATATTTGAGCATGCCACACTGCTAAGCTTACGGCAGAACTCTTTTAATTTTTTTTGTTATTTTTTTATTATTTTAATTTTTTAAAGTTTATGTAGGCGTGCCCCTGAACCTTCAGTTGAGTGAGTTCGATGATTAATTAAGAGCGAGGAGCTCGCTGGAATGTTGCAGAAATATTTACTTAAAATGAAAAAGTCCGTAGATCCGTACTGCATATGAAATGGTGCTGGCGAAGACTATGCCGAGCATAAATACGAACGAAGGCGAACTGAAGGAATTGCACAGGAAAACATAACAGCACTTCTGGGTGCGAACAACATCAGCCCAGTTTTTTGTGCTTCTGCCTCGACTTCTCTCCTGCTTGTGTTGGCTGGTCTCCCGCGTATTCGAAACCATTAAGGGTTCTGGTGTAGCGCTCTGTTCTAGTAATGTGGAATTTCAATATGGGCTGGACGTTGGACCAGAATACTTGCACAATTTTTCGGAGACATCGGTTTAGGAAGGATTGCAGCATTTCAAATTTCACGCCTGGATCGAATATTTCTAGCTTCTTATATCTGGATATATAGTCTTTTTCCAAACTTCAACCAACATGCTGAAGGCAGCACGTTCTTCAGATACATATATTCCATCTGCCTAGATAGCAAATCTCATCGACATCTTTGAGATATTAATTTGAAGTCTTGTTTGTGCCGCGAAATCGCTAACAGATTGGAGTTTCAACGAAATGTGCACGTATTTGTGGGACTGTATGTAGCCCACCTTATGCAGAGCAGCAAACGATACATGACTCTTTTGGACGTGCGCGTTGTCGTGCAAAGCAGCACACCTTTGATCAATTCTCACCGTCTTTAATCATTCATAGATTTTTTTACTCGCTCTACAACCTATATCTCTACATTAATCTTTGCTATAAGTTTCCCAGCTGACTTTGACATCTTAAACTTCTTGAGAGGTGTCATTATATGCTACCGCATGGAGTCTTGTTTCGAGTCAGGTTCATAATGATGAATCCAAGCTACGTCTCCACTAATAATTTGACTCAATACACGCGCGTTCAGTTCTTTGCTCCTGCTCGGCCTAAGGTCATCTTCAAGGTAATCTATTTCTTGTCTAAACAAACTGGGCCACTTATACAACATGGTATAAAAGTCGCCATAAACTAATGACATCTCATTCATTGGGTCCTTGTTGGCATATTTCACTTCTCACACCCGATTATGTTGCTTGGTGGACGAAAGCTCACATATTAATTGTCTAATAACAACGAAATCTTGTATTTATACTAATTATGAGTCACTGAACACTTTGCGGTTCTAATGAGCCCAATTGCACCCTACAGCCTTCTGATTCAACGAACATGAAAACGCTCCCTCGTATGAGTTAATAAAACTCGCTTGTGAAGTAAAGATGGAAGAAATCGATATTCTAACCTAATAATCGGGCATTTGCTTTTTTGACGAAAATTTCTGCAATTTAACCCCATTTTCCCCATCTTCTTCTAAAATAATGAATGTTTATTGAAATCAAAAAATGCTGACATCAAGACTGACAAGCAAAATCAAAATTTTAAATCACACAGTCATATGTCCATTAATTTAGAGCTGATTAAATGACCCCTTTACGACATCCTTGACCGCAATCATCTCTATAGACACATCATCAAAACATCGCCCACATACATACCCACATACTCATACAGCACGGAGCGTAGGTATGTGAATAGGAAATTATAATGCGAACGCCTGCAAAACAGTCACACATAAAGACAAAATACAGTTATAATACAATACAGTTACAACAGCTTGTGAGTGAGCTCATCAACAGCAAGCAACAATTTTAATCCGCCTTCAATTCTGATCGAGTGTCGGAAATTCCGGCTCTACGAATGTCATACACACACATACATAGTACATATACATGTATGTAGGTACATACTCTTTCCACCAGACACGCACACTCATTACATTTATCTGCTCACATTTTACAACTATCTTCTCGACTTTCCTTCTTATTTCCACTCGTAAATTTGTAAATATTTCTAACAAAAATGCCAAGCAGCTGCTAGCTAAGCTGAGAGACGAACAGTCGGGGGAATGGAGGAGAGGAAGCAAAGGAAGGAGTGACAAAACTCAAGGCGGCAAGTAGGCGAATAGCTGGGTGTTAAAGGGGAGTATCAAAATGATTGCATCAATTGGCACATGTTTATCATTTGTGTCAATTGAATGAATGACAGTCAGCCAAGTGGGCCAAGTGTTGGTAAACATATGCACACACACACACGCACACGTACATATGTATGTATATGAGCATACGCACCAACGGAAAAAGATGTGAAAATACACAAGGCAAATACTCCAAATATTCACTGTGTGCACAACAAGTGTCAAAGCATGAGATCAGGCTGGAGGCGGGCGTCGTCTGTGTGCGTGTGTGTGTGGGTGTTGCCGGAAAAAATGATGCGAAATCTTTTTGCCATTATAACGAATTTATTTCACAGCAACAATTGCCAAATTGAATGAATGTAAACAGTGAAGCAATAGATGGCAGAGAAAAAATGGCAATAGTAAGGAAGAACTAAGTTCGGATGGTACCGAAGATTAAATGTATTACATGTATGAATTTGGTTAAACTGCTTTAGGTGATAGCTTAAATATAGTTAATTTGAAAATACCATTTCGACTTATCATTTTGATTATAGCGGTACATATATGTATATTTATCGAAAGTCTCCAAATTCTCTTCTCTTTTTTGTCACTCGCAAGCGAACACTTTTTAACACTCTTTCTTACGCACGCAGGGTGAATCAAATATATAAAAATTGGGTTTTGGAATCAATTCAGTACTGCTGCTAGTCATGGTATTGTTGTTGTTGTAGCTTCTTGCTTTCTTGGCATTTGTTGCTGAATTGGCACGCATTTTGGCAACGCAAACCGTCTTCAAAGCCAAAACAACGGAAGTGTTCAATGAGGATATGTCTATGTTTGGGTGCTAAATCTCAAAACACAAATACAGACGAAACACACACACACACACACAAACACAATTACATACCGATACGTAAACTCAGTCAATTGCTTGCGCAAACATTGCCAACCATGCGTGTGCCATTTGACAATTGTCAATAGCGCTTGTTATTCTTACACACACACACATACAAGCTAACATTTGCACCAATGCATTTGTATAAAATGAAATAAATAGAATCAATTCAAATAAAATACAATAAAATCAAAAAAATGTCCTTTTGCACACACTCAAATTGCGTGTTATTATTTAAATGAAGCAGACAATGAGCCACAATAAAAGGCTGATGGGAGGCAAATCAATTGTGACAGACATGCATACATACATATGTTATGTAAGCAATCGTGCATTTTTATAAGTAACAAATGTTTATTTGTTTGTTTGTTTGACACGTCTGACAGTTCAATTTCGCCGCAAAGAGGAAATTATAGCATGAGACTGGATTTCTGCGTATACATACATATATTTAAATATATGTTACATGTATGTATGTGAGTGTATTGCAGCTTCTGAATGCCATACTCCGTTGCGTAAAAAGGATTAAATTGTTATCTTTGACAGTTTTACAGAAAAATTCAGAAAGCGAATTGATTTGCAATTGTCAATGCGAAAAAAGTATGTCATTGCGCTATGCATATATGTATGTGTGCATGAGAAGTCTATTTTGATGTTAATGTTAAGTACGGCGATCACTTGCAAAATGAGTGAATTAACATTTGGAAGGTGGTGGACTGAAGCGCTGTTGGGTGAATTCGTCAAACGATAGAAATACATTGAAATATTGCACATGTTTCTTGGATTTCTTTAGTTAAATAAAGGATGTTTTTCGAAGCAAATGGTTTTCGGGAAGAAAAATTTATTACAAAAATAAAGGTCTGCCTTTATGATTTAAAATGATTTCGAAAGAAATTCAACCGAGATGCCCAATTATCTATCACTTCTGCAGCAAATGGGGTCGTATGTCTGGAATAATGCACTGTATATTATCTTCCAAGGCGGCAACCAGCTCGGGTATATCTACGTAAGCAAGCGATTTCACATAACGCTACAAAAAATATTCCAACGGTGTTAAATCGCTCGATCTTGAACGCCATGCTACGGGCCCACAACGTGAGATAATGCGCTCACTGAAAGTTTCCTTCAACAAATTTAATTTTTCGTTGGCTGTATGGCAAGTAGCGCTCTCTACTTAGAATAAAAAGGCCATCCACATCAACATTCTTTAATTCAGGCACTAAAGACTCATTAATTATAATTATATCTTTATAGCGTTGGCCGGTTTCATTTTTCAAGAAATATGGATCAATGATACCCTTTGCTCACAGTGCATAACAAATAGTGAGTTTTTGCGGATGCAGCGGTGTCTCAACAATGGATTGAAGTGATCATAATCCACTCCAAATGCCACATTACTAACGTGCCAATCAACCAAATGTGAAAATTGCGATCGGTGGCCATCTGGTTTTGAGCCCATTCACCGAACGTGCGACGCGCTTGATGGTCCTGCGGCCTGAGCTATAAGCCCTCAAACTTAGATACTTCCGCAAAATCTTCCAAAAAGTGCACGAGCACATGTCCCAATGGTGTATGGACTCATTTGGGTCTTCTTCGATACTCTTGTTCTGCAACAGCAATAGCGTATTCCGTGGGTACTGTACGACATATCTGAGGATATATATTATCCACTAGAGTAAGTTATGAAATCCCAAGCCAAACCAATTATAAATTAAGTAACAGCCATCAAAGAGACCGCGGCTGCGACTGCCATTCGGAAGGCGCGGGTTCATATCCCGGTGTCGTACTAACATCCGAGTATAGAGTGTAATTCTGACATGAAATAAAGCTCCTCATAAGAAACCTTCAGCCATTCGGAGGTGGCTTAGTGTAAACTGTAGGTCCCTCCATTTGTTGGAAAAACATGAAGATGCAAAACCACAAATTGGAGCAGGAGCTCGGCCGAAAATCGCTTCAGCAAGGAGACCTACTCCAAAATAAGTTTTGCTTCATTGAAAATCACGCGTCTAAGGGAATCAAACTTTCTTTAATATTCCCTGCGCTATCAGTGCTACCAACTGCAACTCTTTTATCAAAATCTTACTGCAAAAAAATCCGAAAATCAATGTTTCTGCCCACCTATGCAGCCTTTCTAAGAATCGCAATTGATCGTATCGAACGTTGGACCTTCAGCTAAAGTCAGCAAGTGTTTCTTTTCAAAAGGCCGTTCTTCGCATATCGTCGAGAGGCAGGTCCAGCTGAACGTTTTTGGGGAATGGATTTTTATGAGGGCGTCGAGATATACTCGGAGAAGTGGACACGGTGTATCGAGAGATGAAAAAAATTAACATTTTGCTTTCATAAATTTGGTTGTTGGTCTGGCCACATAGTGACATACACTGCTATCTACTCCACTGGGTTAGGTTGCGTGAAGGTCACCCCAATAGGCTGTTGTTAGGGTCTAGTAGCAGACATTTTATATAACACTAAAAGTCATAATGATTTCATCGTATGATTTAGGAAGAAAGTTCAATATATCGCAAAAAGTCGGTGTTTCTTGAAACAAACCCTTTGGAGCATGACAGAAAGATTGAGAATAGTACATGCAGCCATAACGGTCACCCACCACAGAGTTCTTCCTTGACAACAGTTTCTTTTAATCACACAGATCAAAAATATTACCAAGCTTAGGTTTTAAGTTTAGCCTTAGAAAGAATGAAGGTGATTTAAGCACACGGCAGCCTGTTGCAAATAACCTATACGTATAAGCAAGCATTTCATGGCAAGCTATCGGCTTGCTGCATTGTCTGAATATCGAAAAATTGTAATAAATTTCCCTATCGACATTGACTTACCATACATTGAGACAAAATTGATAAGCTATAAGTTAATGGCCTTCAATACGAAAGAACAAAACGTTCTCTTGCCAGGACACACATTTACTTCCCCTCATGTTTGTGTTCCAAATCCTAGTGTTTAGTATGAAGCCACGGTGAGGACAAAATTGTTGTCGTAAAAAAGCTCAGAAGACGACAAGACGAATGAAGATTTTGTAGCTCTGGTGTATGTGTTTCAGTTGCGTCAGCCCACATATTACAATACCCACTTTTTTTGTTATGGCGACCATAAAACGTACATACGGTTCATATAACTGCCGCAGAGGCTGCCTACAAGCAAGTGATTAGCATTGGAGAGAGTGCAGATTTTATTACAAAATGCATATATACCTATATGTATATATTCAAAGGATTTACGTGTCGACGTTATGTCATCACCACGCCTTCCACCTCCTTACCAGTTCTCCAACTTTATTACCGGTAACACACACATATGACCCATCCGGCTTATACCTCTGACACCACTCCATTGCCATCCTTTCGTTTACATTGCCATCCTTCGCAGTGTAAGCTGCTCGTTTTCCATTTGTCGCTTTCAAGTTTGGCATTCTCACAAAAATAAATATTTATTTGCTCGCCAGCTTCGTTTTTCTTTATTTACACCAAAACATTTCCTGAGAGCCTCCACCTCTGTGCGCGAATGTGCGGGTCACCTGTCCTTGGCACTTTTTATGGTTCGTTATTATCGTTTTTTATGATGTTGTGTGCTGTTATTTCGCCAAGTTGTACATCTCAATCACATTCCTTCGAACTTTCTTCCTTCCTCGACGCCTATGTAATATTATCCTTTCGCGCAGATATTTGCTCTTCAACCTCCACATCGCCGCCTTGCGAATTTTTCAATAAACGAAAGTGCTCCGCGGGCCAACGCCATCGCCATTACCGAGCTGCCTTCTCGGTGCCTTCTCTGCAATGCCTCAATTTAGAATTTCCAATATTATTTTTTATCTTCTTTTTTTTCATTTTATAAACATATCCATTGCCATGTTGTCTTATGTTCTTATACCCCTTTTAGTGGCTTCGCATTTGCCTATCATTCATTTTGAGGCCCATTATGCAAAGTCGTGTGTTTGTGAGTTTGTGTGTGTGGCTGTTGTGTGTTTCGGCTGCATTACTGTCGACCATAAAGTTTGCCGTTTGGGCACAGCTCATAAACTACTCTGGTCCCCCTCGCAAAAACCGAAATTGGCTGGGAAACACGTGCTTGTTGATGGCAGTGGCGGCGCATAAGTAAAATATTCCACAGAATAACTGTAAAAATTTCTTGAATTGTTAAAAAAAAGCACAGAAAAAAAGTGGAATTCCGGTTCGAAAATTGAGAAAAATAAATTTTTATTTCCTCGCCATATTTGGCATTTTATATGGTCCAATTAAGTCAAACGAACATTTGTATCGGTCCATTAATGTGTTTTCATTATTTGACTCTGCCATTTCAGAATTAAGTCACGTGAGCGGGAATTGCTTGTGAGGGTACTTAGTAGACGCCTCCAGGAAAATTTATTGAAATATTTTGATATTGATATGCGAAGCTTTCTTATATGAATAACCTAAGCATAGGCTTGTTCGGCACGAAACCTCTGTGATCACATCCTGCTCCTCACCACCAAACAGTCGAAAGCTAGGAAAAACGTTTGAAAGGCGGCAAAAACTAAAGCGATTCCGGAAACTCTTTTTTTTCTGCCAGCATTTTTCCTACACTGTTTGGTAGAAAAGGGGAAAGTTCCCTTATCTGTCGCTGTAATATCAGAAATAAACGTTGAAGAAATAATTAAAGGCCATCCAGATTGCAACCCAATTGCCTTCTCAGCTGTTTTCAATAATTAGTAGGTATGCAATTTTTCAGACCCTAGCTTATCGCAAGTTTTTCAGACAGGTTCTGACCTCTGCTCACCACTCTTGTTTAGTCCATCGTAGAAAAGATCGTTTGCGTTGAATGATTGCTTCAAAGGGGACAAACACTATTACTTTGTCAAAAATGCATTCAACAATGACACTACTGGGCCATCACGTAACACGAATAAGTAAGATCAGGGGTCACCAAGGATGCAACTATTGTGGTATATGCCGATGATGTTGCAATCGTCATGGTGGTCAAAACAATCACGGACAGCCTTAATGATTAAAGGTTTACTTGAAATAAGCTCACGAAATCTAGTGGACCGTAAATGAAGGGTCTTACTTAATGCCAGTCGAAAAATTGGAAAAGGTCTAAATTAAGGTTGAGTCAAAATCAGATAGGATCTTACATATTTGAAGTATCATCTTGATTATCACCTTAGCTTTGATCATTACCTGCTAATAACGAAGCTCCAGCTGTGTCTACAGTCTCAGTCAGGAAGATAGCAAACGACAGCGGATCGTGCCAACATAACATACAACCCCTTGTAGAAGATGCAGAATCAATTATTCTTGAGGACCACACGAAATGGCGCTAGATACTAAAAAGAGAATCCCGTGGTATTTTACTGTGGCCCTGACTACGGGTGCACAAACTAAGTTTCTGAAATTTAAATGAGAACAACGAAGCAGCTTTGCATAAAGCACCGATAGTAAACAGTTTGGACCAGGACAAGAAGGGAAACATAGAGAGTTGGATTCTTAATTGTTTCGCCTTACAGAATATATAAATGCCAGAAATTCAGTGAGTACCCAGTTGAAGTAATGTAACAGTTATGTTGGGGCATAGCAACGACGAACGCTCTTTTGAATGGGGTGACTTACGTACGCGGTACTTAGTAACGGAGAACTGAGATAGGGACCATTGAGAAAAATTAGCAAAAGTCGACAGAACCTATTAAACTATTAACTACAGGGAATATTTTACGGAGGGCAATGGTTCTATTAGATCAAAGTCGCAAACAACAGTGGCTCGATGCTTTCTTCCCTCAGTAATATCGTCAACCACTGAGGCCAGAAACCTCATCGAAAACAATTGATTTTAAGCTATAGCTAATGAATGATCAAAAATGCGCTATTTTGACCAAATTTGAGTACGTATTGAGTATTGCTAATTACAGTTATTACCTCATCATTATCCCGTCCCTTGCTGTGACTGCAGCAGTCGAAGTATAACCATCCGAAATCTATTTAATTGTGTTACCGAACTCTCTTATACGATAACTTTGGGTTAAAAGGGGTAAGTTAGGAACCAGTGCACAAGCGAACGCTGTTAACTCATTGAATAGGCTCATTGTGCTCACTAATATATTATATATTTATATAAAATTAGCGTTTTGAAATCGATAAAGAGATTTTCGGCCGAGCTTCCTCGATTTGTTAGGGTTCATCATGATGTATTTCAAACAAATAGAGCTACTGATATACAGCCGCAGCCGGAGAGCTAAGCCGCCTCCGAACGGCTGTTGGCTTTTTTTATGAGGAGCTTTTATTTTATGCCAGAAATACCTCAGAGGATTTGACATTCCCTGCCGAGGGGCTGTAATTAATGTTGGATGTTTGACGAACCAGGACTAGAACTCTGGCCCTCGGAACGGGGTAAAGCAATGCTAACCACACCAAATAATTTCATCAGCGCAGAGTCGCTGCGACCCCATTTCTTCGATAAAGCGTACTTCGATGTCAGTCTTATCAGGAGCGCTCCTGCGCATACGTGTACCCAAAGGAAGAAATACTGAAAAGTAAATATATACAAATTTGGATTTACTTGTTAAAAAATGATTTTCCCATTTTCGCATTTCTAAAACTAAATCTGCTTATACTTAAAAAAATAAATAGAAATCACAAAACATTTGCCAACACTTTGTGGTAATCAGAGCGTGACTAACTCCTTTGTAACTGGAGCGCGTCAATTTGCATATTTATGGCGTGCGAAAAAGGGAAATGGAAATGGAAATAGACAAAAGTGAAGAGGATAATTATGTGGCAACTAATTATAAGGGTAAGCGCGCATTTACTTATATACAGTGGCTCAAAAGCACATAAACACACTTTTTCATGCAAAACATACAAACAGTAGACACGGGGATGTAAATGGGGAAAAAATACAATTTAAAAAATTACAACATAAGGGAAGGAAAACAAAAAAAATGAAATTAAAAAATTAAAACAAGAAAAAAAAGCGAAAAAGTAAAGGTAATAGTGGAGAGAAGTTTGCAAATATTAATAAAACACATAAATGACTGTTTGTTTGTTTGTGTGCGTTTAAAAAATTAAAAATAATAATTGCAATAAAACGCACCGACATTTGGCAGCACAGCAAATTGCACGCTACAACTTGCAGGCGGTGGGAGAAAAGCAGAAGAGAAGAGCAGAGAGAATGAAGGGAGCGAAAAATTACTTCATATCCGTGGGGAATGTGTGCGAATAAAAGTAAATATTCACTTGTCTCTATGCATTTAAAAAGGGCCAAACACTTTAAAACTCACTACGCACACACACAGTTAAATATACATACATATGTGTGTACGAGTATGTGTGTATTTTGAAGTTTTCATTATACGTTTGGCTGCGTCAACAAAACAAATTAACTTCCAACAGCAAAAAAGAGAAAAAGTGAAAAAAAACGTAATTTATCCCCGCCACTCTCTCTTCCTCTCTTCTCCCCCACACGCACACACACACATGCAAAAGAACAAGTGTAATAATGAAACTTCATAATTCTAAAAGCAGATATAATGGAATTGTTTGCGGGCGTAAAGCGAAAGTTTTTCTCAGACAAACAAATGTATATATACCATATATATGTATGCATTAATGTGCCAGCGGTTGTGTATTTGCATTTGTAATGTTTATTTTAATTAGTGTGGCAGCACTTCATGTTGTTTTATCATAAAATATCCCTTTGTACATACACACACATATGCTTGTTTGAGGTTATGTCATGTGTGTATATCATTGTCACACTTAAATGTCAATTTAACAGGTAATTTTTCAAATTAAAAACTCGATATACCCGCAGAGTGGGGTGAAAAGTTGATTTGAAAGGTAAGCAGAAAAATGGCAAGGTAAATAGAAGCTCGTGAACTCATAGCATATCTGTATGTATTCGCTGCTTATTTGTGTTTCTAATTTTACATTGACATTATGCAATTTAATCAATTTAATCAGTGCGGTTTACTGTTAGTTATTTAACGGGTTCACAGCCCACATGAGATTAGATACAGTGTTGCTTAGTGGGGAATACTCTTATATGTCATTCTCACTCATTATAGTATACTCTTAATTTAATAGTTTAGAGAGATAAACAGAACAGAGCTCTGATGTTGCGTACTGCAATTCGGAATGCCAGAGTTCGACCAATATCCAAAATTCAGCAGGACAGCGCCAGACATCGATTAGTGACTGGGCTGAAGCTTGATTGGGAGATTCTTATGAATCCCGCTTATGTTCCTGTTTATGGTGAATGATTTGGCTCATAAAAAATTGGGCTCAAGAGAAGCCTGTGAAAATCGATTGTACCAATTTTTTTCCAATAAGAACAAGGTTTTCTATGAGAGCAGCATAATGACATAATCTTCAAAATGGCAAACATTTATATAGCAAAACGGTGCATATTTGATATAAGTCGGATATTTTTAGCTATGGTAAATGCAGTGTAAAAATAATGGATTGCTCTTTACGCCACCTTATATTTACGAAAAATTTATTTTTACTGAAATATTTTAGAAAGGTTGGGCAAATTATTGACAGTGGAATACAAAACATTCCATGATATCTTTTGAAATTTTAGCTACCAAAAAACTCATTTCACGCTCACACATTGGCGCCTTAGAACCGCTGAAGCAATTTTTAGCCGAACTCCTCCTCCAATTTGTGGTATGCGGTTTGATGTTTTCCAAAAAATCGAGGAACCTACAGTTTATTCTAAGCCACTTCTGAAAGGACGATAAATTTTTATGACAAAAATACACTTGGAGAACATTCCTGCGGAGCAACGATGTTAGTCGAACCAGGACTCAATACAATACTAACCACTCGGCTGTTCCGGCTGTCGTATACATATATGAGTATATATATAAATGTAAGTAGTTATTATTATATTAGATAATTGCATTTTCCTAATTGAAATCAATCAATAAAATTAAATTAATTTGCACAAATGAATTGTGCGAATAAATACTGCAATTATACAAACATGCATTTATACATAAATCGTGCATCGTACATACATACGCCTTGCCTATGAGAGAGCAAATCTTTGGCATTACACTTACAAACAAATTAGATATATAAATTTCATTAATAGAGCTTTCTCTAGATTAAGATGTAGGTGCTCGTGTATGTATTAGTGTGGCGTGTAATCTACGTACAATTAATTTATGCTTGAATGTAAAGCTCAAAATTCACTATTTTCTAAAATACTCTTTTATATACTTTAGTTGAGAAAAATTATACTAAAAATATCACCTACTAGTTCTTAATATCATTTTTTAATATCAGTTTAGCTCGAAATTAAATAATATTAATAAAACTATTCAGTGCAGCAGAGAAGCATAATTTTAGGTGCATTTTTCACTCTGCAGTAAGACTTGCAAAAAAAAGTGTTTTTATTTAAAAGTTCCAGGTGATTTAAAAAATAATGCTGTTAGTCAAACAATAAACTCATGATTCTAGTTTCATAATTGTTTTTTAAGAAATCCTTTTTTTGCTCTCCACCACATTCCCTACTTGTTCAATAGTGCAAAGTTCAATATGCAATCAATTTCCTTCAATACCTAACTTCTACATCTACCACCTAAGAACCAGCTTCCACTTTGCATAATACTTGTTGCAAGCTGCAGACACGTGTATTATTGTAGTACCATTATCGTATAATGCTCGAAAAGTACTCTACCAAAGGCTTAAGCTAATGGAGCAAAGCGTAAAACCACAAAACAATTTGGCATCAAACAGGATTTGGCATCCCTAACAGGTGCTAAAGCATACATATGAACGAGTATAAGCGTAAGTATTGTAAATAGATAAGTATAAGTATATTTTGAGCCGATTGCCTTCACTCACATTTACTCTACTTGCCTTCATTGGCCGGCTGAGTGCCTCGCTTGACTGGCGTCTATACCTGGAACGCACACCTTACTGCTGCTCTCTGTGTGTGCTATTTATATATTTATAAATATATTTGTTTGTTCACACATACCTATTTGCATATACTCGTACTTATGTATATATGCGTGCGTGTATGCATATCTTGTTCTTCCTCTTTCTGGCTGCACTCATTGTCAGTTTGGTAGCCACAAATGGTGGTACGCAATTTACCTGATTGTTAGGTATGTATGTATGTAAATAGCTGACTATGTATGTGTAAGCTAAAGTATGTAGTTGCAAATACCATTTGTATGCTCGTATGTATGAAAAGAGCATGAAAGCAGTTGTAGAATGTGGAGAGCGATTAGAAGAAATGTGCAATTCCTTAACATTTATTGCAGGCGAAAATAGCAACTGTATTAGCTTCTTCATTTGACCTGCATATTATGGAATTTTGTGGCTATGCTTACATACCTACATTCGTATTTACCAGTTGTTGTGTGTTTTTTTTAGTCAAATGCAAATAATGCTAATATTTACATATGTTAGTGGTTTTTGCCGAATTTGTGGCATGTACTAAAGCGATTACATATTTATTTGAGAGAGCAAACTCAAATCCAGTACAGTGGCGCAGAAATTTTTATCAGATTGGATTTTTGTGAACGTTAAAAATTTCAACCAATTTTTGGGTTGACGTCTAACTAAGACTCGAATCCTCGCGCCATCCTTTAGCAATGTTAATGATGTGTAGAATATAACCTAATATTTCTTTGAAGTGTCTGAATTGTTGTTTGTATTTTTTTTTATTATTATTTTTATTTTTTTGCTATACACCGATATTACATAGTTTATATCGTCAGTTATAAATTTATTTATTTATGTATCAGGTGTACAACTTCCGCCGTTTTTTCCAAAATTAAAAGCTTTATTGCGAAAAAGTGCTTACAGATACATTATTCAAAGTATTGTCCTTCGCTAGCGACAACTTTCTCCCATCTTTCCGGCAATTTTCGGATCCCGGCTCGAAAAAAGGAGTCCTTTTTTGACGCTATCCATGAAGCAATCCATTTTTCCAATTCTTCGAAGGATTGAAAATGTTGATCTGCCAGGCCGTGTGCCATCGAACGGAATAGGTGGAAGTCAGAAGGAGCGACATCTGGGGAATACGGCGGGTGGGGCAAGACTTCCCAGCGACTAAGATGCATCAGTTGCGTTCGGTAGCGATCTCCTGTGATGGTTTCACCCGGTTTTAAGAGCTCGTAGTAAATCACACCGAGCTGATCCCACCAAATACAAATCATAACCTTGGCGCCGTAAATATTCGGTTTTGCCTTCGACGAAGAAGCATGCCCGGGCTATCCCCATGATTTTCTGCGTTTAGGATTATCGTATCGAGCCCACTTTTCATCACCGGTTACGATTCGATGTAAAAACCCCTTACGATTTTGTCTTTGAAGCAGTTGCTCACATAAACATAGACGGCGCTCGATGTCCCTCGGTTTCAACTCGTACGGCACCCAGTTTCCTTCTTTCTGAATCATGCCCAGGGCCTTGAGACGTTTCGAAATGGCTTGCTGATTCACTCCCAACGATTCGGCAAGCTGTTCTTGGGTTTGGCACGAATCTTTATCAAGCACTGCTTCTAGTTGTTCATCTTTGAAGGTTTTTTCTCTTCCACCACCATGTTTGTCTTCGACATCGAAATCACCATTTTTAAAACGTTGAAACCACTCCCGACACGTTCTTTCACTCAGAGCAGTATCACCGTAAGTTTCTGAGAGCATTCGATGGGCTTTAGCTGCATTTTTTTTCGAATTGTAACAGAAAAGTAAAACTTCCCGCAAATGGCGAGAATTGGGCACCTAAACGGACATTTTCGAGCGTGAATAATACGAAAACAAGAACAACTGTCACTGAAACGGCGATGACAATTCGTTAGGCACTATCCACACTCACTTTAAAGGCATTATCATCTATGTATTTCAACCAGCTTCAGCCGGTACAGCCACCTATCGGAAAACGGCGGAAGCAAAGTTGTACACCAGTTCAAGAGGCCAATAATGCTGGATCCATTCCCAGATTCGTCGCTTTTTATCCCAATAATGATGTTTTCAAAAGTAAAGCAAACATTCCCCTCAGTAACTTTCAAGTTACAGATATATTTATATATATATTTTAAACACGAGTTAAAAAGGAAAATAAAGCTAGCGTTTAATAAGTTTTTAAATTCTTTTTGGAATACTTCCTTTCCAGATACTTGCATGTCTTCCATACGTGAACTAAATTGAAGCCTTCACAACCACTGTACTTTGCGAACATAACTAGGTGGCCGAATGAATCCAAAAATATAAAATAAAATTTTTGTGCATAAAATTGTGTATTAATTGGCGAGGAATGCGATTTTTATGTGGGTATTTGCAACAGAGAGAAAACTGCAATTCACACAACTGGAATTGAAATCAAACAAATAAATACACACACACACACACACACACACACACAGGCAGATGCACACATCTTTTGAAGTGCAAAGTGCAAAGTGCAAAGTGATAAATCAATGAAGGAGATAAATTGAAATCAACGAGGAAATTATTCACCACAACAAATAAGCCGTCAGAGGTACAAATGTGAGGGCAGCAACTTTAGAGATACAAACTATAACGGTAATATACCGTTAGTGCAACTCAGCTCTAAATGGTGAATGCAACCAGGTGAACTTTACATCGATTTTGTAGGCGAATATTGACTTATGACGTGTCGGAAGCTATTGCACACACACACACACACACGCAGACCCAGCCCCATATAAATAAATAGAATATTAAATGTAGTTCATATTTATATGTGTGTGCATATATTTACATTAAATTTTACTGAGCATAAGCAGTTTATTGATTGCACATACTCACACACACACAAACGCAGCCGAAAAGGGAAGAGAAGCAAATATTTACTTGCCTGTGTGTCCTCAATGCAAATAAATTCAAAATTGCTAAGCAAATAGAATTTGTTGCAGCAACCAAACTAACGGCAACAGTCAGACAATATTGTCAATACACATACTCTTTGGGCAATTGCAAGATAATAATGTTTATATCGACAGATATATGTATTTATATTGGTCAAATGCATTTAGAGGTTAAAGGGAAGCCAGAGCTCAGAGTCTGGAGTCAATAATATTTGCTTATATAAATAAATGTAAATTTGTAGGCATGTTTGTGCAGTAGTGTTTAGCTTTGAGGAGGGTAGGTGACTGTGCACAGAAAGTTGGGGTTCAATGTCGACACCCGCACCGAGCCACAACAATGCGGGCGTACACAATGCAAATAGATTTGGTCAAACTGCAGAACCGGAGAGCAAATGGAAGTACAGGGCTGGAGATGACAGTGACGGCAAAGAGGTGGAGAGCTTACAAATTAATCGAACGATTAGGTAGAAAGGCGGGTAGGCGTGGCTGGCTTCACAACGACACACTTAGGCCAAAATAGTTCGGATCCTTTATGAGTCGTTTTCGGAATTGTCTAACATATCGTTCATTCGCGCCTATTCCCCGGTAGCCGAGATAGACGAAATCTTCCTTTTCTGGCACCTGGAAATAGCTGTTCCTGCTGTGATGATGGAATTGCGCTCGAAATCGGAATATTCAGCGGGATCGACTACGTTTAGAATGTTCTATTGATTTACGACTAGATCGAAACATTATGATGAATATTATTGCATCGCAGCGCAAAAAACTTCTTTCCATCATGCAACTTTGTGATCAACTATGTGGTAAAGACGTCAAAAAATCTGAAAGGAAACGAGATACATTTGAAGGTAGAAAGGAAGAAAAGTCAGTATACAGAGCTTGAAAAGCTAAACATGCTCAAAATCTCCATGAGAAGACGGAGAAGCTACTGTTTTAGCCTACATAGCTACAATAATGAATACAACACAAAAGATATATGAACTGAAACCCCAACCGATGACAGTTGTATTCAGACGTTTAGATATTCTATCAACCCAAAATGCTGGACATCAAACAACTCTTTTCCGCCTGAGTAACAACAAAGAAACCACTGCCTGGTGAAGAACTGGCAAAGCAGCATCAATGCATTTGGGAAATTTGGTCGGATAAGTGCATGCCTGGCGCTGGAATAGAAATTATGCCCTGTTCGAGGAGACACCACAGTCTGCGCCAATTACCTTTATTCCAGGGTGTGATGATTGATGTGTGGCCTAATACTGGAGCAAAATAGCACAAGCTACAGGGCTAAATAGAGAAGGTAAAGTCTTTGACTTGCGCGCAGTGGTTGACTCAGAGCTAAGGAAGGAGCTGTTTATTGAGTGAAAAGTGATCAAAGGGCAATGAAGGAAAGCAATGCGGATTGATGTAGCTGAAGGAGATGCCTTTAACATACTCAATACTGGTTTTTCCAACGAATTGAAGGTCTTCTTCTTCCTCTGCTTCCAACCCGTCCTATTGCATCAAAAAATTTCAACACTGAAGTATTCTTATCCATCCGGACCACTTGACCTAGCCAGCGTAGCTGCTGTCTCTTGATTCGCTGATATACGTTAATATCGCTTAAATATCGTACAGATTGTTCCATCGGCTGCAGTATTCGCCGTTCCCAGCACGCAAAGGACAACATGGTACGCCTCTACCCATTATAGCAGGACGAGAATGATCAGCGACTTGTAGAGTTTGGTCTTTATTCGTCGAGGTATTTACTTTTCAATTGCCTACTCAGCTGAAAGAAGCACCTTTTGGCAAGAGTGACACTAGCTTTCTCGGAATCCGAAGTGTGAATGGTTTTTGGATCACCCTCCTCCGAAATATTTCTTAAAGAGCCATTCATAACCATACATATATGTAAGTTTGAAGGAATGAGATAGACTTTGCCCGAATATATAGGTCTCACAGAGAAATATTCACTCTGGTAAGTTAATTAAATCTGATGGAACTCAAAATAAATATATATATCTTCCATGAGAGTGTGCATCTGACAGCTCTTCCGCTTATTATTACGTCTTTTATATTACTTACATTTGCGTTTCATTATAGTTTATTATGCAATTCTATATAGTGATGTTGCGTTCAATGTCAATCAATCGCCCATTTGAATTAGCCACCCCCCTCACTTCCGGACCACGCAACCCCACTAAAAGCGACAAACCCCACTTCAACATGAGCCACAAGCTAAAAGTGTGTGTGACAAGTGCGTGTATGTACATATGTATATAAATATATTTTTATGTCAAGCGTGCATTTACGCTCATTCACTTGTATCCTTTATGTCCTTTGGCCATTTCTAATTTCCGCTTTAATGTTCAATATCAGCATTTGACCCGATTAAATGACAGCCAAACTCAGACCACTGTGACATCCAGCGAAACAACCACCCGCTCCTTATCTGCTTACCCTTTTTCATGTCACAGCCACACCAAAGCAATGTATGTGCATACATACGTACATACTCGTATATGTATATGTATGTATATGAATGAGTATAATAATTTGTATATTTTCGCATTGGATACCTGTGTATGTGTGTGTGCCTTCTTGCGCCATAAACTTGCAATTTTAAGTGCAATTTAACTAATTGGCTCAGTGTTTCAGTGTCCTTTTTACACACACACACACAATATATACGAGTATATGACTTACACACATTCCTGCTACACAGTAATGCCCTTGCAAATGTTTGTTTGTCAGCGTGTGTGTGTGTGCTTGTCATTCTATTATAAATAACTACCTGCCTTTAATACTTATTGGTTGTATATACCTACATATGTACGTATGTACGATTGGATATTGGCTCTATGAGGGTATATAATAAATCCCCAATGCATGCTTTATAGCTCTTTCCTGTGAGGCTCTGCCCTCTTTGCCAGTGACGTTCTTGTATGGAAAATAAATTTTTGCATATAAAATATCATGGGATGTCGGTACTTGGTTGGTCACCTGCTGAAAGTGGTATTTAATAGATTAGAGATTAATGTAAATATTTTTGTGGTTGTCTATGAAATATTTTTACGCTTACATACTTACTCCTCCTCTGGAGACTTTATTGTTGGATTAATTCTTTTGGACGTTTGTGTTGTTAACACTTCATCGTACATTTAGCAAACGATTAGGCAATTGAAGAAATGGAGTAGAAAAGATGGCCATACAAATGATGTTGCTGAGTAATTGCTTCGCATGAAAATTCTTTGGATATTGAAAGGCAGCTTCAAACCTCAAATCGGAGAATAAATTTTTATTGATTTTTTATTTCAAACGACCTAAATCGAGATGAAATTCTGTAACTGGAAACTGTTAAGGAAGCTCTAGGTGGAGGAGAGGGTGAAAGTCCCAGTAGATTATTTACCGATGTAAGAGGATGCTAGATTCTACATGCCATCGTCTACCCTCATCTTTTGGAGCGGCTGCACATACTCGTAAAACAATAATCAATCAATCGATATTCGAAACCCTCTGTGAGGTTCGTGGTGTTATGTAAATTTTCTATTAGAATATTCAGGCCTAGATCAATAAATGAGGATCTGATGGACAAAATAGCTGACGTGCCCTTAAATTTAACATTTTATGTAAACAAGATTTCAAGCCACATTAACAGCAAATGGATGGTCCTTTGACATTAAATATATTACGCAAAGTAGCATGGAAACACATTTACTCCTACTCCATCACTAGCTACTACTAACAACTACAGAGTCTACTCCTACTGCACTACCTCTGCCATTCGGCCGCACACAACTTGCTTCCAGCCACTATTCAAACCGCGTATTGCTCAAAGCGAGCAGTCAACTAATAGGTAAGCAGCAGTAGAAGGGTCTGTTATTTTTAGTATGTAGTAATTTATTTTGTATTTCTATCATCTCTGTATTTTATGGGCCTTATAGCTTCGGAACAGAGTCTACCTTTTGGCCTCTTATCTTCTTCTCTGTTCTCTATTGGTCTGCAGCTTTGAGACAGGGTAGATCCTTCCCACCTTCTTTATTCCTATCACTTCTCAATAAGCCTTATAGCTACAGACAGAGTCGACCTACCTCCCTTTCTATTTCTACCATTTTCGTAATCTACGCTTGACATAACTTTGCCTACTTACACCGCGGTATGGTGTTACTTATTTCTCGATTCGTCCCTATGACGACACTGAAAGCATTGTTTAATGGTGTCACCATAGAACCGTTAAGACTCTTATGACGTCTTGGTTCGGTTAAGCAACCAATCCTGTAACTTGTTTTTCCATCGTTTTCGGGATAAGGAACTGTCATCTCCTTTGGTTCGACGAAGGACTTCCACGGGGAGTGAGGAACTACAAAATGTCTGTACTTTTGGTATATCCCAGCGTGGCTGACATGCTATAGCCATCGAACGAAACCAATGTTACAAAATTATTTTAATTTTTTCAGAAATTAAAAGCCTTTATGTGGGAGAATTGATCCTACAAGAAACAAAGTAGCGGATGAACTGTTAATAAGGACTTTGGTTCTTCCTCTTCGAACTAGAAACTTAAAGTTTCAAGCTGATTTTTTTAAACTTCAATACGGCCACTTTTAATAAGAAGAGTCTTTCGAAAAATAGTTAAAAATGTATAGTAATGAGTAGGTTTAAGTATTCCTGAGGTGACTTCATGAGTTTCCATCATATTTCCATTGTTTCAGAGCACGAAACAAATGGGGATATATAAAACTGTTTCTCTTTTCAATGAAAATATCTACCACAATACATTTACAACTAGAATTATGCAAACTATATGTTTTATTTGGAAAAAATAATCACGAACTCATAAAAAGTAGTATAACTATGCGAAAAGGATAACGACCACCGCAAACGTGTTTAATAGATCCTCGTTAACTATTAAAAAGGCTGTAAGCGGCAAATTATACAACCAAAAGGAATAACTGGGAAAGGAAAAGTACAATAAAGAAATGGTTATGTGCTGAAATAGTTAAAAAAAAGCCACCCCAGCCGTTGACACAATCAGCTACATAATCTTACACCTGTACATACAGACAGAAAATGGGTTTCTCTGTCACCATCAACACAAGTCAAACAAATCCGCGTGTTGAAAACGCGGCTTAACGGCAGCCACGAATAGAAAGCCTCTCTGCTTGTAGTACATGGCTTAGTATAATACCTGATCTCTATCTCAGGCTTCCCTTGCCTACTCCCAAGCAACCCATTTGTAGCGATTCAATTGACTTTTTACGAGCTCATAAAATGTTGCTTTTTATTTGGCCGAAAATTGTTGTAAAATTACGTACTTCAAATGGCTCGCGCGACATACATACACGTACATACATACTCCGCTCGTGCTGGACGAACAACAATACAAGCAGAAAAGTGGAAAATAAACTGTTAAGCAAAGGCTGCGCTGACGTGGCTGGCGGTAATGAAGCGGAAGGGTTAAGTTGCAAGCGCCAGCGGGAAGGCGAGACGTGCACTTTGTGTGAGTTGAAGTGCGAAGTGCTTGCATTGACACGCGGCGGTCACGAAGTGGCACATTAACTACACAATTTCGACCTTTATCCACCTGCCCTGCCACATGTCGCCTGCAGCAGTGGACAGCTTCTTAACGCATGCTTTGAGGCGACAAATTTTACGAGCACATGACATGGTCGTTAACATTTTTTTTTTTTAGCCGTTGGCCGCAATGAAGGAGGAACTGGAGGGAGGGAGGAAAGAGCGCGTGGTGGGATGGCAATGGAGTTAAAGGTACTTTCATTTACTTAACAGCTCAGTAGAGTCATTCATTGTGCAATTTTAATGAGCAACGATGGTTATATGCACATGTACGAGTATGCGTAGCAATAATAAAAAAAACTTATATTGAGAGTACGTTAAGAGTAAATGTTACTAATTTATTATTTAGAACAGAGTCCAATCGATGATTAGTTTTTTTGTGCTATAAGTTGGTTCAAAATAAGAAATTTTAAGAAAGTAGACAGTCTTGCGATTAAAAAGAGACTCTATGTAATCAAGATTTGAAGAAAGTTCATTAAAATCAATACAAAAACATCAAGAATTTTCAAAGCTTGGTTTGTGCTTATGTTCATTAGGAGGAGCTCTGTAAGGGATCTTAAAGTTAATCTCGCTAAGGTAGACACGGCAAGTGAGGTTTTCTCTGTTCTACTTCATTGGAAATAAAACCTCAAGTATCTCTCGACCATGAAGTGTAGGCAGTGAATAATGAGTGAAAGAAGAGCATACCTCGTTATAAGAACTCCAAGGCTGGAAATGTATTACGTCCATACATCAAGTCGGCTCTGGATTTCGGTTGCCAGATTTCCACATTAGTTCTTACATGAGTATACTCGGGTTTCTTTTATTCACTGCATCTTTTCTTATAATTTTGGGGCGTTACGCTTGTTGGCCAGCTTTTCAAGATCTTCATACTCACGCATCTTAGGCTTCTACCCCACAGTGGTTCCAAAAGCTTAAAACATGGCCAAAACTCGAAAAAAATCCTAAATGATTGGAAAAATTGTTACGCATGGGTTTTTGAGGTTGCTGAATCTTAACTAACTTTTTGAAAAAAAGATTACTCAGGCTTTTGACTTATTCACATTCTAATTTTTAGTTTAGACATTCCAACCCAACTATTTCAGGTATTCAAAGTCCCCAACTTAAACTTGTTCTCCGGCTTTTGGTCACGTTTTTGGCTTTTGGAACCACTGTGCAGCCCGCATAAGTAGAGGACGATCGCGCTTTGTAACCGCTGAAGCGATTTTCGAATTTTAAAGTTTTTTCAACAAATGGAAGGACTTACAGTTTATGCTAAGCCACTGATGGACTCGAAGGAGCAACCGCAATTGGAAAGATTAACATAATTTTATTATTGGATGTTAGTCGGAACAGGACTCGGAACGCGACTTTCCGAAAGTTAATACGCACCACTAACCACTCGGCTATTGCGAATGCCAAATGTAGTCGAGATAATTTTAGCAGTATTTTTTAATTTTTTTTTGTTTTGTTTTGTTTTTAAATTTTCTCTTCCCATATCACTCTTTATGCGAGTATTTATTGTTGCTGTAATTGAAGCGCTTATTTTGTAATTAAAATTCCCTTTGAGCACTTACACGTAAACTGCAGCGAGTAGAATTTAGATTAAAATCGTCCAAATAAAATTACAAAATGAAGCAAAAAGAGAGAATGTAATTGAGTTGCCGCCAAAAATTAATAAATGACGCTGCTGCACGATAAACGGAGTGAAAAATGCACAAACTAGCCAAAATATTCCAAAATTACAAATTTTCTAAAAAGTTACGTGTGCGCCTGGCACATTCTGTATAAGCCGATAGAAGCATCGTTCGACCGCTTGTAGTGCATTTTGTTGGCCTAAACAATATTCCAACCTTTTATTGCTTCTATTAATGCTGCCGCTGGCTATGTCACTATGCTAAACACACACATACACACGAGTATATGTGTACACAAAGTCACTGGTCTAAAATGTGTGTAAATGTCAATGCCACGCCTTGTCAACGCAATGCAACAAGCGATAAAGTGAAGTAGCTCACGGCGAACACACACACAAGCGAACACATTCCAATACATACGCACACAAGCCGACAGCGAGGTTTTACAACAAAGCGCTACTGGTTTTAGGCTACTGGTCTGGTCTGGCTGTCGGCTGTCGACTGTCGGCCGTTAGAGGTGATGAAAATATGCCTATTGACTACACCAAAGACACATAGATTATTACACGAACACAGTTACACATATGCACACGCACATATACTTAGAAATCGAGCTCTTCTTCTTTCCAATTGACTAATGCCATTGCATTTGCTGTTTCTATAGTTGTTCTTGTTGTTGTTTGTGTTGTTTGTGGTGCACTAATGCAAACAATAAATCTAAACGCTCATTGTCAGCATAAAATCAAAAACATAACTCAATGCCCAGCTCAACACTTCGCCATTTCGCAACGCCCGAACTAACAATTTTCCATGTAATTCACTCTCAACTCACCCACTTCCATCCTCCACTTCCATCCTCCCCTCCATTCTGATCTCTACTCAACACCCACATCCTCCACTCCATCCTCACTCTAAATTAGAGCATTGTTCACTTTCAATGCCACACCTCCCTCAAATAGAGTATTTTGTTGTTGGGAAAACATAAATTTCGACAATGTCGTCAACCAACAACAATAACAATAACAATAACACCGAAATGTGCCAAGTGCAATTATTTTGTTTCGTTTGTTGGCAGCAGCAGCAGCAGCGGCAGTAGCATTTGAAATGAATTTACAATACAATTGTGGCACACGTAAGTGCACAAACGCATGTTGCAACGAAATGTGGCAGGCGATAGTTGCAGCTGCAGTTGCTGCACCGGTAGTGGCTACGGAAATTCGCATGGTTTGGCTGGAGCACAGCAGCACGCCCCGTTGCCAAACTACATGAGCAATTGTTGTTGGAGTTCTTGTTTTTAGTGTTGTTGGCTCTACACATGCCAATGACTTCCGACATGCCTCATGTTGACTGCCTTACTCTCACTATAAAATTGTCGTAGGAGTTTGTTGCATGTTGCAAGCAGCTTTCTAATTCTAACCGTCGCAATTTGTTGTTGTGTTTAGGTTTGTTTTTCGGCTTATTCATTGTTGACTATATACCGATATTTGATGATTTTGTTGTATTTAAAATATACACGTATATAAGATATAAAGTCTCGAAAGCAGGTTTCCTCCACTTAGCGGGCATTCACCTTCAATTGCCCGATAACCGGAATACTCCTGAGCCTCCTAACCAGAAAAGCTGTCTTGGAAGGAAAATAACAAAGAGAACAATAAGTGCCATTGGTGGCGTTATACTGCTGCAGGGCATTAATCGGTAAGAGATGGGGTCTTCCTCTTAAATAAGTGCACTACATAACTGCCTTGCAACGGTGAACATACTGCTTCGATGGGTGGTTTCCGCAAGACAGACTCACTTTAACTCAAATACCTACCTAATTGGGTTTTATGGCCTTGGATTTGATGGCAGTACACAAATAGAGGAGCTCCAAAATGGGGGAGGAATGATTGTCATCATTGTCTGTGGCGTAGACTTATTTCAAAATTAAAATCATTTGGGCACCTGGTAACAGTGGAATCGCTAGGTTCCGCAATGCTGATTTGCTCGATGTCGAACAATGCGCAAATGGAGACTTCTCTGACAATATGGCGTCTATGTCTGGATTAATGTACGTTGAACCAACTCCAGCAAAATTTTTATGACGAAATGTGGCCCACAGAATGTCAATGAAGCTTCTTTTCGTTCCAAGATCAAATCTCTGGAACATAGCGCGACGGAACATTATCCGATGAGAACTCACGAGATAAGGCGGACGTTAAGGTTAACGTTCGTATGGCATACACTAAGCGATGCACATAATAAAGTAGGTTTAGCGATCCGGACATCTTTTACATGGCGTTACAAAGGATATATTATCTGCTTGGGGTCAGCCACACCTAACCTTAGCTAACATTAAGAGAGGCGAAGATGCGTGGGTAAGAAGAGCTTGGAAAATTGGTTTATTCTTTAAAAATAGAATGTCACAGCGAAATACGGCAACTGAAGGTTTCAGTAATCAACACTGTAAGCTATTTACCGGTGTTCAAAGCGCACTGTATTTGGCGAGCGTTCACACCAACGACCAAGTCATTCCAGAAATCCAAAGCATAATCAATTTCGCCAAAAAGTGCTACAGACGGACTAAGTAGGTAAATAAGAGTAAAAATTAGTCTGGAAAAAAACCAAACAAGGGACTTGCACGTATACCTCACTATACTTGGCCCGCCACCAGCGAAATAAGATCCAGCTGCTTGAAGTTGCAAAAAGCGAAAAATACAACTTGCTTTTGTTGAGTAGGCTATAATCGAAAAAAACCAATAACCTACAGGAATTTCAAAAACATTCATTTGTAGCGGTAATCACGAAACACTCTAAGCCCCAAATTCGAAACTTTTTCCGAAAATTTAAATTCAATGCAAACAATCGACAAAATATGGCAATTGTCAACACTTTCGCCGGCGTCAAAGCGAATTCTAACGGCATTTACACCGCAACGAAAGTCAACAATAAAGCATCGGAGTGGGAGGCAATGAAGTGTGAAAACCCATTGTGACAAATCACAAGCAAATCAGCAAACCGTTAACGGAGCCGCTAAGGTGCCGACGTGGAACGACGTGCCAAATGTGTAAATACCGGATGCGGAAGTGCATAAATTTGTTATTTCCATTAAGTGGGCGACGAAAAGGTAGAAAATAAAATGCGCTAAACTCGCAAATTTTCGCGTGACGAGCTGAATTCTACACACACACACACACACATGCTTACTACATACAAACCAAAGCGTCAAGCAGACTTTTAGCAGGCGTTGAATGGCTACAAGCCGAAAAGCTGCTGCCGTGTTTACTTAATCTGCGATTTTGCACATAAAAAGAATTTGCATTTAAAAGGAATGTCGGTGAAGGAGAACAACCGAAAAATGCTGCTTTGCGTGCGAGTGTGTGTATGGCTGTGGGGAGATCATATCAAAGCAGCAGTCAAGCACTCGTCGCTCGCGTGGCATGGGGCCGCCTGACTGCGATGGGGCATGCGATAAGCGTAAAGTGGCAAATGGCATGTTGCTGCCACAAGCCAAAAGTCAACTCTGCATCCCTCCCCCAACATCAACCCCGCGAACAACGACGCGTCGGGTGCGCAAAAGAAATGTTGCAAATTTGGTAATTCCATCGCGAAAAGCCAATCTCAATGGCAGTGAATTAGTCGTGCTTTTAGCGGCATTTGTCGCTTCTTGCTGCCACTTACTGGGGTGCTCCGCTGTGTCGGCAGCAACAACAAGCAATCAGCCACAAATGTAAGGTACGAGTATGCCTTTGGACGAGTCATTCTTAGATTTTATCGTTAAATCGCTAAACGAGCAAAATATTTCACGAAAGCTGATATGGCACACACACACCCACACACAAACGAACCACACACACACACACACACACACATTTTGAGGGACCACAAAAAGCAACAAATTAAATATTTAGCAAATTAATTTACACGCTCAACTGCATTTCAACAACATTCGCCACACAAACTAACAACACAACCGATTTCGGGCTGGAGCGCGAGCTGGAGCTCGAACTCGAATTCAATTCATTCGGATGCTGATTCAATTATCCACAATTGAATTCAATATGCGCGCACAATTGAATCGGTCGCGGCAATCAGCTACCGAATTTGCCCAACTGGCAGTTGCAGGCAGTCGTATACACAACTAACAACAACAACAACAGAACTAAAAGAAAAGCAACCCAAAATGTCACACAACCAAAATCAACAACAGAAGATCAATGGGCAGCCGCTGATAAAGACGTCGCTGCAACAAATGTGATAGCGCCTGCTCTTCATGTTCCCTCCGTTTGCTTTCCTCACTTCCTTTGCTTTCCTCACGCCGCTATTTTCTTAGTTCGCCGCTTAGTTGCAGCCTTGGAGCCGTTGAACTGATTGGCTGAAGAAAAATCACTTGAGCAACAAAACAACAAAGCAGAAGAATTGAGACGAAAAATTGCAAAATGCAATTGGCCAATGCGGACGAACTAACGGTAATTTGAAATTATTCAACAACAAAATAACAAAATAAGCAACAATTGTTGGCAAGCCACAAGGCACAAGGGACAAGCAGAAAGTGAGTCAGCCACAGTTGCAGGCAATGCGGATAGCAAGGGAGTGGTGTTGCACTGATTTGGTAGTAAATAATCCACCACACTCAACTCAATGAACTGCGGACAAGGAAAATGCAGCTGTTCGATTGGAAAATTTGAAATTTACGCCATGGCTGGATTTCAATTGAAAAGGACCACAATCTATTTAGAGTGATTTCAAACAGAAATTGTAGAAAACTAAGTAAGAAAGATGTCTGAGAGTGTGAGCTAAAAGACTTACTCGTATTATGTAACGTGGCCAGCCAATTAGGGACAGTCTTGGAATGTACTTATTAAGAGAACAAATTAATTTCACCAAAGTATTGTACGTCGAAGCGATTACTTTTTCCTCATCACACTGGTAACTTTGTGGTACGTTCTTTGAAAAATTAGTCCTCTCTGTCCTCGATCCAATGATTGAGCCAATCTTCGATTACTTCAAAAAATTCGAGCCTGTGACCTCCAAATCGTTTTGCATCCATCGAAAAAGCAGTAGTCGAAAGCAGCAAGGTGTAGAGAACACGGCGGATAGGGTAGGACCGTTACAACCAAGCTCGACCTGTTATGAAGTTCCAAAATCACCTTGTTTGTAGTCACTAACCTCTCGCATCAATGGCTTCGCTTGGCCCTACTACATCTCACCCGTCTGGGCTCACCAGCACGTTCTTTGTCTTCGACGCCAGATTACCAATTTTGAAGCGTAGAAACCACTCTTTGTATATTTATCGATCAACGCTGATTCACACAGGCATTCACATGCCTTCGATGGACTTCAGCTGCACTTTTCATCCAATTGAAAAAGAGGCAAAAAACTATGCTGCTATCAGAATCACACGCTGAGTATACAAGTAGTTGACAGATGTGAGACCTTTCTAATGAAATAGAGAACCGCTTGCACGATCAACAATTTGCAGTTGAAGCCATCTTTTGAGAACGGATCGAATTAATTTGTATCCCCAATAAAATAACCATTAAGAAAGTAAATAAGTTACTAAAATATTTTCGTTACTTTAACAGACAAATTTGAAACAAAATAAAGCGTCAATTTGGATGAGGCGGTACGTCATAATGTTAAGGGCACCAGCTCTCATTTTCTCCAAGTCTCTTTATTCAGTATACAATGTTAATGTTGCGGACTATCTTCCACACCGCATCGTTTCATCGTCTTCGTAAATCAACCACCAAACTTTGTACCGAAAACTCCCAACGCCTAATCGTCGAATGTTGTTATTATCCAAGGCTTGTACAGTTTAATCTATGTTTGTCGTCTTTTGCTCGTCCGCTAACAGATCGATTCGCAATTACCTCTATTCGCTGAAGTGTTGAGCTGCTTGTGACAGTTACGGGACTACCCCTATTCCTACTCTGGCCTCTTCAACGCACATCCTGGAAATTTGAGCAACTCCTGTGCGAGATACGGTATCCAACCCATGCCTAACCTTGAGTAAAGAATAAAAGAAAGAAAACAACAGAAGAGCCACTCAGAAATATTCAGATTAAGGGTTCGCGAGAGTCTGCATTAGCTAAGTGGTTAGTAGTAGATAGTGTCATGCATGATACTCGAGCCCATGGCCAGACCAACACCGAAAATTATAGAAATTTAATTTAAAAACAATTAATTAATTAAAAAATACAAATCTCGGTCGTCCATTGGCAGAGGATGCCCCGCCCTCCGCGGATACCTGTGGCGTGAAATGAAAGGCTCTTCATTCATCTCTCTCTCTCTCTCCCTTTCTATCTCTTCATAATCGCTCATATTGCTCCGTCGTCAAATAAAAGGAAGAATTTTTCCCAACGATTCGATCGTCTAAAGCATTTTTCGAAATAAAAAATACCGTAAAAATATATTCAAGTCAATAAAATGAAGTTTAACTCATAAAAGGTAATGGGATTTGGCGTGGGCCAACTGGCTTTGAATGCTAAGAACACTACACCAACCAAGATATCATACTCAGGCACTTTCTCCCATGCAACGACAAGTGTGCGCCAGCAGCAGCTACGCAACACGAACAAAGCCTATAAATTTGCAGATTATTTGCATATTTTTATAAACTCTCTCTCTCTCTCTCTCTCTCTTTCTTATGGTAGCAGCGGAAGATGAGGAATTCGCGCCTCTGGGCGGTAGTTGGTTTTGCTGGCTTTGTAGTTGGCATTTAGTGAGGAATTCAATTTGCTTCACTGAGCTTATATCATTTTTCCCACACCCACTCCCTTCCGCACTCTTTCATTCCTACACCAGCACTTTGGCGGGCGGCAATTGCCTCGGCGGCTACAAATGTAAATCATGTGACATTAAGGCCGCATAAGACATGAGTATACGGTACATGCAACAACTGTTGTACCGCATTACCGCTATAATGCCAACAAAGTGCCATTCCCGGTGCGTGGCTTTCAGCTAAGCTGCGTTGCAACAAATTGCCACCGACGGCAGCATGAGGCAGTGGTAGTGTCGGCGGCACTGGCTTAAGTGGTAGTCATTTTCCGAAAAGGAAATAAAAATATATGGATTTACTTGTAGATTTTTTAAATTCGTCTCCTTGCTTTTTTTCTCTGTGGCATATAAACTAAAAATAATAATTGTATCCGCTGACTAAGTGGTGTGGTGGCGGGCAGCTGCGTTGTTGCCTCTACTAAATTAATATTTTCGAGAAACAGCTGCGCTTCCACAGCGACAATTTGTAACTCCGCCACGAAAGTGGTTTTGCTTCTGTTGCGTATTTTTTCTTGGCCTGTTAAATTGCACTTTCGGCTCGCTCGCTGGGCTCGACTTGGCTTGGCTAATGCTTTTGGTGTTAAACGGGGCTTAGGTTTACTTTTATTGCCATTTTATTTATGTAGTGCAACTGGTAACTTCCTGTAAATGCAAATTAGCTGTAAATACCAGCGAACAGGGTTGCTTAAGTGTTACTGGAAAAAACAGGTAATGTGATTGTTATTAGTTATTATCCACTTTATGTATTTATTTAAGTATCTTTTCTTAAAAACTGCGGCTGAAGACGTGGAAAATAAGGTTTTGCTGGCGACATTAGATGGGGCTTATGAGACTCAGCCAAAGTTTTGAAGAAGGTGAGTCCTTGGTACATCTGCCATATGTGAAGCTCCACTGCGGAAGGCACACTCATTTCATTCACAGGCGGCCTTTGTTTTCCTTTTAATTAATCAGAGTGCACTCGGGTTCTAATCATCGGACAAACTTTCATGCTAATGCAGGAATTGTCTGAATTGTTTCTGTCTGCGTTATGTGTCTTTATTGTTGTTCAATAGAGTAATCGATATTAGAAGTACACAAACTTCTTCGGGTAATAGAACTCATATTCCAATTTCTCGTCCTATGTTTTTTACGATTAATACAAATAAGCTGAGCCCCAGCTTTAGTTTAATTTCCACGTTTCTATAAGATAAAAGTTCTGCGTTGAAGCCGTCAGTAAGTCGCCTTCTTTGTACTTGCTTCTAAGTTCTTCGCATTCACGCCTCGCTATCTGTCTTTTTCTCTCTGCTGGTACCTCATTTTTCCTATCATTACCTCGCGGCACTTAACTCATACAGTAACAGTTAATCAGCAGAGTTTCGGTTTCGTCGATTTCGTCCACGGTATGGAAAGTCGATAGTCGAAAATGTCAATTATATAAGGAAAATCGTCGAGTCCGACCGTCATGCGTGCATTGTTTCGATCGACCATGAGCTAAAAATTGCGAAGAAATGGTTTGGAACCACTTAAAAAAGACTGGATACACATAAAGGACCGATGTATGGGTGCCATATGAGTTAGCGAGAAAAAACCTCATAGATCGATGAAAAGTGGAACATTTATAGCAACGTCACATGAAAACGTTCGTGGTCGAAAGGCAGTGAGCCGGCCCAAATGGTATTCAAGCCAGGATTGATGTCAGGGAAGGTTTTGTTGCCAGACCAGTCACATCGATAGTGACTCGCCCGAAGCTGCAAGAGTTTACTTGGAAGGTTCTTATGCATCCACTTCGTAGTCCAGACCTCGCACCAGATGATTACCGTCTGTTTCTTTCTGTGGCGAATGATTTGCCTGTTGAAGAATTTGCCTCAAGAGAAGCCTTTTAAAATTTGTCGTAATTTTTTGCCAATAAGAACAAGGGTTTCTATGAGAAATGCATGACCTGACCTGACATGAACTTAAAAATGGCAAAAAGTTATCCAGCAAAACAGTGCATATCTAACTTAAATCGTATAATCGTAACTATGGTAAATAAAGCCTTCAATTTAATGCCGAAGTAATGGATTACTAGACCTAATATTTTCAATTAAAAATTCACTAAACTGCCACCGAACTTAGTCAAGTTGTTTAAAGGGTAAAAGTGTGCAAATAAACAGAAATATAACTTTAATAACAAAATAAAACAATAACAAAAAAAAATGATGCCCATTATTTAATTCAAAAAAATTCTCGACAGGTGTTCTCCAGTAATAATTATGCGGTGGTTGGCGAGCAAATGAATCTATTAAGCCATGCAACTGTGGTTTCAAAATGAAAGAATAAATAAAGCAAGTATAAAAAATTCGTAAATATTAGTATATTTGCGCATATTCTCCACTAGCTGGAGGAGTGAAATTAAAAAAGGATAAATATGGAAAAATGAATTGCTTGTGGGTGTGTGAGTGTGTGTTGGTGTGTGTGTGTGTGTGTGTGTGTGTGTGTGCTCTCTAGTGCATAAATTTTCACATCTAAATTAAAATATGTGTACCGTAAATATTTGTATACAAAAATACATATGTATTCATACATATACATTTTGTAATATACTATATTGCCAACACTGTGGTCCAAATGCTAAAATTAAAGTGAAAAAGAAAGGAAAAAATATTAAAATAACAGGAAAATTAAAACACTGTCTCACTCAAAGCGACACAATGCACAATCACAAAATATATGTATGTATAAGATGAGTGTGTGTGTAGGTTTGTATTTTTTTTTAGAAAATATTATATATATAAACATTTTTTTATGTACATCAACAAAGTAATAATAGTCTATAAAAATAATAAAAAAAAAATATTTCTGCTCTAAAAAATATTTAAACAAATGTTGGCAAAAACAACAAAACAACAAAACGGCAAGCAACCAACAAACAAAATAATCAAAACGTGGGTAATTATTGGCCTCAGGTGCATAAGATGCATAGAAGCATGAAATTTCCGAGTGCTGTGCTGGAAAAAAGTACAGAAAAAAGGGCGATGCAGCAACAGCAGGAGCAGGAGCAGCAACAGCAGCCAAAAAGCGTTTTAATAGCAAGAGACAAAAGCAACCACAACAACAACAACAGCAGCAACAACAACAATATGAGGCCTACACTTGTACACCTTCGAACAATGGATGTTTGTAATTAGCCACGTTGCACTGAGGCAATGCGAAGGGTTGCCCGACGCCAATACTGGGCGAGTTTATTAAGGACATAAGAGTTGCAAAAATATATTAAAAGATTAAAGACATAATTTTTATCCATTTTGTACGGTAGAAATATTTTGAATGCTGCACATTGTTAATGGAAATAAAGTTTAAGCACAACAAAATCCAAAAAAGGAGTTTGAACCCATTTTAATAATTATTCATTAAAAATATTTTAGTCGTATTATTTATTGCAGTTGGAATCATCAGATTTATACCAAATGTTACCCCTTTTGCTCGATAACTTTTTGTCACTTTGAGGTTAATGTCATTATGCTCTCCTCAAAGAAACTCTTGCCCCTATTTCAAAAATATTAGGACAATCGATTTTCACAAATCATTCACCATAGACAAGAACATATCGTAGTTGCGATTCCCCTCCTATTGGCAAAAGCTGGGCGCTTCTGTGCGATTCATTCCTTCACACGGTACATTTGCTAACACTACAGGTCAAAAATAAGAGCTTGGTCGTAGGGGAGCAGCTAATAGTGGACGATTTCTTGTCAATCCCACCAAACACACAACAAAGCCTTCTAGTTATCCATCCTGCCTTGTGTCGGCTTACTACTCTGCGGCAAGGACTGTTGCAAGATACAGATCACTAAAACCCTTGCAAAAAATAATGGATTACTTTTTACTATATCTAATAGAGCGTGTCCGCCGAAGAACCACTTTTTCAGCTTCATTTAGTTTAGTAATTTTTTCATTTACGTATATCCTTCGCATTCTCAATGCCACGACGTTGACTGCCTCTTGGCTTAACGCGTAATCTGGCAAATCTGAACACAATGGCATTACATATTAAATAACTGTAAAAATAATACTGCTCATTGCATTTTGAAATGCTAATGCTTCGAATTTATGAAGTAGACAAAAATATTAGCAGTCAAACAAACGCAATCTCTTCTCCGCTCCACCTCACTGAGTGACACTCGCCACGCGGAGTACGTTGCAGGCCACCGCAAAGACAGCGAATACAAAAGGAAATAAATAAAATGTGAATAAGCGGATAATATCAGGCGATTGCTGACAAGTAAGGGAGAATCCACCGCCAATTTATGCATTGACTAACGGTTTATAAATTGAATTAAATTGTCAAATGATCAGCGAAAGCACTGAATGATGATTTTACAGCCCAAAGGCAATTGTTTGTATAACTCTCTGCTTTGTGAGCAAATGAATTTTGATTTAGTAAATTTCGTAGAGGCGTGAGAGTGATTGAGTTATTGCTTGAGGGAGAGGAGATTTTAGTTTTATAATATGAGGGTTATAATAGGAGAACAATGGGATTATAGTGTGAAAATTCAAATTTCGCTTCCCTATTCAGGCAACACTCGCACAAAATTAATTTTCTATTATGAAAACTATGGCGCCTAAAAGTATGCTGTCAAAATATAGATTTCTAATCCGGCGAAAAGCCCAAATGGTCTTAACAACAGCTATTTCCCACCACACTAACACCAGTACCAATAAAGCATTGTCTTAATTACAGTTAGTCCAAAGACCACAGCGCCCGAATATGCCGTTTAATGAACTCCCACTTGGCTTTTTGTCTTTCATTTTTTTTCCTTTAGCTGCGCTTTTGGTTTTGCCATTGGCATTTCCAAATGATTGATAGCTCTTGAAAGTGAGCGCAAAAACGCCAGCAATGCGTTTTCCACCACCGTCAACCTTTCTCCCTTCCGACATACGAGTATACGTGTATACCATGCGGCAGTGTGGTTGCCGCAATGAGCTCGAACTAATATTGACTTGTCGGATTATGTGGCAGTTGTCGACTGTTTGTTCGTTTACATTCTCTTTCATGTTTTTCCTTGTCTTTAAGTGACGGATTCGTTATTTAATGAAAATTTCAACTGAGGGATTTTAAAATATTTTTTTTTTTTTTGCAGGCAAAGCGAAAAAATTTTATCCTATAGCCGAGGCCAATGGAATTGACTGTGAGCCACATGAGTGCCGCCTTAAGTGCTCGGATATTCAGATATTGACTGTTTGAGATTATTTCATTGTAATACGTGATTTGCATGGATTTGATATATGTCAATTGAAAATGCATATTATTAGTCACATTTTTTCCAAGGCTTTGAGAAAAAAAACTAAGCCACTTAATGCCATATGAGACTACGCTGCATATAATAAATCATTTCCATCCAAAAAATCAAACATATGAGCACATCTGTGGCAAATATGGACAAGAAATATAAAGATGGTGCATTTACATGGAACTGGGATTATCATGAAATTTCTTCTCACAAAGGCCAGATGTTGCAATGGCTTTCTGTATTTTGTCCAATTTTTGTTCTAATTAATACTTCAAAGAATGATCAACAAAATCTGATTGAGCATCATATACAGTGGCGGACTAAAGTCTACATACGATCCATTTTTTGGGAATTCAACCCGTCCTATAGCTTTCACAGAAAAAATAATGATGCAGTTTTGTTTTAAATTCAAGTATATAACAAAAACTAAAATTTCTCATTTATTCAACATTAACTTTCAAAGTTATTAACAAAAAATGGAAAAAAGGCACTGACAAAAGTGAACATACGATTTTTTGCTTAGCTATTCTAGGTAATCATATTAATTTTAATAACTAAGTTAATATTTTGTTGGGCCACCATGCGCATCGATCACCGCTTGCAAGCGTCTAACATTGAAAAAAAACCAAATTTTCCAGCTCTTCTCCTGTAATGTTTTGCCAATCTTCTTGAAGTTTCTCTCTGAGCTTTGATGCATTACTTATAGGGTGTTTTCGAATTTTCCGCTCCAATATTTTCCATACGTGCTATGTAATATTCAATTCCGGGCTTTGTGATGATGAGTGCAACTGCCGCGGAGCATAATGCAGCAGCCAATCCTTTACAATTTGCGCTGTGTGCTTAGGATCATTATCCTGTAGAAAGATCCTGCTCGAGCCAAGGCACAGTTTGTCCACAGATAACTTCAAATTATTTTCCAATATGGTCTTATACTCGAAGCGATCCATATTTCCTTCAATAAAGACCAATTTGCCCACCCCAGACGCTGCAACTGCTCTCCAATCCATGACACTCCCACCACCATGCTTTAAGGTCGAAATAAGGTGCCTGGGATCCATGGCAGTAATGGGTTTTCTCCAAACTTTTTCTCTGCCATCGCATCCAAATATGTTATATTTTGACTCATCCGTAAATAGCACGCTTTTCCAGAACTCATGATCCTTCTTTAGATGCTTTTTAGCGAACTCCAACCGATGTGCGCGGTTTTTCTCGCTTATGAGAGGCTTCTTGCGAGGAGTTCTGCTGTAGAATCCTTCGTTGTTAAGAGTTCTTGTTATTGTGCGTAAGTGCACAACAATTTGGGATCATTTCGCTAGCTTCTGGGCCAAATTGGTAGCATGTACCTTGGAATTTTGGCTTACTTTATTACGGATGAAAGAGATGTCCCTATGGGTAAGCTTCTTTGGACGGCCACTTCACGGCTTACTCTCGAACGAGCCCGATTCTGCAAGTTTTTATAAATTGTTTGCACCGTCGCTTTTCTTAAATTTAACAATTTAGCTATTTTGCCGAACGTTTTCTTATCATTTCTGTGTTTTATAATCAATTTTTGCACAGCCACCGGGATTTCCGTTCCTGACGACATTTTCGCGATTGTATTTCTTTTTTCAAATGATGGAAAACAATAAAGATAAAGCCAAATACCAAGAAAAGTATAGAAAGAAAAAAAAACGGTACTTGACCGCTGAAAACAATAGCTGAAGTAATAAACGAAACAAATTAATGAAACGTATGTTCACTTTTGTCAACGGCTTTTTTGAGTTTTTTGTTAATAACATTGAAAGTTAATGTTGAACAAATATGAAATTTTCGGTTTTGTCTTACAATTAAATTCAAAGCAAGACTACATCAATACTTTTCCTGTAAAAACTATGGGAGGGTAGGGATTCCAAAAAAAGGGGTCGTATGTAGACTTTAGTCCGCCACTGTAAGTAAATATTAGGTAAAGTAAAAGTTTCGTTCGGTTTTTATCTAAGAGATGGCGTTATTGCCCATAGTACTAGTGTTACGTGTCGCATCATGTCATACTTTACGGCGCTGGAAACGTGTTTATTCGCGCTAAAAGTTTGTCTTTGACAGTTTTTCGATTGATTGACTCATTACGTTGTGAGCGCTCGTCAAATATAGACACCAGCTATATTTTACAATTTTTCTTCGAAGGCGAAAGAGCAGCCAAAGTGTTTTAAAAAATAAATTTAGTTAGTTAGTTACTGTAAATAAACTTGTAGCACAAAAGTGGTTTGCGAGGTTCCGCTTCGGTAATTTCGATGTCAAAGGCGCACCACGTGTCGGGAGGCCTATCGTCGATAAAATCATGGAAATAGTGGAAACAGACCGTCACGTGAGCACTTGTTTAATTTCTATTTCTAGGAAACAAAAGTATTCTTTTTAAGCATGTCGTCAAATATTTAACCAAACCGAGCCATCAATATGTATATTTTTTCAAATAGTCCAGCTCACTACACATAAAAAAGGAGCTCAAGTAAAACGTACTATAAATACGATTTTTCGAATAGATCAGTCCTCGTCAACTTCCCGAATAAATCTTCAAACCTTACCAAGAACCATAGAAAATCAAAGTGACAAATTTTCTGTATAACCTGTGCGATAGTTTCGGAGATCACAGAAAACAAACATGTGTATTGTACAAATAAACGTTTTTTATATACAGGGTTATCCATTTTGCGATTTGGAAAATAAACGTAAGTAAAGTGCATGGAATGGTTAAAACGATGATGCTTAGGTCTTACAATATCTGTACCCGATCTGGTCTCTACTTGAGTAGTTGCATGATCAAGTGCCCCATAATCTGCTCTTAAAGCAGGAAACGTGGCCACGTTTGAATCATCATTTTTGTAGTAGGTTTTTAATGCGTTGTACAACCGTTAAGTGATCCATTTTCATAAATGTCTGGCTTTTAACTTAAACAAAACAAGTTTTGTTTGACATTTAAGTTTGACAGATGTCCATGAAATGGATAACCCTATATAATATATAGGCATAGCTCAGATGGTAGACAATTGGCCCCTGCAACTTTCGTCTCACTTAATCTGTCTACGTATCTCCCCAAAAGGTAGGCGTTGCTACCTTGATTTTCAACAGTTTCTTAAATCAACTAAAAAACCAAATATTTCCAATTCGCTCAATTTGAGTTTCTAAAGCATCGAAAAAGAAAAGAATTATGTTTTACATTAAAGCCGGTTAGAACTCCAAGCGCTAAAAGCAAACTTGACATTTACGATTTGCGCCTAAAAGTTCACAACAACAATCCAGCCGTGCCTGCGCACTCACACACTCGTATGTGCCTACTCTTCCACACATAAGCGCTCAAGTGCCAAGGAAAGGAAAGCGAAAAGGCAGTCTCTTAGAAGATATACGCGATCCATTAAAACACTACATCGTTCAATGCCATTTCTTAGCGCATTGTCGCCACAGCGTAGGGCGCCCCTAAAAATATACACTTGAAAATGCATTTCCGCCAATAGTCGCCGCCGCCATTTACAGTCATCCTTACAGCCTTTGCGCGTCTAAATGCAAGCACAAACCGACAATTCCTTCCTTGCTACTTCCTAAAGCGCACTTACACCTACCGCAGGACTTCATAAGGATTTCTGCATAATCGTTATTGCACAAAGCTTGTTTGCTACCATGTAATCGTTGTTGTGGAGCACATTTGGTTTTGAAAGCGTGCAAAGAGAAACTGTTATTGATATTGAAATTGCATTTTAAAAGCTTCGGTGGTGTGCTGCCCATTTCCCTCTTTGTTTTTTCCATAGCAAAGCGAAAGGTTTGGGTTCCTATAAAACGTTTAAGTGTTTTCTCTTTTCCTTTTTCTACATTTTGTTGACTTTTGATGTATTCTTATCAAATATTTACCGTTTCCCGCATTCTCTTTAATATAATTTTATGTTCGTAATTGATTATAATCGCACTTTGTAAGCATACATACACACACACACACACACACACACAACCATATACATACGTTAATTTTTATTATCACTGTCGTTAGCTACGAGTCGCTCATACTCTTCCGCATAATGCTGGCAAAAGGGCAACAAAGAGTACTCACATTCGAAGGCAGTTAAGGTGCTTTGAGTTTCTTGATGGAGATTCCCCTGTGACTGGCAAACCTTGAGTCTCTGTCGATTCTGGCACTCCTAACAATAAATAATTGAGCTAATTCAGTGGAACTTAGGGTTAACACTGATAAAACAGATCCGGTTCTATTTACAACGCAATACAAAACTTCAGTTTGGAGCATAGCAAAGCTTGGAGTGGTCACTTTACAGCCAAAATTTACCACTATATACTTGCGAAATCTGAGGGAATAAGGCATCAGCTGCTCCATATACATGTTTGGTTGTACTTGGGATCCTTCACCGGCCCTCTCGAACTGGATCTTCATTGTGATCCTTAAACCTTTACGGTCATTATCACCGAAGCGCGTAAAGACTAAGACTACACAGCTCCCAAACCATTATAGTATCTTCTAAGCTGAAATTATTTTATTATTGTATAATTGGTGCTTTGTAGCCGCTAGAGCGATTTTCGGCCGAGCTCCTCCTCCAATTTGTAATTTGCGTCTTAATGTTGTTTCCAATAAATGGAGTTTACAGTTTATCCTGAGCCGCCTCCGAACGGCTGATGGGTTTTTGTGAGGAGCTTTTTATTTCATGTCTTAAATACACTTGGAGGGTTTGACATTCCCTGCCGAAGGGCGACCGGAATTAGTAGATTTAACTTAATTTTAATTTTAAATTAATTTCCTATAAGTTTGGGATGTTGGATGGACCAAGATTCGATACTTGGTCTTCCGAATGGCAGTACGCAATGCTAACCACTGCAAAAAATATACAAATTTTAATATTTGCTTTCTCCTCCCTTTTAAATATTCTCTCTTTCTTAGATGAAAAACACTAAATACCACAGTTACTTCCTTAATAGTCACAAGCTTTGGGTTCTTTCATCTTGGATAACTCGTTTTTTCAACGAATAGAAACACCAACAGTTTATATCAAAACGCCTCCGAGCGGCATATGGACTCGGAGGGTTTGACATTTCCTACCGAGGGCAACCGCAATTAGAAAAATCAAATCAATTTTCTATTTAAATTATGTAGTTTTCTATTATTTTTGGATGTTGGTCGAACCCTGGCCTTCCGAATGGTAGAAATGGAGAACACAAACCAAGAAGAATTTATTTCCACTGGGTGCTGGGACACAAGGGCATGTAGATGTATATAGAGCAGCTGTTGAACAGACCAAGGAAGGTGTCCTTTTAGAACTGGATGTAAATATGGACTATGCAGTTATATCCAAAGAAATGAAGTACACACAAAAACAACATTGTTGCGTCAGCTGCAGCAACTTCAATCCGCAATGAATAAAGGTCCGAAACGACTATATCGAATTGTTAAGAGAATAGCAATATTCTTCCAACTAAATACACAACACGTAGTACAGCATTACAGCTTTGGGTATGTAGTGCATGTGACAACATTATGTAAGTGGCTCTCGTGAGACTTGCAAGACTCAGCCTGTTCAACATAACCTAACCCCGATCGTTTAACTAAAACTACAAAGTATTCCCTTAGACGTGTTGAACAAAAAGTGACTTTCGTTTTTCGGGAACTTTAAGACTGTAATTTCTTATAAGTCCCTCGAAACCTCAACTACAAGCGAGTTTCGCAACTATGGGTTATGATGGAGCATTTGGAACCCAAGATAAGTTCATTCCTACTCAATCTTTACCTTTAAAAACAGAAATTAAAGCTTCCGGACTGCTAGAAATTAGAAGTGTTGTCCAGTAGTCGATTTATTTCTTTGAAAACATTTTGTCAGTGAAAAGGCATTATTTTTAGCAACTTTCAAAATTTAGACGAAAATCCCAAATCATTTAAGTCCAATGAATTCACATTCTCTTAAACGACCTTAACTCGAAAAGTTTTAATTTATTTGAAATTTGATAATTCATCACAACAAAATGTGGAACAAAGCACAAAGTTTTCTTTGAAATCACCTCAGTTGCACAAAACGAAAGAAAAGTCAGGCGATAGCAAGATACAAATACAACAAGCAACCTCATGCCAAAGTAATTAAAGAGTAAGTAATAAAATAGTGGTAACCAGAAAAATGTCATAAAACCAAAAATTGGGTGTGTGCTTTTGTAATCACATGCATATGTATGTGTATGTAAGCAACAACAGCTACATTCCTGCAAAACGAACTTAAAATTTTTAGTCCAGAAAATTTCTTGGTCTTCGACAGCTCTTCTTCTTCTTCTTCAACAGCCTGCATATACTCGTACACACTCGTGTGCAAGTTTCAAGTATATTTTAGGGTATTGTACGTGTGTGTGGCTGTGTGAAAGCTAGCAATGTTTGTAAACTCATAATTGGAATTAATTATGCATTCGCACTTTATGGCCAATGTGATGGAGTGAAGTTTTTGGCACAGCAATTCCCTTACTGCCGAGCATCGACTTGCCAGTGGCAGTGTTAAGGGAAGCGGAAATGGTATTTTCGAAAGGAGGAAAGACTGTTATCTGAGTGATAGTTGATAGCTGAATGCCTTTCTGACAGAGTAAACACTTATAAAATCAAAGACACACACACCAAGCATACATATCAACATATTTATATACATAAAATTATTTGAAGCGTATGTACGGTATTGTGTGGGTGTGCGTGGCAGTCCATTGCCAACCACAAAGTGTTGTTGCCACTGCGATTAGTTTAAATATGTGGCAAATTCTCGGAAACAAACAGACACACACACACTCATAACGTTATAAACATTTCTCTCCCTCTGCTTCTACTTCTGCTTGATAATTTCAATGTGTGTGTGTGTGTGTGTGTGTGTAGAGGATATTTAAAATACCATATTTAACTAACGTGCATTTGTTTGTATACGTATGTATACATATGTGTTTGAGCGTTTGCTATTTAAGAGCGTGCCATCCAATAATGGTCATGGCTGTTGCTCTCATCTCCTCATCTTTGGGCAAGCAATTTTGAAAGTTCATTTTCTTGGGTTAAGTGCAATTTGCACTAATCGTATTTTTCAATGCTCACACTATCTGCTAATCGAGCATTTATTTAAGTGACTTGAGTGCGATGTGGTGGAATTAAGCGAGAAAGTTGCTTCTGAAATTGTTTCTTTTAACAGATGCTGTGAAAAAAATCACTTTCCAATTTCGGTATTGAAATAAGACAAAAACACTTCTCAAAGACCTTAACTCCGAGTAACAAGTCACAGCTTAAAGATGACTACTTGATAAAGATAAGTGGGAAATAGTCACACTTAGTTATGTGTGTATTTTGTAAAATACCAATGAAAACTGTTAACCAGCATCAATTGAGAGATTTCACTTTTGATGACGGCCAAGAACAGATGCGCTACTTTCTAAGGTATCCAATGCTAGACAGTTGAATGTTGGTCACCCAGCTTCAATAACCTGCCGTTGTCCTCATGCTTTCATTTCCCGTCATTGGTCTCCAGCCGAGGTAGGGTCTTCACCAGCACCATAATCTTCAACCTCACCAATGCCCACCCTCTCGTTCACCACACCAGCCTCTTCCTCTGTACTGGGACTTTCTTTTCTTTCTACGCACACCTCTGCTGTCTGGTTCTAAATTAGGAAGATGCCGCTAACCAACTGGTTTATGTCGCCTGTAAAATGATCTGGCATCACCACTGTCCAAGAAACGCGATAGACGGGGCCAGAACGGAAGACGAACACGTTGACACAATCCTAATTAAAGCTAGGTTTTCTTAACAAATCGCTGAACACACATGTGCTCAAAGATACCTTCTATGAGGGCCTACAATGCATTTATAAGCGTCGAAAAACCTAGCTGCCACGACGATTCAGCCCAAAATACGGTTATATCTAGTACGAGGTTTCATTATGAGCGAATTAATCAAGGTACATGGTATGACAATTCACTGTATCGTCTCACCTGCTCTGTGCAGCAAGGAACTCCCGTCAGCAAGCATATGAAAGGTTAGTTGTTGAGACAAGATACGGTCAGAAGAGATAGAAGATCGCAGTTCGTTAGGCCTGTGTTGAAGAGAGAAGCAAGACGTATTTTCAACAAGTAAGGAAGAGGCAGAAATGCAAGAGTGATAAAAGCTTGACAAGCTGACGATGGAGTAAGTCTTGAGATTTCTCGAGCAGAACCCAGAGAGACAATCTGGTCAGTGATTTCCAGGTTGTACTGAGTTCATAGAGAGAAACACTTCTACAGCCCACTAAAGTGCAGTGAAGGTGAAACACCTAAAGATGGTGAATCCGATTGGATTCTTGAAGAACAATGAAGCGTAGAGGACCGATTATTTACCGGCTGAACTATTCAAATGTTGCGGGAAAGAATTTGAGTTAAAGTAACACAATTATGGTGGTCTTCGGAAGAGAACGTCAACTCCTAAAGGGACAAGAGCTAAAGAGTTAAGAGTTATTTTACCTTCCTTCCTCTTTTATTATATAAACCTTCTCCATTTTAGTTTTAAAATCTAAGACACACAGATATCGGATCGTCTTCAATTTTATTATATGTATGTACAGATAAAGTTAACAATATACATATATATATATATATATATATATATATATATGTTAGTGCATAATAAGAAGTATGCATATGCACAAAATCAATCATAAATATTAATTAGCAATAAAAATTCTCAATAAAAATAAAATATTTATAAAATAAATTTTTTAACTTGACACACATTAAATTATGCAGCAACAACACACACTTATTTTTAACACCTCAAGGAGTGTACTCATTCCCATTTAATTCTCTTCATTTCGTTCGTTTTCTCTTATTTCCTGCTCTTGCATTAGCTCTGACGCTTTCAGTAGGCGTAAGAATTCGGGCGTATAAGGCAAATCGTAGGCTTTTATCAGCGCCTCATCGTCCTCCTTCTCCGCTTCCAATTGCTGTAACACTTCACGCCGTCGGCGCGCTTGCTCATCGTTGTCCGCATCTGGTTCTTTATCAGCTTCGGTTTCATCTCCACCTTCTTTGCGCAGCTGTGGCACCTCTGGCTGATGCGCCTGCTCCTGTGCCGGTTGTTGCTCCCGCTGTACCTGTTGTTCTTGTTGTTCTTGCTGTGGCTGCTGTGGCTGCTGTGCTTGTTGCGTTTGCTGTATCGTGGGCTCACGCTTTTTCTTTTGCATCTGTTCTTCTCTGACACGTTCCAGAAAGTCCAGATTCTGCATTAGATCGTCTCGCAAACCCACCATTTGTTGTTGATCCTCAAAAGGTAGATCCTCGTATTGCCGTAACAATTTTTTAACCACACGCGCTCGCTCCTCAATGCGATTTGGATCAATCAAACGCACCTCTTTGCTGAACTCATTGAAAGGAAAATCGATGCTGTCGCGTTTCTCCCGAACTCCCTCTGCCGAATTGCTCTCGTAGATCTCTAGAATTTGATCGTAGAATATTTTCAGCTCCGGGGGCAGCGGTATACACGAGCGTTGTTGTACTTGATCATCAATTATGATGCTGATCGCTTCCATGGCCTGTGCCACCATGTCCTCTATGTGATTTACGTCCTCCTTTTGCTGTTGTTGTCATAATGTAGAGAAAACAGGAAATGCTTTACAGTTAATTTAGATGCAAAAGTAATTATTTCAGCTCAGACCATTTTCTCAAAACTATTGTCCGGTGGTGGAATTTTCTTCATACATTGTTGGTTACGCTTCAAAACGGACCAGAGGGGTTTCATTTGTGGATTACATTTCGCCATGTTGAACATAGACTTGACTATTTGCAGTGCTCCCTTGCCATTCACAGTGCTCTCGTCACAGCTAGAAAGGTGATATGGGAAAGAGAGTAAGAGTCAAGCGTCAGAGTTTTCATATTCACCTCTACACTCACGTCGGCTTGACTTTCGGACATTTACGCCTTCGTGTATATCGCTGAAGTTGATCGAATTCGGGAAAGACAACGCCGCGACGTTCACGATCTTCACTTTGCACTTTGAATGTGCCATTGCCGAAAAAGTTTTTTGCCTTTTGGTCGCCCATGACGCTCGCATTGATTGTGATATTCAGTTTCATGGCCTTCCTACTTTCATGGCCCGAACCTAATGGTCGCATGGTAACTGGTTGAATTTCAATGGTCATATTAATTGCACTACTATTACCATCGGCATCCTTTCCAGCGCCGTTTTTAGCACCGTCATTGCTTTCACCCTTTTTTGTATCGCCGTGGCTGCCATCAGCGCTACCTCCATTGCTACCAGGTTTTCTTTGCGAGTTGTTTCGATTTTCTCCGGCACCCTCTTGCTCACTTTTGCCTTGGCTACTATTCTCACCACTCCCTCCATTTCCAGTTCCGTGCCCACTACCTCCACTCCCCATCTGCCCACTACGTCCATCGCCTCCTACACAGTTATTATTACCTTTCTTATCATTGGAATGCCCTCCTGCTCCTCCTTCTTTGTTGGAGCTGTTATCCCCTCCTCTATCACTGTTCGTTTCCGTTTTGCCTTTTGAGTTGCCGCCGCCGCCACCACCCGTACCAACGCCATATTTGTTTTGTTGTACTGACTTTAGGAAGCTTTCTAAAGTACTAAATGCCGTACAGTTGAGGAGTTGATCATCCAGTTTCAATACCAAGCCGTTGTCCCCATCCTTGCATTTCCCATCTTTGGATTCTTTACCTTTGCTCTTGCCAAACCAACCAAGGGAGGGGTCTTCGCCAGCACCATAATCTTCGTCCTCGCCAATGCCCATCCTCTCATTCGCCATACCAACCTCTCTGCTAGGGTTTTCCTTCCTTTCCACGCTTTTGATGACACCATCCTCAATATTTATAGTCAACGCTGTATGTTGTTGATTGGGCCGATTTTTCTTTCTTTCACTTTTTTCATTTTCATCATTCTTGGCTTGTGCATTATTGCTATCTGGATCATCGTCCCAAGGATCGCGCCCATACCAGATATTGTCTATCGGTACACCATCAAAATTACGCGCATATTGGTCAGACTGTTTGAGATTGTCAAATTTTAGATTGCCGAATTCACTAACAGTTTTGCCTAAGTCCGTCTCTTGCTCCTGCTCATGACCACGATTTTTGTAAGGCAATCTTCTCAGCCGCTCAATCAATTCGCCATATTTCTCCTCACGCCCGTCCATGTAGTTGACAGGTCTACCATCACGTCTTGAGTACGCAGACCTGGCCGCATTCATTGCCTCACGATCCGCTGCTATAACTGCCGCATCATCCAGCGCTTCCTCGCTTTGACTCAAAGCGCGATCACCTGAGTTGCCAAGTTGCAAGGAAGTGCGCGCATCGCCCATCATCGATGCTGCGTTTAAGAGTTTCCTGACATCGCCGTTATTATCGTCGACAGTGTCGACAGCGTGGGCATACCGCTTGTCCATCAAATGCTCAACGGTGCTCGCGGTCTTTTCCTCACTTACAGTTAGCTTCTTTTCGCTATCTTTTTCATCATCAATTGGTTTGTTCTTCTTAGCCTCGTCGTTTTCTTTCGCTTTTTCTTTTTCTTTAATCTCCTTACTGTCTTTTCGTTTATCAGCCTCTCGTCTCATTCGAAACTCAATCTTTTCGTTCAATGACCGTCGCTTTCTTACGGTGCCATCTAGTGCATTTGGACTATCATCATTAAATACTTCAGGGTTGGCCAAGGCTACATCTCGTCGACGTCTACGTTTCACCTTTTGTTTCGAAAGTTCACTCTCAACCGTTTTCCCTACGTCACTTGTTCTTGGAGCTCTTTTTTCTTCAACAGCACCGACGTTTTCCATTTCTTTGGTTTCCCTCTTGGGTTTAAGTTTTCTTACCGTCATAAAATCCATTAGGCCACCAATGTTAACTTCCTTAACACCGCTAAATTCTGGGTCTGCATTAATAGCGCCAATACGCTTAACACGTCGCTTGGGATTATTGGAACCTTGTACGTTGCCAGTTTCTCGCTTGAATTTGAATATGGTCATATCCTGTTTCACGTCGTTATCCTTCTCGCGCGTTCCTTTCTCGTCGTTGGTTTTGGAGCCCGCATCTTGCTCCCCACAACGCTTAGAAACTTCGCTATCTGAGCTTTGCTCCTCTAATTCTTCACTATCTTCGACTAATTGTGCATCGTCAAATTCGTTCACTTTCTCTGTATCTATGGCATCTGCAACTGCGTCGTCCTGTGGGAGCTCCTCCGCAGTGGGGACTTCCGGAGCTGGGACTTCGTCGGCTGTTGCGGGTTCATCACGGCCCACCGGAGCAAGGTCTGGTATCTGCATCACAAGTATGTCCTCTGGCGATATTTTGCTGACTTGTCGCAAAACCTCTTCAATATTTTCGTGTTGGGCTTTACTCACACGCTTTGTGCGCGCCGATGTTGCGCGCTTACTTTCGCCCTCTTCATTGGGTGGCTCACTTTTTCGCCTTCGTCGCAATATACTATAGGTTGGTTTAATTATGACGTCATCATCGGTCTTACCTTTCGGATCATTTTCGGCAGATGGAGTTTCTACTTCACTGTCGTAGAGTAGTTTTTCGTACGTACGCTCCTCTGCTGCTTCCATACTATTTAGACGTTCCTGCCAATCACGTTGCTCTTCGGATATGCGAAGCTTTGGGCGGTTGTACTCATTGGAGTCATTCAGTTCACCTATTTCACTCTGCCTTGGGGCAGCGATGTTTTCCTCCAACTTCTTTACCGCTTCGTCCAATTGCAGTTCATGTTGTGTCTCGGAGAGTGCGTAGCTGGGCAACGAGGGACCCAAGCCTTTTGCCATAAGACGTGTGCTAGTTTTTAGTTTAATCTCATCCATGGCATTGAAGCCTGCGCTCCGTTTCCAAGGAATATTTAATTTATTGTCCATATTCAACAATTCTCGGCTACTCTCACTCGCTAGTGGGCGACTTCTTCGAGGTTCCGACTGCTCTTGTTCGATTTTGGAAAGTTTATAGTCCGCCTCGTGCGAGAGATCATTGCGACCCAAATCGAATTGATCATTTACAATGCTAGGGAAATGTATATTCTCAATGGTTTTCTCATAACTGATGGGCTCATCGTCATCTTCGTACTCGGACCTGGACTTTGACCTCGAAAAATCCTCCATTTGAGAGTCAAAGTCTAACTTTAAATGCGGAAAGTCGACCTTCTCCATCATCTTACGCATGTGTGGATCAACTTTCTTCTCATCCAACTCCTCCAGATTATCCATACTTTTGGGATGTAAGTTCCTATTTGCTTCCAGCAGTAAGAGCGTATTCAAATTGCCTTTAGCTGGTTGTATTTTGTTCGGTGAGGGACTGTGAAGATTTGAAGTGAATTCGAGGTAAGTTTTTTCACCCAGCGAATTATCGGCGTTCTTGGATACCGGTTTGCAGCTGATGAACGCTTTGCTGAATATAGTCGAACCAGACCCAGCATCTTTATGACCGCTTTTGCCGCCTTCGAAATCCGTGTTTGAGTTAAAATTATCGGTGGCGTCAAATTTGGAAAATGATTGCGGCCGCGGAGGGCTCAATGAGTCCGATTTGCCGAAATCGAAATCCGCGTTAAAACTATCTTTTGAGTTCAAACTCGTATTCCAATTGTTGTTGTTCGGCTTATAAGTGTCGTCTTTTCGATTACCATAATCATTGTAATTATAGTTCGAGTTGTAAGTGTCGTCTTTTGAGGTAGCGCCACCACCACCGGTTTTATAATTTTTATTATTTTGGCTGTTTTTATTGGCGTTGTTGTAGCTGTTGTTCGATTCCTTATCTTTGTTTGTATGCTTCTCTTTATCTTCCTTGCTTGAGCCACTACCACTCGAATCCGAATTCGCCTTACTACCCTTGCTCTCAGAGCTGCGTTCTCTTTGCAACGCGTCATCCATTCTGAGTTTCGTTTGACTGTTGTGGAAAGTGTTCAACAACTTACGGTGAATATTTTGAAAATTGGAATTCGCATGCACCAAGTCATTCAGTTGGTCATTGACATTGAACTTCTTAGACATTTCATTTTTATTGTTTTTGAAGTCATTCCTTGCGGGACGCCCCTCCAGCGATTGCAACAAGCCATGGTCTGAATTGAGCGCCTCTCGCTGCATATTCAAGCGCAAATCCACCTTCGAGTTGTGGAGCAATTCATCGATCGATTTGCGTCGTTGTCGCTGCCGTTCGTCATTGCCGCGCAACGCCGGCGATTCTTCCGCGTTTCGTAGCGCATTCGACGCTTCGTCCAGCGTTCGTTTGAAATCAAAGAGTTCGTCGCTTGGCGAGGCGTGTAAGTATTGAAATTGCGCGGCAATCGTGAACGCAAAGAAGAAAGTCGCGCACGAAAATTTCATTTCTTCTTTGAGCTTAAAAAAACAGAAAATATTTGTCAATAACTATTTTTTTCTTTCACATTTGTTTGTCAACTCAACTTTTTTGATTGGAAAGTGGCGTTCAAAATAAAAAATATGATAAAACTGTCAAGAGAAGAATTAATAATGAAACATTGTTTTACAGGGTTACTCGTATACTGTTAAAAATATTAGGATTTTGTATATTATCAAGATCGTTTTGGGTGCGCAATAATGATTTAATTACTAACGTCCTTAAATAAAAGTATGAAAAGCTCTCAGCACACTTCTCTTGGCGGCCGGATTTGCTCATTTTTTCTTATAAAGGAATGAAAAGGTCCAGACATCTTGTCAAAAACCGCCTCAAATGAAAATAATAACAGAACGGATGGACGGAAAAAGGTGGGACATTGTTCAATCTATTACAGCGCTTATGCAAAGCAACGGACGCTGTTGGAGGGACTCCGTCCCAGCTTACTTTTATTCATTCCGGAACAAACTTCACCACCAACGCAGAACCTCTCTTGCAAACAGGTGCTATTGAGTATACAACTTATATTTAAATATTTGTTGTTTTGGAGCCGCTGAAGCAATTATCTTTCAATTAGAAATTATTGTCTATAATTTTTTTATCTTGGCCATCAAGGATTTGTGCTTGCTCTGCTAACCATTCGGCTATTGCGGGCACCTGGTCTAAAATTGAAAGAAGAAACCTTCTCTCGACGATCAAACACCTAACTCCACTGCGACTGTATTAAAAGATTTCAAGAGAAGCGGTTTTTGAGCAATTTATGGTTCTTTTATTTCAGCGAACTGTCAACGACTGTATTGGGAAACACTCTCTTCTCTATACTGTAATTCCAGATGTTGTGAAAGAAGAAAAAGTGATAAGATCTACACTGCTGGTGGAAAGATCAGGTAGAGAAGGACCTAGCTTCACGACTTGCGCGCTATTGTTGACTCGGCTGTAATCCCGTATGTGCTATCCATGCCAATTAAACCGAAGAAAAATCTCTTAAGATTATATTAAATATTTCTACATTCTATTCTAAATAAATTTGCCTACAGCCACGAAGTCGATGTTCTCCAGCCTGGAAATCCAACGCAGAATCACTCTTGTCAACAGGTGCTACTTTGGACTAAGTAGGCAATTGAAGAGTAAAGTCCTCTCTCGGCGAACGAAAACTAAACTCTACAGTCCCTCATCATATCGGTCTTACTATATGGTGAAGACGCGTGAACGCTGTCAATTTCTGATGAATCGGCTCTAGGAGTCTTCGAGTGAAAAGTTTTGCGAACGATTTATGGTCCTTTGCGCATTGGCAACGGCGAATACCGTAGACGATGGAACGATGAGCTGTACGAGCTATACGATGATATTGACATAATTCAGCGGATGAAGAGACAGCGGCTGCGCTGGCTAGGTCATGTCGTCCGAATGGACGAAAACACTAAAGCTTTGAAAGTATTCGATGCAGTACCCGCTGGTGGAAGCAGAGGGAGAGGAAGACCTTCACTCCGTTGGAAGGATCAGGTGGAAAGTGACCTGGGCTTACTCGGTATTTCCAGCTGTAATTGATTCGGCTCTAATCGCGTAAGTGGTGCCAACGTCAATAAAGAAGAACGAGAAGAAACCAAATATTGAATAAGCTCCCGCCCGAATACTCAGTGAACTCACAAAGTGCAGGCAAAACTACGAACTATCTTGCCGCTAGGGATCTATGAATGCTCAGAACTTTCTACTACTCTGATAATCAATCTCTATTGGGAAGTGTTCTGCTATCTAAGCAAGCTCTACATATCCATCTTAACTTCTACTTAAAACAATCTAATTAACGACTGTGGCAGTCGCCTTGTGTGGAAAACACTAAAATATGATAGCACGATAAACACCGTGTACGCCACAAAGCCATTGATGCAACAGGATGCCAACAACAACAATTGAAGATAAAACTCCACACACAACGCCAACTTTTGGAAATTCGTTTTGGAAAACTCGAACAAGTACAGCGCTATGCAACAGGTGTTATGCACCACACCCATACATGCATGCGCACACTTTAGCAACACTTTCCAAACTAACGGCAAATCAAAGTTGCATTTAGTGAAAATCTACGCCTTTCGTGCACACATACTCACATATATGTATATGGTATATATTCATTTGGTTGTTACTCATTGTTGAATTCTATTGAATTTGAAAACTTTCAAGACATTTCCGCTGTTTGTGCTGGCGAGTGTGTGTGTGTGTGAGTGTGTGCATGCGCTGTAACTAAGCAGTGATAACAAAATAATAATAACAATAATATTTTTCTGCCGCACGTGTGACATAGACTCCTAGTTGGATGAGCGCGTGCGTGTGTGTGTATGTGTAGTCACCTCAATTCAGTGGAAAAGTTTTTGAAAACTTTTCAGCACTCCACTCTCAATCGCAACATCCTCATATGCCACACGCATACACACGACATATCATATATACACAGGCAAATTCAACGGCTTGATGGCAAAGCGAACGCAGCTCATTCATTCCGCTTCACTTCCGCCACGTGCTGACAGTTGTTGTCATTGTCGTCACATAGTGCAACATTTCCTACGCCACATCCGCGGTGCAGAAATGCAAGTAAAAAGACATCAGTAGGGAAGAGCTAAACTCGACGGCGTGTCAAACGTGGAGTAATTTCGATGAACCAGGCCAAAATTGCACTTACTCGCCGAATTTTTCCAGATGATAGTCATTCAGATTGGCCGCGATAAGAAGGTTTCACAGACAGTGGAAATCCAACTTTCGCTGGCTTTGTACAATTTTCGTGGATTGAAAAGGAGAACACTCTTGGCGTAACAGCAGCATATTCCACAATTTACTTTAGGAATGTTGAGAAGTGACAGTTTTGGGCAGATAAATCCGTGTCGTTCCGGCATAAAATCCTGCTTGGAGACTGATCATCCTTTTGGATTCTTCAACAGCGAGCCCTGTAGCCAGCAAAAGAGTCAACATTTGTAGAAGTGACAAACGAAAGATAGTCCGACCTACAGTCGGCGAAGCTATCTGATCATTTTAAAATATAAAAGAGTCTGAGCTTTTCATCTCCCGCGTTGATTACCTGCTCATGGTGAAAGGGCTTGAGCGATAGCGGATGCAGATGCAATGGGTGAGCCCACTAAATAGGAATTATATGGAATACAAAGAACAGCCTGTTTAAGGGTTAAAGAAGCCATTAAGTCAGGCTCGACAGATGTACTTGACATGGTTTTCCATCAACTGCCTATAAACTTCTTTGTTCGAAAACTTGCAGCTTGTTCTGCCACCAAACCACCAAATTTATGGTGTGAGGTTGTGAGAACCATAGCAAAATAAATACCAAGGCAGCTCACAACATCTTTAAATAAATCAGACTGTATCCTCCACAGTTTAGATTTCAATAGCTGCTTGCAGGTGAGAATATGCACAAGCCTTAATTGGAGAAGAGGTTTCATATATGGACGGCGGGAGTGAGACAGATGATTTTGGAACATTGGAAAATCCCCTTTCTTTGCACTCAGCCAACATCCCCCAAGCGGAAGTACCAGATATAGAAAAGATCTATTAAACTCGTTGGCAGGTCTCGTCATCACCATAGTCTGGGTTCTCGGTCATAGGAATTTTTTCGGTAACGAAAAACTGACAAGTAGGCCAAGTCGGAATCATCTTTTCATGAATCTGAAATGGCATCTATTAGTTGTCCGTTAAGAGCGAGTCCCAGAGATCATTACTTTTAATTATCTACAAATAGCACTGGACACATGGAAACTTATATCGGACATAAGATAACAAACCAGATTTGTTTCAAGTATAATAGGGCACGAAATAGGGTCCTATGAAACAAATCTAGGAAAAGCACATTGATACTTACTGCTACAGGAGCCAAATTGCGGTTGGGAACATCCCATTTAAATGTAAGAAGCCACGAAGAAAGCACTGGCCGTATTTAGTCTGGCACTGTCATGCAGCAAACAGACTCATCGTCATGTCCCTCCACCTGTTCTGAATCGCAACCCGCAGTTTTTGTATGGTCCCATTAGTAATTATAAATTTCACATAGGGATTAACGGAGGACGTCGCGACAGTTCCCAAATTATTGACCTCCAACCGGTCTCGTTACAAAGGGGAAAGGCCTTTCTCCGCTGTCATAAGAGCCCTTAGCACACTTGGTTTCTGGGTGCGCCATTTTTTCAAAAATGGTTTGATGGCAAATTCTTCGAGCAGCACTACTACCTACCTACCTAACTAAATGAGTATTTGAACGAAGTACACTCGCATTCGTCAGCGCAGCTTGATTTCGAGCATTTACAAGTATTTTTCATTGGGAAAAATTTGGAATGTTTTACTTTCCCTCTCGTTGTGTTCAATTTCCATTTGCTTATTAGATGAACACGGGAATACCTTGTGCAAGATGTTGCATGTGGCAATAAAGTGTAAGGTATGTTTATATGTGAGGTCGTGCGATTGTACGCTGCCACTTTGATGCTTTTTGCATGTCAGCTGCAACTCGTTTTTTCTCTTTTGCTCTGTGTGTGGCGGATCCTCTTCTATTGACGTAATCGCTCGCCTTTCATAGCGCACCATTTTATTATTTTTTCACACACCCACCTGTGTTCAACCACAACGCCACAACGCCACATCGCCACATAGTCACTGCTCATTCAGCCAATATGTTTTACAACAATTGTTTTAGTTTGATTTTTGCTGCTCGCTGCTTGATTTGTATTCATTCATTCGCCTTTCAGCAGCTGCCAAGTCGATTGTAGGCTCAGCTTTCATATCCTTTTACCAGCCCCTCGGGCCTTACCATATCCACCTGTTGTTGCCGTACTTGACTCTGTGGTTGTTAGTGTTGCTGGTGTTGTTGCTGCTGATGCTTGTTTAACTTTTTCAAACAATACAATTTCCTTTTAAAACTTTGTAATGTTTCCATACGGACATACGTGTATATGTATGTACATATGTGCTTATCGTATTCAACACCTACACACACACACACGCTTTATGAAGTGAAAAACTATACACTTGTCTATACTTATTTTCCTGCGGACATACATACATACATACATACAAGTATATGCATATGTTTTTTGCGCCTACTTACATGTGTTTATTCATAAGTTTTCCATAGAATTGCGAAAACTTCCACACACATGCATACGTACATACGTACATTCAAATGTATGGTACATACAAATGTGTGAAATAATGAAATGAAACAAAGACGTCGCCCAACATTTCCCCTCAACAGTATCTCGCTTCCTTTTCTCTTTCGCTCTGTTATCTGCCAGTTGTGAGTGGCATGTACATATGTATGCATGTATGTATGAGTGTGACACTTAATTAAATTGACACTTGATTACATTTATAAATAGTTATTGTTCGCTTAAAATGTTAACAGTTAAGACAACTTTAATTAAATCAATCATATAATACAAGAAAAGTGCCTTCTTTGCTTTCAGAAGTTTAAGTTGTTTTCTAATCTCGAAGGAGTAAAGTTGCAAAAGAACAGCCGCACAAACATACACACACATAAACACTGTAGTAAAACTTTATTGAAACAGCAATTTAATTTGCTTATTTAATAATGAAATCAAATTTAAACAAATACATACATATATATTTTAACTGCTGCTGTTCGAGCTCGGCTGAGTGAGGAGCTTTCACGGCAGCGTGGAATCAGGAAGTGGGAAAAGTTTTTGACTATATTTCAAATAGAAATGCCGATTAATAAATTATTATGCAAGCAGTTCACAAGTCCTTTATAAAAAGATGAATTTAGACACGCAAGAAAAATTTCACTTCAATCATCTGCAAACGTTTCCGTCTTTTCGACCAGCACTACTTATCTCTTACTAACTATGAGAGGGATCCATCGCTATGCGAATAAGCGTTTATGTGAACGATATTGTTAGTTAAGAAGACAGCTGCGACAAGATGAGAAGATATTTGAACAGCACAAATGTCCAAAAGTTATAGGAGAATTTGATGAAGCTTTTGGAAGTTTCAAGACCTTGGAATATTGCTGTAGATAAGAGCAAGGTGATGTTCATATATTATACCTTGAAATGTGGGATTTCTTACTTTACCATATTTCCTATCCAACCTCTATCCAACCAACATCAACATCAAATATATACTTAAACTATCGTTATTAGTAGGTTTCGCTATATATTTCTTTGGTGATCTCTGTTCTCTAGTAGCCTCGTGGATTCGATGTAGACTCGAGATTTCCTATCCTCTGTTCTTGGTTTCTCCTCCGTCGTAAGGGTACCGTATTATATCTTCAAAGTCATAGGCGCCTGTCACTAGTAGTTAATTTTCTCATATTTCCTTATAATAATCATATAGGGGCTACCAACCACACGGTACGAGCAGGAAATTTGTTTTCCAACCCCCAACAGATACGCACACTATCTCTCTGCGCAAACTTAAAACCCCGTTCTATCTGACTCGGATTTAACATTGTAGATTAATTAAAATATATTAATTATCACGTCAAATACATTTACCATCAATACAGATCAGTCTATTTATCCTTCCTTCAAAATTTTCTCTGGCGTGTGTCTAGCTTTATGTGTTTATTTAATCAAAGGCTCCAGGGCCGCCTGATATATCCTGAGACCACTGGTATAAGCCGATGAAGAAAACACATTGAAAAAAAGATTAGAGCTCACCGTCAACGCGCTGATCAACTCCCACTGGATTCTCACTGACGAAATACTCACCCCTAGCCTTTGAAAGTACACCAAGTTCATAAAGTCGAACACCTTTTTACTAAAAAAGAAGCTCTCTTAAGAATTCAGATAATGATTAGACTTCCATGAAGCATCAGACCACCACAGAAGAAGACCGTCGTTTGAGAGACATCAAAAACTATCTACATTTTACAGGAGTAATTGAATTAAATTGTATAGGATCCAATACCTAAATGCATAAGAAGCTAACCTCCTTTGCTACTCACTCTTATACCATTTCCCTCTTGCCAACTTGGTTTTGCTCGTAAACAAATTGAAAACAAAATGCATTTATTTGGCAAGCAAAAGTGAGGCACGAAAAATTACAACCCAACCGAAGACCGACAGTTTACGAGCTAAACAGTTGGCGAGAAATGGGAGACCACAAATAGCAGCACCCAAACAACCCATCCTCCTGCGCCTTTACAAGCACCGCACAGAGTGAAAGAAGAAGATTCTACGCTGCACTTATCTCTCGCCTGCAACGTGGCTGCGGATGCGGCGCCCTCACTGCCACTGCCTTTGAGGAGAAAATACAAACCTGAAAATTTAGTACAACAGCGCCATCAAGGGAAACAGGGAAACAACAACGGCAAGATGGAGCAGTGGCATGAGACTGGCAGTTAAGGATGAGCAGGAGTGTATGCAGTGGCAGATTTAGTCGATGCTGATGCTGATGTTGGAGCTGAAATATTCCCGTTTTATTGGTCTCGAAATGAACAAATGGCGCTCGTGTTTCGACAGCGCATATTTAGCTGCCACAAGGGATATGTATTCATCTACTACTATTTGCCGGAGCTTGCGATTGCTATTTTAACATTGCAAGCATTCGTGCAACATCCCATAATACGAGTATGTAAGTAGTATGCACTAGGCACTGGATTGATGTCATCGGGTAGAGGGGCGCAAAGCGTTGCGGGTAAATGAACACATACGTTCCGTCAAGTCAGACTCACAATTTTTGCATAATTTATGAACTTAAATTCATGGCAAAAAAAAAAAGGACAAACATGTAAACAGCGCACTTAAGGATAAAGTATAATGTACATACATACTTACACACGTGTACATACGTGTATGTCAAGTCACTATTTTAGTCTGACTTGTTTCGGCTGCAGCGCAAGAACGGCAGGCCACCACAAAGCATTGATGACTTTTCAAAGCAACCGCTCACTTTTATACATACACAGTCGTACTCGTACGTGAAGTGTCGAAACATTTCTGTTGAGAAAAAGGAAAAAAAATAAATAAATTCATTGAACAACCAAATATCTGTTTTCCTGCATTTGAGCTTTCTTCATTTTGCCACCGCAAACAAATAACTTGCCACAAAATGACCGCTGCAGTCCAAATCTATTGCATACTTTCAGACACTTGTTTCATTCTTTGTCTGTCGGTGCCGAATCGAACTCACAAAGAAATTTAATACTTTCCGCAACTTGCCACATGCCGCAATTTATGTGACATCACTCGATGGGCAATTGATCAAAATTAAATAAACATGAGTCCGCTGTGAATAACAAGTTGTTTGCACCTAAATGTATGCAACCGTCCGAGGCATTGTGCCTGCCGCAGCACACACGTGCCAGCAATTGCAGCAAGTTCATTTCGATGCTACAACAACTCTTCGCAGCCGATTTTTATGCATTTCTTCCGAACTTAATTCAACAGCGGAAGGTGCACGTAAAGCAAATATGGCGATGGAAAGTATGGAAAAATATTTACGTGCGGAGAAGACTGCGAAGTAAAGTCCGCTCACGTAATGACTGCTGTCTTCCGCTTTAGCGCCCAAACAGACACTTAACCAGAGGAGTGTGCTTCCTTTATTTGATAAATACTTAAAAATAATAAAAAATAAAAATATTTTAATCGTATTTCTTGGGAATGTGAGGCTATCAATGATACGCACAAATGTGTCTTTCTATTAAAACACATCCTCGTTTTGGATATGGTCACCGACCAAGTTTCTACAATATATAACAGAAGGAGAGAGTTTTAGAGTGTGGTCTTTGAAATGCACTTGGTGTGGGAGTCCAAACATTCATTAATATAGGCTCAAATAAGGCCTGGGCTTATAGTAAGTTAAATTCCACTTGGCCCAGCCTGATTCAGGAATACAACATAAACAACATTGATCCGGGCGATATAGTTAGCTCGAATAATATTTAACCCTTATCTGAAACACCACAAAAAACCAGCAGGCCTATGTAAGACCAGCCAGTATAGTCGTAACGTTTTTTTTTTCATTTTTTATTGAAAAGCTTTATCCAACCCATGCTGCTTCTTCTTTTTAATACCTATTCTCATGTTTTTCTGCCTGAAAGTTTTTCATAAATGGGGCTCGCTTTGGGCTGATAGAAAATAGTGTAATTGTTGTTGAAAACAAAGAAGACATCACATGCCACTTATGGTACATCAAAAAATTTTAACAAAAACTTTTCTCGTTCCTTGAAAGCTACGCTCCTCATCCTCCAACAGCTCACCCAAATGGTGCCGACGTCCAGCTACACTGGATGGCTGTCCGCCTATGGATAAGCAATGAAGAGTATAATATTTGTTGATATCGCATTTCAATTTCAAAAGACCAAAGCGATAAGCGGCTGTGAGCTGAGCTGTAGGTGGGTAGATCTGTTTGGCAAGACATTTCAACGATGCAGACATTTCTTCATAGATACCACCACCACGACGACAACACGTCGCTGCAGTGTTGCTTTAGTTTCTCTTGTATGTGTGGGTGTTTACGTGCAATGTCCACTTTTGCGGACAACTCATCAGCGACGTGTCAGTTTTTGAAAAATTTTCTGTTGCAACAAACAAATAAAGTACTAAATGATGTAAGATGCTTTTGTTGCAACTGGAAGAAACGCGGGCGGTGGTGGAAAATGTTGAAATAAGAAATACTGCAAATGCAAACATATCAGTAAAGGACATTTTTATATCCTTCACTCTAATATAACACAATGCATTTTTGTACTTTGGTACGTTTTTCTTTTAATTTTATGCTCATACACTTTCCACAGCCGGCCCGCCAACCGGCACCTTTTCCACTTGGCGATTCAAACAAAGGCAGAAATCGCCATAAGCGCCAAGGGAAGAAAGGTGGGGCAGCGTTTTTAGAATAGCGTTGCCATATTGAGCGAAAGTCATAGAGATGGTATACAATTTTGTCTAGTTCCTCAAGTTTTTAAACTATCAGTTTGGGATATAGTTTTGTCCACTTAGTAACTAGGATGAGACTAAAACTTCTTGAAACGTCACGATCCCTTTGGAAACAGTTTGAGACTATCTCTACGTCATTTTGAAGCTTAAATCAAAATCATTTTTACATCTGATACATGTGGAGTAATCCTTGGATGAGAACGGGATAGATATATTGCTGCACTTAACTAAGGATTAGTTGGTAAACATTCCCAGGGTAGTTGTACCCAACCTTGGCAGCATTTTTGTTCAAGTCGGGAGAACAGCCTCGTATATTTCGTGATCTGTTGGAGACAATTTTCATTTCAAAACAATTGATATGAATATGAATCGGATGGTGTTTTTTGAACAATTTTTTCATAACCAATTTCTTGACTGATCGCGACTGTTTTAAGATCCGAGTTCTGGATCACTCTGAGAAAGCTCCAGAAAATTTATAAAGAATATCTAATAAATTTTGTGGAATAAATATGAAAGTCATTCGAGACTATTCATGAACTCTTTCAAGACTAAATCGAGTCATTTCAAGATCAGTTCTACTATACGTATTCTGACTAGATTTTTCTTTCACTTACTGCAAAATAATTTACAGTGGCAACACTGCACCCATTTGCTCACTTTCGTGGTACTTCTACAAAATTTCGCCTCGGGCAGAACTGCCAAGTGACAAAAAGAGAAATAAAATGCATTTTGAAATATTAAAGAAGAAAAGAATTGTTATATTTAATGTAGAAAAAATGTCAAACAACAAGCTTGAGTAATGGGAGTAGAAGTAGAAGCAGGCGAGTCGTGAAAAAAGTCGACGCAGCAAAAAGCGCATTCAATGTACCTCATTTGTCGGTTGGTTTGCAAGAAATATGAACAGTTGCAAAGAAAATAAAAGCGGAGAGGTGAGCGAAGAATGGAAATATGCCAAATCAAGGGTTGATTTCTGTCACAATTGCAAGGCGAGGAACGAATTATGTAATGAGAGAAGGGTTGAAAATGGGCGCCACTACAAAATATGATATTTATTTATATTAAAAACCATTTGTCATAGCAAACAAATATATTTGAAATACAGCTTAGGCCGATAGGTGGGAATAGCAGCTAATATAGAAATAATCATGGGCCCCTCGCGGAATTGGATCCTTTATAGTACCTGCGACGTGACATATTTTTTAGCCGCTCTTTCATAGGTATTTCTTTGCTTTTGCCAGCAGATATCTGATTCTTAAATTATATCGATCATTCTTAGAACCAGGGATCTGTGGAGCAAAGAACTTTTGAGTGCTCATTATAATAGAACAGAGGACACAGATCTAAAGCTTTCATCCACTTATATGCTCCCGAAGATCACAGCTACTTTTCCATCATTGCAGTTTTATTACCAAGCCTACCGTGCATCTAAGCCATATGGCATAATATTACTGATAATCCCCTCAATATCTAGGAAAAATAATTACGTTAAAGTTCACTCTTTTCCACTCTCATACACTTCCATTGGCAAATTTTTTACTCAGCCAATACCAAAGTTCTTTATCATACATTGCAGAGGTTTTATGGAAAAAATCTATCTACCTTTCCAATGGAGTGCACAAGCCACCAATTACCCGGTCCCTCAAAGTCACTTTGTCCAGTTTCGGTACTCAGTAAGTCATGAACAAAATGACTTTATTTGTAGCAGACGACTTTTATGACTATTATTCAGCTTTAAGTATATACGAGTATGTAAGTACAGCCTTGCACGTATGTATGTATGTGCATGAGCAGTTCTCAGAATCAGCTCCATCTTAAATGGCTTTGTGTGTAGATGTATGTGTGTGTGATGCTCTTCCGTAATTCATGCATTCACTTGTGCACTTCGGCACTCAATCTCCCACCCGCAAACTGGCCAATTAGCCAAATCACTTCGCCTGTCATATCCTGTGCGCTTATCTAAGCAGGCGAATCGCTTGTTGGAATGGGAATAATGAGTGTCAATGCGCTAGCGAACTTGAACGAATATTCGCTCTCACAAGTGTGTAAATAAATATGTGAGTATGTACGAGCTCTGCTGATGGCATCTTCAACGCACTTCGTTGCCACACATAAATTTCCGTATACCTGCGTTATACGAGTGTAGTGGCAGTTGCATTCGTGTAGTAAGCAAAACCACCTCCGTTCCAAGCGCTCAACTCAACTCAACCTCGTAATCCTAGTGTAAGCAGATGTCGTGGCATTCATTTCGCCATAAAACATAGTAATATTGGTTGGTCAGGTCACCTCACGGGCGGGTAAATTAATTCGATAATTGACTTTTCCGGTGAGATGACGGAATGACAATCGTGTGATTGAAGGAAACGCATACAAGAATGGATGGGGAAGTCGTATTTATTGCTTGCACTGGAAATTTAATGTTGTTGGTATGTACACATATAGAGCTTGCCCAACTGTTGATAGTAAAAGTTAAAACAGTTTTATTCATCGTAACTTATGCTTAAACATTCAAAGGCCAAGAATAGAAACTGTAAGAGTTTTGAGCTCTTTGGCTTCTTTATGCGGTTCTATAGCAGTTTGAGGTTATTTGACTTGACAAAACGATTCCACATGCGTTTCTCTAGACGATGTTTAAGTAATAGTTTAAGCCACACAAAATGATTACTAATTTGGTTTAGACTATAAATAAGGGCTGTGACAAGCCGAGCATTAAAGACTATTCTGATTCTCCGCATTTTCGCTTAGGGTAGCAGAAAACTCAAACTAAAAGGAATAAGTATAGCTCAGAGTCGACTTTATTTGGTATACTGCTAGTATTGAGTCATCATCGGCAGCCGTAGTAGCCATATGGCCATGTGTCTAGTAAAAAACTAAGAAACCGATGAAAATGGTAAATGATAAGGACGTCCCAAAATTGGTCAGCCCTTATTTCTTTATAGGTCCGAGAGGTTAGAGGCAGCAATATACATGAGTATTCAAAATAGAGAAGCAGATGGAATATGTACCACAAAGTGAGTTTGAGGGTGACAAAAAAAAAGCAATTCGAAGTCTTCTTCGCAAAAGCAATCATTGCCACCCTGTTTCAATGTAACTACGTGTACTCTGATGTCTTGAGCTCCTCTTGAGGGCGATATGCCACTTTAATGGCATTCCAGGGGCTACTGTTTCGTCTTAGGATCTAAATGACTCATCTAAGTTTCTTTTCAATGGATTTTCGAAGTGTGTATGTCAGTTTTTCCAAGGCGTTGTTAGAAGTATTCATATTGTAATATTCTTTTTCATACCCACTCGGCGGCCACAGTAGCCGAGTGGATATCATTACGTACTACCATTTGCTAGGCCCGGGTTCAAGTCATGGGCAACCAACATCCAAACATCGTAGGTCCCTCCACTTATTGAAAAAACATCAAGACGCAAAACCACAAATTGGAGGAGGAGCTCGGCCGAAAATCGCTTCAGCGGTTTCAAAGCGCCAATTATATATATATATATAAATGTATATATACCCATTTGATTGAGCAATTGTATTCAATACCGTTTCTTTACTTCAGGCGAACATCTTCTTATATAACTTTTTCAAAAATTTATGGTATCATCTTGCTAAAATTATTAATAAATAAATAAATTATTGATTCATAAAAGCCCTGCTCCGCAAAGCTTTTGCTTTTGCTTTTGCACTTCTTTCTAAATGGTCCCGCATTTTTCCATCCGCTTGGCCGCTTGGAATAATATTCGAAAATCCCCTTAGTTTCAGCTGAGATCTGTTTAACAGCCCACTTTTCATAAACTAATGACGTAATAGCGTCAATCAGTGTGACCTCCTAACCCTCAAAATATGAAGTCTTATTTTGTTGATCGAATCGAAGAATATTTTTTATCGATTTAATTAAATTTATTCATTAGCTACTGAAGAATATTTTTTAAATGAATTTAAACATTACAACATTCTCATATTTCATTTAAAATTCATTTGATACATTCAATTACGTAATGGCCATTATTGGGCTGTTCAGCATTGAATAGCGATGGCATAATATCGCCGTGACACAGTGGCCAACACAAGCTCATTAAACACTTAAATACATAATTATGTATTGAAATACATATATACATAAAGCAATGTACATAAAAGCCATCGCGATGCGTCCATTAATATCTTTAAACAATAATTATGCAGCTGAAAGCAAAATATCAAAGTGTGACAGCAAAGCGAAAGTGTACTTTTGTGTATAAACATATACACGTATAGTAGATTAATACACAAACGCGTAAACACTTACTTAAATGCCCGGACATCCCTGCGCTGCCCCCCCGATGCGTTTCCTGTTGAGCGCTTATCGGCTACTGGTTTTTATTAAATAAATCGATAAATACCCGCATACAAATTCTTTTCGCCATAAAACCAGGTAATTACTTCCTATCGCATCAATAAGTTTGCGAATGAATTTTCAAATTGGCAAATCTACTCATGCACTCATACACTCATACACAGATGCACTCGTTGGCCGGAGCCATCGGTGGGTTAATCTGTAAGTGTTTAATTTGCATATTTTATGCGGTTATTCATGGGTATGCCAGTTATGCATTTATATTATATTTGTTTGTTCATATGTTGCATTTAAGTATGTATGTGGGTGCTGCATATGCTGCAACTAAATGTCATGTTGTTATACGAGTAGGTATGTACTCGTATGTATGTATTTGCGTGCAACCGTTAAAGCGCAAGCATAACATTTATTTAACCTGACAGCTCATTATCGCCACTCAAAGCCAAACAAAACATTCCTTCAGTGACACACCTCATTGATTGCAACGCCATTCATAGGCTTCACACACACACACAAACACACACACACACAAACGAATAGATCGATCTCACCTGTGAACGTAGATTGTATAGAAATTAAATTAATACTACATTTTTTATTCATTTAATTATTAACTGTTTACATATATGTATTGAATAAGTGTAAAATTATTTTAAGGCTAACAGTGTGACATCAATTACCGTAAAATGCTGATAAATCAATTGAAAATGAACTCGCACTGGGGATATGCAGGATTGAAAATCATTATTTCAACAAATGAGTAAATAAAATCGGAATCATAATTAGAATTGAAATTTTGGTTTACGGCTTTCCGATCATTTTTATGACAGTTAATGTTGCTTCTTAAGCAAACGAAATTGTATCCTTTGCTTAGAAAAAAGTCGCCATTTGCCCCACTACCTCCAGATCCCTCTTCGTTATATTTAAGAATTTAGTAGAAATATTAAAAATTCTATGAAACAAATGCCTTAGTTGAAAGCTCTTGTATAGATTTCTATCAATGCAGAGAAATGCCACTCAAGAATCATCTCAATAACTACGAGCAATTGACTTTTGGCATTTCACTACATTTAAGAGCTCGTTGAAAGAGTTTAGCTGATACTATGGAGTTTGTATGTCAATTTTTCCATTGAACCAACCAAAACCGTTTCGTCTCAGCTGATATGACCTATCGCATGAAAGCGTCATATAAATGAGAATATTTCACCACTTGGAGATTAAAACAGAGATTTCGTAACCGCATAAAACAGCTGATCCAATCAATTTGATTAGCGATACTGTTTCTAATTAGGAATGTCATACCATAACGTTATAGCCATAGCCATAGCTCCCAAATGAATCTTGGATTTTCGCCATAGACACCAGCTGATGCTTATTTAATGCATTTTAGATTCTAATAAGTTTCAATTTCGTTTTTTTTTGGTTATTCCTTAATTCGATTTTTGTTAATGAAGTGGTTGGCAATACAAACGGACGGAATCCTAGTCCAACCAACATCCAAATTGAGTTAATTTTTGTAATTCGAGTGTATATCTAATATGAAATAGAATAATAATAATTGGCGCTTTGTAACCGCTGAAGCCAATTGTGGTTTTGCGTCTTGATTTTTTTCCAACAAGATGGAGGGACCTACAGTTTATACTAAGCCGCCTCTGAACGGCTGATGATTTTTTTACGAAGTGCCTTTATTTCATATCGGAAATACACTGGGAGGGGTAGAAATTCTCTCCCGGGGGGTGACCGCAATTAGAAACCTTAGCTCAATTTTTTATTTAAATTAATTTTCTGTAACTTTTTGGATGTTGGAGGCCGGAATTTGAACTTGACCCTACCGAATGTCAGTACGCAATGCTAACCACTCGGCCATCGCGGCCACCAAGATACATATTGTATATCTGTATAAAAATTTCTTCGAAAAAAGCGAGGTTACGTTTTTTCAAATTCCTCATTAAATTTTCTATAGATTTAAGATTATCGTCGATTTAAAAAAAAGGTATGATATATTGAAAGTTAATTTTTTTGTTTTAATATGAGTGTTTCTAATGTTGTTTGTAGTTTTTAATAATACAATATTCGAAAAATCTCCGTATTTTGGTGCTTCTTGAGAAAAATCATGAAAGAAAAATATTTTTGTATAAAAATCGGATTTTTTTCAATCTGAAGTACAGTTTTTAAAAATATTCGATACTTATAAGTCCATAAGAAACTGAATGAAGGTCAGCCTCATAACATTCTGAAAAATACAAATCTTTATTCTCTTCACAATTACTACTCCATTTCCAGCAGTCCCACGTTAATTACAATACGACAGTGAGACGTAATGGTCGTATATAAAGGGTGATCCATTTCGAGTTTTCCTAAATGTTTAAAGAAAAAAAACACAGAAAATTCAAATTTAATGGAAAATGTTTATTATCATTCGAAAGATGATTCTTTGGCATTTAGTTTTTGAAGGTAATCAGTTACAAATGCTGGCCGCGCTTACGTCACATATAGTCCATTCGTTGAGTCCAATTTTTGAAGACTCGTCCGAGTGACCCGCGTAATGTTTTACTCCAAGGTCTGAATCGCAGCGGTATTGTCCGCATAGACTTTAAGCTTTATATATCCCCACAGAAAAATGTCTAACGGTTTGATATCACACGATCTTGGTGGCCAATCGACCGGCTCACCGAAATGTTCTCTCAAAAAATACATTGGTGTGGCAAGTGGTACCGTCTTCTTGAAACCAAATGACGCCGAGATCAAAAGCTTAAATTTCATGGCACGATAACGGTCGCCATTGACGGTTACGTTCTCACCGGCATCATTTTTGAAGAAATATGGATCGATGATTCCAACTGCCCACAAACCACACCAAACCGTTTTTTTTTTTCTATTTGAAATGACAGCTCTTGAATCTCTTCAGTTTGCCCTTCGTCCCGAATGTGTCAACTTTTATTGTTTACACCAATAGAGCAAAGCGATGTTGCTTGGGAAGGTCGAGCGGCTTCAGTTCTTGTACAAGCAGCGAACGGCGCCGCATCAGCCACTATATATTCTTCACTGCGTGCTGGACGTGGTCTATTCAGTCGAGTATTATCCAATAAAGAATACCTAATCTCAAGATGGTTGATGGTGTTGCGATTAGTATGCTCAGTAGGCCGATTATGTTGGCCATAAGTTGAGCGAAGCGCGCGAAACACATTCTTTACGTGAATTTTCGTAATAAAGTTGAACGATTTGTAAACGTAATTCAGACGTAAGTCTTTCCTTGATGAAATACCAAGCAATACTGAACAAAAATAACATGACAGCTGGACACGACTCACGCGGGTTCTGTCCAAAAAAGGCTATTGAAAAAAGTACCCGTTATATATGTTTGATTGTAACGTTTGAATAAGTATTAAGCATAGTATGTCAATTTACATACATACATATTTATATATGAATAAACGAGTAACCCTGGGGACAGAGAATCCCTCAGCCTCTTTAGGTTCACAAAATTTTCTGTTCTAATAAGTTATATAAAAATGGAAAATAAATTCAGGGATCTTTTAAAACTCTTTGAATTTTTTCTTTCCTCCGAAATATACTACACACAATACAGAGCCACTTAAACGCTTAAAAGTGATGCACTTGCAACATGTTGCAACTCAGCAAAGTCAAAAAAAGCACTACATACAAATATGAAGTGTTCATGCATTGCCAAGCCTATGGCATATCATTACATTCATGCGAGTATGTACGCGTATGCAAGTGTATGTGTACACACGTACACATGTGTGATGGTAGGGAATTTATGAATATACTGTAATATCCTTTTGAGCCCGTTCGTATGGTTGCCGCTTTGAAGCAAACCATAACAAGTAGGCTTACATAAAATGGAAAATATGCAAAAAATTGTACGTGTATGTGTGTGTGTGTATGGATGAGTTAAAATTGCGCGCGATTGACATTAAACGCCGCCAGTGAATTTTAATTAAGCAAATTACTAAAATTAAATTGAGTTGTGCGGGTATAATGCTCATAAAGCATCAAGTGTACCTCATATATGTATATATACATGTATGTTTGTATGTGTTTTTGCATATGAAATACAGGGATAAACCGTACTCTTGTACGTACATACATACATATATTCACATAACTGAATGCGTGTTTGTGCACTTGAGCACTCATCTGTCAACGCTGCCCTCTACACCTTTCCAACTATTTCAATCCCACCGCACTTCATCTGCCAACGCGCCTCTTTCCTGTTACATTTTGGGTATCTCAACAACTCATGTGCATTTATTAATAAGTTAAATTCATCATGCTCTTAATAAACGCATATTCTACCCCATCCCCAAGCAGCATCGGCATATGCCTTGCGCCCTCGACTTTGGTCCCTTTCAATCAGCTCGGAGCTCGCAGCTCGCAGCTCAAAGTGCTGAGTGGCTTACGGTTTCTGCCGCTCACCGCTAACAACTTCTACGACTACGCAAAGGACACACGACCGGAAGGATACGTTGCTGTGCAGTTGGCGGTGGCGCCTCACGGACGCACTGGCTTTCTACGCGTGCATGTGTGCGTGTGTGTGTGTGTATATGTTGGCAATTTTATGCGTAACTGTCAACGCAAATTTGTGACACAACATAAATGCAACAACAAGAGCAAAATCATAAATACTTACGCTGTCTCTCTTCAACCACAACAACATCAACAAAAACAATCGCCGCAAAGCGGTGTATTAATCCTTCCCAACGGCAATCTTTCGCAGTACTTTTTGCCACCGCTATGCCCTACTGCGCTGTGCTATGCACACGTGTATATTCGTATGTACGTAGGTGTATCGTTGCCGCAAGTGGCACGCGGCAATTTATTGACTGTAATTGGTGCGTTAATCCCCCGAACAGTGACAGCGGTTTAGCGCTTCGCGTCTCTACGTCCAACCCCCCACACACACACTCATCTAGCACAGCATAAAAACCGTTAATTGCAGCCAACGTTGGTTGGAGCGCTGTCATTTGTTTTCTGTTTGTTTGTTTGTTTATTTGTTCGTTCGCCCGTCTACTTCTGGGCTCGTGGCTTGTTTCGTTCGTTGGTTGGTTGGTTGGTTTGGTCACGCCAGTTATTAAAGGATTATTGGCATTTCTGTCAATTTTTATTCAATTTTCATTTTGCATATTAAAATGTTAACGCTTTACCACGCGCTTATTCACCATTGTTTGTTGCTATAATTTGTGGACAATTGTTTTCACATTGTTCATACTCCCAGCCAAAAATAGTAGAGGCATCTCTAATGGCAATCTACAATATAATGGAACTAAAAAGTTAGAAAGCATTCACAAATGTATTATAAATGTAAACTTTCGTTTCAGCAAATTATCACGCGGAAGGTGGAGAGGAATGAAGAAAGAATCTTGTAAAAAAAATCATCTTCATGTCAACACTTTGCTGAAATAAATTTGCTTCTGGCCACCAAAGGAGTGAAAGATAGAACTGGCATAATATTTTAGATTTTAGTTCTGGCGAATTTATTTTTTCCTAATTTTTTGCTGGGTTATCAAATACATACACACATGTGAACTCATTATATGTATTTACATACGAGTATGTGAATATGCTCTTAAATACATGCAAACGCATTTATTATTTAAGTGATATGCATATTTTGGCAGCTATTAGCCGTTGGTAAAATTCTGGCATATTGTATAATTTCCCAATTATTTAAAATAAAGCTCGGATGTAATTAAGAGAGCACAGGGAAAAGTATGAGCGAGTAAATTTGAAATTCTTAAATTAAATTTCAACTTTATTAACTCAAAATTTTTTTGTTAAAATAAGTGGGAACATACAAATCTTGCTTGACTTCAAATAAATCTGTATTGAATCTCAATATTTTGTAATGCATATTTCCCGAAGTAGGTATCCGATTCAAAGAGAAAAATTTTTGATTGAAAATATACATACATATATAATCGGTCACTTAGCATAATTTTGAAGCGTTCCAATACCCCGATTTACGGTGTTACCGATAGACATTTTCGTTTTGCGCTCAATCAGTATACCATAAAAGTGAGTTTATATGATCCAGTCAACCTCTGATCATTCATTCATACATGTACGACAGGCACGGTAGTCCTGTGGTTACCAATACTTGCTACGAGCCCAATCAACTGACGTGTTTTCTTCTTCTTCTTTGTTAACGTTGGCATCCCTTACGCGTTTATAGTCGAATCAATTACAGTTGGAAATACCAAGTGAACCCAGGACACTCTCCACCTGATCCTTCCAACGGAGTGGAGCTCTTCCTCTTACTATGCTTCCACCAGCGGGTACTACATCGAATACTTTCAAAGCTGGAGTGCTTTCATCCATTCGGATGGCATGCCCTAGCCAGCATAGTCACTGTCTCTTCATTCGCTGAACTATGTCAATGTCATCGTATAGCTCGTACAGCTCATCGTTCCATCGTCTGCGGTATTCGCTATTCTCAATGCGCAAAGGACCATAAATCGTTCGCAAAACTTTTCTCTCGAAGACTCCTAGATCCGGCTCATCAGATGTTGACAGTGTCCACGCTTCTACGTCATGTAGCAGGTAAGGGTAGGATGAGCGACTTGTAGAGTTTGGTTTTTGTTCGTCTAGAGAGGACTTTACTTTTCAATTGCCTGCTCAGTCCGAAGTAGCATCTGTTGGAGAGAGTGATTCTGCGTTAGATTTCCAGGTTTGCGTTGATACAAGTCCCTAGATAGACTAGTTATCTACGACCTCAAAGTTATGACTGTCAACAGTGAAATGGGAGCCAAGTCGCGAATGCGATGACTGCTTGTTTGATGACAGGGGTTATTACGTCTTGTTCTCGTTCACTACCAGACTCATTCGCTTCGCTTTTTTATCCAGTCTAGAGAAAGCAGAACTAACGGCGCGAATGTTAAGGTCTGTGATGCCAATATTATCGCATACGCCAACAGCTATGCACTCTTCTAAAAGATTATAACTTGTCTATTTAACTCTCCAGTATCAAATTGGAGAAATCACACGATAAGGAATCACCCTGTCTGAAACCTCGTTTTGTACTGAACGGATCGGAGAGGTCTTTCTCCTTCCACATTCTGACTACGCTGGTGTTGTCCAGCGTCAGTTTACACAGCCGTGGGGGCCGACATCGTCAGGTAGCGGAACTTTTTCTTTTACACGGCGCACACATGGGATAGGTCGCACTCAGCTAAGTTGGCACGGGTTTGACTGGTTGAACTATTTATGACACGCATAAATATGTCGATGATTTTAAGCTAACTAAATGACTAAATTTCACTCTACTTTTACTAAGCATTGTGAATTTATTGCATGAAATCCCTTCCCAATTAATATTATTTTTATTCAAGAGCAATCTTGAATTGGCAAAGTCCAACGCCTGTCAATAAATCAATGGCGGATTTATGTGCGAAACTCGTTAAAAGTGAGATTGTCCACGTCACTTCCGATTACCACTTTCCCGCTTGGTTATTTGCAACACTTTCATTCAATATTTAAGGGGCGTACTTATTAGCCACACTGTAAGAATCAGATCCTGCTACGAAGTATTGACTTACACGTAAGTTACACAAACATGAGAAATGAAAAAAGAGATTTTCGCTTTCAAAAAGAATTTCTCTCAGTTCACACACAGCAAGCACGACAATTCTTCCACGACAATACCACGATCTGGTCCTCAGGGCAACATTCATCTTCATGGACGCACAAGAAGTGTTAGTTGCACTATTTATGGCCAGATAGCAACGCACATACTTACATATAAATATAAACATACCTATAAATGTACGCGTATACGCCACTACTATTTTCCAATTTATTACGTCAGACAAAACAAAAGTTTATTGTGGCATGTGGCACGCTGAAAACGATGCCAAAGCAAAGCAACCAGCTCCAATAGGGGCATGGCAGTGGCAGCTTTGATTTGAACGCGCTGGGAATTGAAGTGGCGGCAATGCCTGCCAACTGCTTACCACCTGCTAAGGTAATATGTCGCATAAGTGTGGCAAATATGTGTGTTGCATGGAACAGCGTATCACGGACGCAGCTATTCTGGTGCAGCGCTCAAGTGACCGCGCAAATTAGCTAAATTGATTCAAACAATGCTGCAATAATATGCGAAATTCACATACACCAACCCTGCTCTCTCACCTCCGGGCTCTCCTCTCACGTTCACTGCTGGTAAGCAACACACGCAGGACATCAGGTGTTCACATTTGTGGTTCGGGGATTTATTGCAATTTTCTGTTCTTACTTGAAGCTGAAGCTCATACAGAAGCATTCGGATAGGATATTCTTTCAGCGACATGCTCTCTGCAATGCTCGAAATTGATTTATGAAATACCTGAGGGAAAACGAAAATGATGAAGATGTAGCAAAGTTGTGTACGGCGCCGCTGATTTTCTCCGCGATCTATCAGAGGATGTTTATCTCACAGTAGTGCCATGAGTTTATTTGAAGAGTTTAGGAAGAAATCTTCTTCCGTTGCAAATGCCCTGCACTATGTCGAGAGAACCGTGCAATCCCGGCGCTATTAAGAACTGGATATTTTAAAAGACTAAACTAAACCCTTTTCGTCGATTTTAAGGCAGCCTTCGACAGCACGAAAAGGAGCTGCCTTTACGCCGATAAGTCGGAGTTTGGTACGGCTGTGTAAACTGATGCTAGACAACACCAGAAGCGCAGTCACAATTGGGAGGACCTCTCCGAGCCGTTCGGTATCGAGCGAGGTTTCAGACAGGGTGACTTTTTGTCGTGTGATACCTTCAGTTCAGATGCTGGAGAGAATAATAAGAGCTGCAGAGCTGAATAGAGGAGGTACAATCTCTTACAAGAGTGTACAGCTGCTGGAGTATGCCGATGAAGTTGATATCATAGACCTTAACAAGTTTGATAAAGAAGCGAAGCGAATGGGTCTGGTAGTGAACGAGGACAAGACGTAATATCTCCTGTATTCAAACAAACAGTCATCGCATTCCCTCTCATATCACTGACAGTCATAAATTCGAAGTCGTCGATAATTTCGCCTATCTAGGGACCAACATCAACGCCAATAATAATGCCAGCCTTGAAATCCAGCGCAAAATCACTCTTCCCAACAGGTGCTACTTTGGACAGTGTAGGCAATTGAAAGTCCTCTCCCGACGAACAAAAACCAAACTCTACAAGTCGCTCATCATACCCGTCGGACTACATATATGGAGCAAAAGTGTTTTGCGAACGATTATGGTCCTTTGCGCATTGGCAACGGCGAATATCGCAGACGATGGAATGATGAGCGAAATACTTAATGTCGAGTCCCGAATACGGAGTAAGGATTCAGGGTTTGTTCTCCAAAAGATATACAGATAGATCGTGCTGCAGACACACTAATCGGCAGACTGCTAATTACAGACCTCACAATGAATGTTTTATAGATATCTTTATTTCTGCACGAGTCATGGAGAACCATCAAGCTACCGCCATTCCCGGGCACAATAACGCTCAAACAGGAAGTCAGACAACAAAGTCGAGTTTGAGCAACTAACGAACAGAACGTGTGCGCCAATAAAATAAACAATTTTATTGTTGACTCATTTGAGAAATTGTCTCTAGAGTCATCTACATCAAGCCTGGCTGGCATTACCATTGGCCATAGCACTCTTCTACCGCCAGAGACATTACGACTAAGATGGCTTTTGCGATAGAATATGAAAAAGAGCGAAGGCGTAAATAAATACTTAAGGTGTAAAAGTTGATTTGGAATGTCGAAGAGCTGAGGTGGAATGCAGGTGCAGCAGTAGCAACAACAGTCATCACAAGGCACACATTGCAAGAAGTCACACAAGCGAAAAGCAACCACGAACGAACACAAACAAGCCCAACCCGAACACACACATACAACTCACTTTAATTTGTGCAATTGCACGGGCATGGTCGGGTTAGCATGAGCCGTCGCCACCTTCGGCCTCACAAATGGAAAAGTACAAAGAAAAGCGCAACACATTTCGCACCTTGCCGATTCTCTGGTGGTGAGCAAAACAAAAAACTGAGCTTCAAAAATGTATCTCTATAAAGAGCAAGAAAAAGGATGTGCTCATCTCCCTTGCCCCCAACACACGCTGAACCGATGAGCTGGATGTGGACACATGATGTGGCCATGAAGCGATTGAAATGTTCGTTGCCGCAAAACATGAACGGGCCAGGAACGTGATGATAAAAAATGCATGAGTGCACATTTTGAGTGTTGCCGCCTCAGCGCCAACGTGCCGATACCCACACAGAGTTGGCCGCAAAAACATTCAAAAACAAAAACTGCAAGCACAAAGCAAGCGAAGGTGATGTGTTGTGGCATGCGACGGCCGTAAGATGTACGTTTTTTAATGCTTACCACACCACTACAACTGCACTGCTGTGTGAGTGTGTGAGTGTGCGTGTAACACATTCTACAAGTTTGTTTCCTCTTGCCGTGTTGAACGCGTTCAATTTGCAGTTTTCCTCATTTTTCTGCTCACGTTCCTCGATTAAATTCTCATTTCGGTCATAATTTTGCTGTTTTTACGATTGCCAGGCATTAAATTGCTGACGGCCACCAACTCACTCACACTGCAAAGGTGCAATAAGTACCAAAAGTACACATGTATGTATGTATGCCTGCGCTTCCTACAAAACAGCTGAAGATTGCAATTGCAGGGCTGCGAGTTCGAGTGCGAGGGTCTCCGTGAGTTGAGAGTGCAACAGCTGAAGGTGAAGGACAAGTAAACTCATGGCAAAGAAAATATGGCGTCGGCGGTTGAAGGACAGAAAGTGAGAAATTTATTTACTTTTCCATTTGAAATAAAAACTTTGTGTACAATTTCTCTAATGTCTTATTCTAAATGTAAATTCCTGAGATATATTAACGTGCATCTGAACTCTAAGAAAATAACTTAGAACTTATAGAATTTAAAATAAATGGATTATGGGCGATAGGAGTGGTCGTCCGTTGAAAAATATTTTCGGTTTATAAATATATAGTTTTAGGTTCACATGTTCTAACTAAAAACCCTTGATTAGGTGGAAGGTAGGGCAAAGGCCTTGCCTAACAAAAAAAATTTTCACAAAATGAAGTTTCGAAAGGCAATCAAACTCACCACAACTTTTCCATGCAGGGAAAACACTTTACCACTTCCATATAGTTCTTCGTAAAGGAGGTAGTAGCACGAAAAAGTTAATAATAGTAGAGAGTAAGGAGTAAAAATAGGCAATCATATTTTTTGAGAAGTTTTCAAAGTTTGCCTTCGTAACACGTTACCCTTTATAGCAATAGATCTGCCGCTTGCTTGATTGCAGTGACGGTGGCTTATCTAGGAGTGGCAAAGAACCTCTTAGGTCCAATCCAAGAGGGTAGTGATCCACGCACACAGAGTCATGTAAGATACTATCGTATCTTTCTCTATCCAGAGAGAGTATTATGCCTCAACCATCGTATTCATTATATTTGGCCCTTGGGTCTTTTCAACTTTCCGAAGTATGAAAAAAACTATGAAACGTCAGTATATTCCGAATCGCAATAAGAGCACAGCGATAGCCATAACTTGACGAATGTTGTTTCTGAAGTGCTCATAAAAAAAAATCCAACGGACTCGGCAATACGAGAGAGTACCCAACCTGGTAATTTCCCTCACAATAAAGCCATTTTGTTGGAACCACACATTGTACAAGTCGTGTTCTTCAACTGCAAAACAAAAAGGGTAGGTTATCATACAATTATTATGTTCCGAATTGTTAGTGACACCCTCGCCGAGGTCTAATCACACCTCCGAACCAAAAAACGCTTAAGACTGTAGGGTTTTTTTGGGTGTAATGGTCTCTCTTCAATTTTTTTAAGCATCTCGGATTACTAAATGCGATAATTTTGCTTATCTGCGTATCTCCCAAGTGAAAAATTTGCCTCGCTAAAGAAAATTTCGTTCGCAAAATCACCGTCCATTGCTTGTTGTTCAAAGACCCAATCAACGTATGTACGATGTTTTTCAACTGGTTTCAGTCCAAGTACAAAATACGCCATAATGTGCGGTATAAAATCCCAGTCTCTTCAAATTTTGAACACCATAATCTCCCTTAAAGCACGAAACGTTACTACGTTTAAATCATAATTTGTGTAGTAGGTTTTAGCAATTTTTACGCGTTGTGAGGTGTTAAGCTCACTCAACACAACTCAATTATAACAAAATTGGTTTGGTTTAACACTTAAGTTTAACAGATGTCAAAATACCTACGAAATTATTATCAAAAATTGTATTCCTTCGATCATTACCTAACAAATATGTCTTAGAAGATCATGTAAAAATTTTAAGCTGATCGGTTTAGACATTTCAGAGAAATTTCATTCACTGACTCTGAAAACAACTTCTCGAGAAAAACTCGTTTAAAGTTTTGCCAACCACTTAAACTACTCCGCCTTGCGCTTCGCCTATTTCCGAACTCTACGAGACATCCTTAGTGATACGATCATATCTGCGAGACTGTTTGTTGGATCAACTTCACATCAGATTTTCGGAAAATATTCTCAAATATATGTGACATAATTTTTTTTACAAGTGGATATAACCGCTCCACTGCGGTGGGATTATTAAACTTCTCTTTATTTTCGAGCTTTTTTTCTTCTGAACAGTTGAGCAATGAAGGAGTATCGAGGGGATCTAGAGCTCTTGTTGAAAAAAACGAGCCCAGCATTACCCACCTCCAGCCTAACCTACCGAGGGGTGTGCCTAAAATATAATCGAAAAATTCAACACACCGGTGACCGTAAATTAGTGTTTTAAATGGTGTTTTATTCAGAAAAGAGAGTCGGAGAAATTAAAGCTGGCGCAATGAGTATTAAAATTGTTACACAAACATCTAAAAGTCTAGATCTTAAAGGGATGGTAAAGTAAAGCTCGCTAAGTAGGAATTTGCTATTCATAACAAATCTTAACTTAATGGAATGTGGGCAGAATAATGATCCGTAACCGACTTTTGATTTTTAAATCACACGTGAGAGATTGAGATGTAATTCCTCATTTATTGTGCAATTTTAACAGTCGCTCTTCAAAAAAAAATTTTAATTAAACAAAGAATCTTCGTTTGGAGGCAGCTCCGCATAAACTATAGGTTCCTCCATTCCTTGGAGAAACATCAAAACGCAACCACAAATTGAAGAAACTCCTCCTTCAGTTATAAATAATTATATGGTATATAACGAAGGTATTTTATTGGGCCTCTCAGAAAAATGTATAGCATTAAAAATAGTTAATTTAAATAAAATTTCAAAAAACTCTTATTTAAAATTAAGACAAAAAAATATGCTTAACACTTTATAATTGCCCAAAATATATGAGGAAACTTTTCTTATTCTTGGTGTAACTTTGTCTTGATACAATTTTATTGGAATATTTAATTTTATTCTCTATTTTTACATACTTAGGTATATATGTACGTAGAAATCTTCAGTAAACAGCATCAATTCAATTTACGCCCAGAGGCCCGTCTAGCTATATAAACATTCATCATTAGAGAGCTGTATGGAGTACGTTGTTATTATCCATTATTATTAATTTTTTGGGAAACTACGCTTAACCGCTGGGCAAGTATCAACAATAACGACATAATTTGACGTCATCTAAACATACTCGTATGTATGAATACAATTAGCCACTTGAAACTACTCGTATATTACGACGCATGAGTCGTCACCACACAAGCAACCAGGCAATACAAAGAGAGACCAACACATCTCTCATGCAAACAACAGTCAATCAAGGGCCCAGTACATCACACCTGTTTACCCGCATGAAGCGGCAGAGGAGGCAGTGGCCAATCGCCCATCGGTTAGTGCAAAAAATACGCAGAAATGTTGCTTAGTTTTATTTATTTACACGTTCTTCGTTTAGCAAGCATACATATTTACATACTCGTACATACTCGCTCAATGTGTGTTAGCTTGGGAATTACCCGCGACAATTGCAATCATAAATACAACAAACAATTGGACAACAACAGAGGGAAAGCACGTAGGCTTTTATTCGGCGAAACTTCGTAAGAGAAGGTGTCGTGAGCGCCACTGTGTGGCTATCTCCGTGGGAGAGAGTGCAAAGCTTCCTTCAGCACTTCAGACAACGAGTTGTTTGTTTACTGTCGATGATCGTTACTGTTAACACATGCACATAAGTACGTGTGCATTGGCAAGGTTGTATTGGTGGTAGTATTGGCTTTTGTTGTTATCTTCGCTGTCGTCGACAACTCTAAGCCACACAGCGCTGGCTCATATAAAACCGCATGACCATGCCACAACGAGCTCAGTTTGATTGCAAACCTCAACCATAAAGTGACTTAACGAAGAAACCAAAATAAACTAAAAAAATCGTTCAAATACTAGAAGCGAAAACATAATTCGTTTACAAAAACAATTCAAGTGAAACGGTTTAAAAAAAAGTGCTAAAAAATTTTTTGCTGAAATATAGACTTTTCCAAAAGTGTTTTCTAATCAAAATTTACTCATCATGCAATACCAAAGTGCCTACAACAACAAACGCGCATCGCCATTGCGTTTCGCCTTCAGCCTCGTTTGCGCACTCTCACTCCTTGCGGTACTTGTCCACAACACACCCACCGCGGAGGCACGTCCCATGGATCTTTACGACGACGTGGGCGATTTCTTTGATGCCGTCTCACTAGACGATGTGCCCGTGTCTGGCCGCTCAGCACCGGAGACCTTCTGTCGCATGCCCATACGCAAAGGTGTCTGCCGTGCGCTCATACCGCGTTTCAGCTACGATCCCAGTCGCAAGACCTGTGTGGAGTTCAAATTTGGCGGCTGTGATGGCAATGAGAACAACTTTTCCAGCTATGAGGCGTGTATGGCCACGTGTGAGGGCATGTAAAGGTGTACGTGTATTTGTGCAGGCGCCACTGAAGTGCAAAATGTTCCTCATACGCTCTGAAATCGCCAATTGTAGGCTTCAAGCATCGTCACATCCCATCGCATCAACACCACCAACAACATCTTCAGCAGCAGTTGTAATTCATTGATCCAAATGAAAGTGGTCAAACATCATTTTTGGCACTTCCATTCGATAGTTAGTGTTCATGGCATTTATTTACTTTGGTAGTTTTTAAGATATTTTTTTAATTTTATTCGTACATTTTCTATGCACCAACGCACACCCCTTCATTGGCTTCGAAATGAAATTCACGGCAATTTTATTATTTGTGATAAATTTTGGTTAATAGCTTTTAAGTACGTATATGTATGTCATTTAACGAAGGAATATTGTTAAACCGAAGAAATTTTTAAAATTTTTAATTGCTTTGGTCAAAAAAGTCTTCGTATTATTTATTGTATTTGTATTCGTAAAAATAAAAAATTAATTTTGAAATATTTATATTTTTTGTATACAAAATTTTAAGAATATAAGAAATAAAATATATATATATTTTGTTAAAATATGAAACTACATGAATCTCGTTTTCGATTTTCTGAGTGAAAGAGAATATTTGAGCAGAGAGCAAAAAGAAATGATTTTTCACAACAAAAGAGTTCGATATGATTGATAATTGCTTAAGATACTTCAGTGATTTTAAAGACCATATAAATTCAACGTCCTTTGGTCGGTCAGATGTTAGATTTTTAGCTACTTCAACATTACGACATGGTTGTCCTCTGAAGTTGGTGAGTGGAGAAACCGATTTATGACAAAATCAAATTTTTTATCAAATATTCGTTAATCAAGTTAGATCGTCGAGAATGGATGCTAGTGTATATTAATCGTCTCTGTCCTTTTTAACGATATGGTGGATTGGCGTATATTGCTAGATGTTTTACTAAGCGTGAAACACAACTTTATCTTGGCTCTCTTAATTCCGGAATTATCATCACTTTGAGCGGCCAAGCTTTACCATACTTGTTGATTCAGTACAAAAATATGTTACAGTTGAGCAGTCTAATTATTCCTTGAGTTGACCTTTCACATTATAGGGTTTTATGAAGTGGTAACATAGCTCCTGCATATGTTAGCTTAGCCGAAATCATATTCACCTAAGTAAACGTGATAGCAAATTTGTGCCAATTATAGAATGGCTCCGAGCTCATATCTATAGCTAGATTTGCACGTTGAAGCTTCCTTTATGAAAAACTCTACTCTTGGGCCGAGCAGCTAAATTAGAGCTCTTGATAACTTGTGGCAAAAGGAACTATTTATTCCGCCCTCATACCTAAAGCTCTTGAGAGACGTTTCGCACTTCCCTATAAAAATGATTTAATGATGATTCCTCGAGACAATAATTAAAAATTATCTTCTTCTTCCCTCCTTCCTTCCTATGCTCCTTCTTCTTCTGTTTTCCTATTTCTGAATTACATATATTTAAGACAGGCTACGGTTACTTTTTACTTGTGGTTTTCAAGAAGAAATAACACGCATATAGTTGAATGCTATGGACCAATAATGAAACTTTATTATAAAGGTGAGTATTTTCTATTATATTTTAAAAATTCTTATAGGAGGTCACCTCAGCTGGTTCGAATAAATTTCATCTCCTTTGGCAAAATTGTGACAGTATGTCAGCAATAACGCTCCGAATATTCTCTTCCATGAAGTCAGTCGTCTCTGGCTTAGTTGCCTACAAGCAACCACAAAAAATAGGCCAACAGCGCACTTGGTCTATCTTGGATTTCACTCCACAGGCCTCTATGTGCTCACCGAAAGTTTCCTTCAAAAGAAATGATTGATTACTTCGTTAGCTGTATGGCAGGTAGGACTGCCTTCTTGGAGCTAAAGGTCGTCATTAATATCGTTAATAATGGCTCTATAGCGTTCTCCAAAGATAGCAACATTATGGTAAGCTTCATTTTTGAAGAACTATGGTTCAATGAGGATGTATCGGTGTCTCAACAACGGCTTGGGGGTTATCTTACTGCAAACGCAGTTATTTAGTTTATTAAAGTTCACATTGAACCAAAAGTGATCTCCATCGCTGTACAAATTTATCTTGTGAAAATCGGCATCGGTGGCCAACTCGTTTTGGGCTCATTCACCGAACGTGCGCTTGACGGTCGTTCGGCTTCATTTCTTGCACGATTTGAATTTTGTAAGTCCGCAAACCGAGATCCTGCTTTCTCCTGGTAGATGCACTCGTGCTTAACCGAACCATTATTAATAAATTAATAAATTTTGAACGATTTGCAAACGTTGTTCCGGAATAATTTTATATTTGAATATAAAACAAGAAACATTTGCCAAAAAGGCCAACTCAAGTCTAGAAAATACCCTTTGTTATAAAAACTATTTCCGAATTTGAAAAGTAAAGTGCACACCTACATAGATACATGCATAAGTATGTACATGCGACAAAAAAATAACTTCCTCTATTTTGGTAAATAACGATGCGCAAAGTTATCGCGAAGATTCCATAAAATTTAATATGTCGCGAATTTTCAAAAAGTAAAAATAAAAAAAAAGATAAAAATAAATATAGTAAAAACAAAAACATTTCTTTGAATAACTAGTTAAGCTTCGAAATCGAGCCAAGCAAACATTAATAAATACATATACATACATACATACATACATACATAATTAGCACAGATTTATTAATGACAAATTCGACGCATACTCATACATATTTATATGTAAATAGTTATGTATAACAACACTTCCACCCCATATTTTTTTTTTTTTGCCGAAATACTCCAAAGAAATAACTCAAAGTCGCCGAAGGTGTCCGTCCGGCCGTCTGCATTGTTTCGAAGTTGGGTCTAGGCGAACCACAAAACCGATGATGACGTGAGCATGCGAAGGCGTCAACAGCTAAGGAAAGAGGTCCAACGCTTATGCACCTACAAATCGATATTTTTGCAAAAGCCATTGCGTGTGCATACGAGTATATGTGTGTATATGTGTGTATGTATGGTGCGTATGTATGTATAGTATATACAAGTATGTGTGCGTATGCTAAGAGCATAGAAAATTGCAAAAATGCCGGTGGCGAAAAGACCGATAAATAACAAATTAATTTCAAACATTAACAACCCACAAAGCATCACGCCAAAGTTAAAACAACAACAACAACAACAACAAGAACAACATAAATGGACAGATAATGACGGCAAAACAACGAAACAACAAAACAAGCGAAATAAAAACGGTGTCAATTTATAACAAACGCTTGGCTTATCTGCAAGAAACACGTAAACAAAAGCATATTCATTTATGTATGTATGTATGTACGTATGTATGTACGTATGTATGTTTGTGTGTGATCACATCTCGCCGGCATAACGCCCCACTGCGCCAATGGATGGATGCTCGGCTTGTGCGTGACTTTAGCGCCGATTCAGGTTGTCGATGACAATACAAAAGCCATCATAAATTGCTATTTAACATCCAAATTGCCAACAAACAATTAACGTTGATCGATGCTACGCTCTGCTCTGTAACAACAACAACACCAAGCAAATTAAGAAAAGAAGGCTAAATGTGACATGGCAATGTAAGGCATTGTTGTTGTTTGTTTTGGTAAAAGCAAATCTTGTCATACCTACAAACATATATGTATATATACATACATATAACAATAACAATAAAATTACAATAATTTGATTAATTTGTAGAAAATTGTAGAAAATATCAGAGATGCTTGTTAGACGACGAGCAAGCGGTTCAACGACCAGCATTTCATAATAACGAAAGGGAAACTGATAATAATTTGTACATACCATATGTATGTATGTGAGTGTGCGTGTATGTTTACGATTAAAACATCATCCCGTAGGTGAAAATAATTAATTCGCCTCGCATAGCAATCACCCAGTGATTTCGGTCCCACCGCCTAATCAAAAGCCATTTGACGTAATGAGAGTGCGCGTTCAAAGTGGGTGTAGAGCTCCACAAATCTTTCACGAAACCTCTCTTCGATAACTCCACATCATCGGATATCATCATTGTTTAATCATACATGTGTAACATGCGGCAAAACGGGTATAATGCAGGACTTGTTGAGCTTAATCTTTGATCATCCAGAGTAGCACCTGTTGGCAGGAGTGATTCTACATTGTGTCACAAATACTATTGGTGTTAGTACTGTTAGACCAGACATAGCGGCAGACGTCCGATAAAAAAGTGGTGTACGCCGATCTTTTTCTCGCGGGTCTTTCCCCGTATGGTAGGCCATATTAAATTCATATTCTTACGTTTTCGCATCATGGAAACGTGAGCAACCGCAAATGGTGAGGTAGCATTCTCCAGAGTCTTTTCAAAACGCCTATCCATCTTCTCACGGAAATTTAACAAGGTCATAATGAAATGACAGTTTCAATGGGTGTTATTCTTCAGTTTCGACAAGCCCATTGATTCTGAAGGAATTAAGAAACGGTCTGAGCACAAGCAGCAGGTATATTTAACTCACAATCCGCCAACCAAAGCACGCGTAAAACTTCAGTGTTCGATTCATAAAGGCTTAAATGTCGTTTTAGACAATGAGAGAAGCATAGGCACCAAAGATGACGTACAAAAAAACAGAAGATTTTGACATTAACTATACTAATTTTCTGTTTGAAATGGAACCATGTAATTAATCGGCGAAAATCCTTAGTCCAAACTCTCGACAAAGATACCAATTGGAAATGGATACTAGATAGCAATCACTTACGTTGTATGACAGGATCAAGTTGAGGGCCCTTAAATAGGCCAGTCGCGATCGGAACCTTTTGGAACCTTAGGGTCTAGTGAGAAGAGGGTTCCTCCTTGGATCATTCAACAACTACAGAGGGATGTGGATCGGAGTCGTTGAGATCTTTCTTACACCTGGCTCTGGGGTAGTTGGCCCAGGAATTCAAAAAGATTTAACTAGCAGAGCGAGCAGCAGAGATGTCAGGGAAATCCTGGTGATGATGGTGATTGCGAATTTTGTTTTGCCCACAGCGGATGATCTCCAAATGGCAGAGAAATGGTATAGATCAGCAAAGGGGTCCGGTGAGCAAGGCCAAAATAGTTAAGACTCAAGGAACATCATTCGCGAAAGTGGCAAACCGTTCTACTGCGAATAGTCGACGAACACTAAGAAGATGAACAAACCTCAAGTCCCAATGGAAATGTTGGGAGTCGCGCTCCAAGTATTTGTGGAAAACTCTACAACATCTGCATGGACGCTGACTCGCCTACTTGCGTGAAAGTTGCTTTTTCTTCTAATTCCTAAAGCTCGGGGGGAATTTTCTTGTTAGCGAAAATCATAAGTATTGTATGTATGTATTGTTATTGTTATTGTTACCGTGTTTTCACTCATTTTTGTCGCCAAGAAAAACCACCGGTTGAAGCCTTCATCGATGTCATTACACCCACCCACAGCTTGTTGAGAGTTTAAAGACCTCCGGCACAAATTTGCCATTGTTTACTTAATAGTGCAGTAAGTTGCTATAAATAAACACAAGCGTCCACATCTACGTACATATGTATGTATGTATGGTATGTGGAAAAAATGCAATTAGAGTGCATTGGCATTACCCCGCATAAACCTACATGCATACATACATACCAACAGGTAAACATAGTTTTCAACTTAAAACCATTTGCATATTACTTAGGAAATTCAAACATACACACATACACAGTTAGATATTGATATGCATAGAAGCGTGTTGGGCATGCAGCCAGATTAATGCACTCACTTCACGGTAATTATCGAGAATGCTTGTTGGTTTACCAACAGCGCAGCTCTCAAAGGTGAAATACATAAATATTATATTGTATATATGTATATGAGTAGAAACCCATAAATTCAACAATAATTCACATAAAAAAGTAAATTCGCAGCAACCAAAACTGTGAGAGAAACAAGAAGAAAGAAGAGCTAAATCAACTCAACTCCTCATTCTGACCCTATCGGTATACATTTTGATCCGTTTATCTCTCCTCCTTCTGGTACTAACAAACTTTGGCCCAAAGTTAAACATGAAAGGTATAACAGAAAGCAAAAACAAATCGAACTTAAGAAATTACTCGAAGACGATCAGACCACGCGTTTGATGAATGAGTTGGTTTATGCGTAAGAAAGAAAATAAATAATATGCGACTTAGCAATGAACTCTTTATTAAAATAAACCTGTTTTCGACCACATTCTTCCTCAAATTTGTGGTACGATTCTTGAGGTTTTCCCAACAAATGGCGGGACCTACAGTTTATACTAAGCGACCTCGGAACGGCTGATGGTTTTTTATGAGGAGCTTTTACTTCATGTCAGAAATGCACTCGGGAATGTCAATTCCCTGTCCGAGGGGACGTAGCAATTAAAAAAATCTATTTTCTATAAATTGGATGTTGGTCGTACCAGTACTCAAACCCTGGTTATCCCAATGTCAGTACGCAATGGTAACCAATCGCTACTGTAGCCTTCAACCCTGGCCATCCGTAGCGATGCGTCATAGCCGACTAAATATTCTCTTCTCTTCTCTCTTTCTCTTGATTTAATCACGTGAGAGTAGCATACGTTTTTTACATATATATTTTCATTCAAAATCAATCGAATTACGGGCTGTAATGAAGAAACTCCGTCCAAAAGAGTTCTCCCACCCCACCGAGAATCATTTGAACATTCTGAAAACCCCACCCCAGATGATGCCGAAAAAATCGTGACAAAAAGAAAGAGCTCGACCATATCTACCGCTGGACGAAATTTTCGATCATTATCTCTCCGTGGCGGGCATTTTTCCCAGATTCTCAAAGGCAACAGAAAAAAACAAGCCAAAGTATGCAATATCCAATGCTGCTGAGCACATTGTTAACATGCAAAAAGCGTTGCTCATGCGTATAATTGCCTTTTCTAAATTTTCTTTTTTTTGCTATTATTTGTGTAATTTTTTATTTGAATTATAGGTTTTTATGCAGTATTTTCCTTTTTTCTTGTGGTTAGAATGGAGAGGAGAGTGCGATCGATGTTGGTAAGGCAAGGAGGTCAATGTACTTATGACTTGTATTTTGTCCCCGCCATTGTTGAGTTCGCAGTGTGTGTGTGTGTGTGTAAAACATTTTTAATATCTATGCCTTCCAGCGTATCTACATATATTGAGTTATATATAATTATTTCTTTCTAGTTTTCCCTTTACATTTTGCGGTGGCGTTCCATGTACCGATCTACGAATGGAGAACAAATATATGAACACACATACATATGTAATTGTTGGTAGCTTTTGTCAGGGGAGACTTAATGGGTTGCCGGACTGACGTTGGGTAAAGCAATCTCTCTATCTACGAGGCATACCCAGAAAGTAAGTGTACTGAGACTCTCACGTCCGGATGGATTTTATTACAGTCATATTGGTAACACACTCCGTGCCAGACTTCTGCTCTTTGCAAGGCAACCATCATCTGTTATCTCGTTTGGAGATTTATAATAAGTCGAAAACTCCATATGGTAATAGATATGTGATGCGGAAGGCCTTCAAATGTGACTGACAAAATGTCACAAAAAATCGAAAATGCGCTCCGTGACGATCGCAGATTGACCTGGAATGAATTTTACCTCCCTGAGCTGAAAATGTGTGGAAAAAGTTTTTCAACCGACATGGGGGTAAAGGAAGAGGCGGAGAAGGAGTTGGTCGGAAATTACTTCTTTAGAAGCATCAAAAAATTTATACCCTTCATCAAGGAGCTGCAACCAACTTGGAGATGTGCTTCAAGTTAATATAGTTTATGCCGAGGGAAATAGCCAAGCTTTCACAAACCAATAGAAGAACTGTGTATTAAAAGTTTATAACCAAAAAAAATCCTTTTGAATTTTTTTTAACCCTCTGCACTCTTTTGGACGAAACACCAAATATTATAATACATATACAAATACATATAATATTAAGAAAACTGTAAGCAATATGAGCTTAATGAAGTGAAATATTTTTGTATATTAATAAAGTCTTGTTTTTTTTAGTTTGCCAATTCTAAGTACACCTTTTATTTTGTGCATGAGTGTATGTATATATTTATTTATATAAATATGACTTTTACACACCTAGATTTGGGCTAGTGATAGCAAAATACGTAGCTGATAACGAATTGGTGACTAAAACTAAACAAAAGTAGTTGTATGTATTCGAAGTGTAAAAAATATATACATATGTATGTATGCATGTAGGTATATGTAGATAGCTATTCGAAATTACCGTTGGAAATTATAATATTATATTTTGATTAAACGTGAACCCAATAGATAGGCTTGAAGTTTATCCGATAATATTTTAGGATGTTCTAACAGCAACAACAACTGATTTTCCTATAGGCAGGACTTTTTAATGAAAAGCTTCTTAAGCATCGTGCTTTTAGTGGTCGTATTTAAACATTTAAAAGTTTTCAGGTTGATGTATTTGATTTCAATATCGTTGCATTTTAAGGACATTCAAGCTTTTAAAAAGCTCTCATACTGTGCATTTATAACAGTTAGATAACATCTGTAGTTGAGCTTAAACTGAAAATCCTTGCTTTTTCCCATGGTTTTGAGTTGAGGTACCACTATTTTATGCAACATTAAGAACACACCATCAAATTCAATTGTACATAGCTTCTGTTTTATTACCATTATTTAGTATACTTAATTTAAATATAATTTCTATATGTTTCACATCTTTATTTAAATCAGCTTTTTACAATGAATTGCCACGTGTCCGTGTTAACAAACAGCATACAACACCAACACAATATTTTTTATATTATGTGTACATAAAACTTTTATTTATTTTTTTTATTTCTTTTTATTTTTGTTGTTTTTTTTTTGTTAATATTTTTTAATTTTGTTTTTGATTACATGTGGACACACACCTAGCTTGCTAACATTGCAAGTGAAACGTAAATAAAATAAAATATAATAAATTTAGTTTTTAATCAATTTAATTCTTTAAATATATTTATATTGTATATATATGTATGTATATATATATAATCTATTTTCTTTAATATACATAGAATGTAAATATCAAGTTTCAATGTATACATACATGTTCATTTAATTTTATCTCGTATAATTTTTCTTGAAATTATACAGTTATTTTACTTTAAACGCAGTTGCAAACATCGAAAGTTTTGTATTTTAATAGTACATATTAGTTGGCATCTGCATATTTTTCCATATTAAGAAGTTTTGTATGAATGCTGTTAATTTAGATTACATTTGAATATTGTAATATACAGTTATATTGCTCATTGTCGCAGCATTTCGATGCATTCTCAAGTGTAGTTTTATTTCTCATTTTATAATTTGCATTAAACTTTTTTAGATTTAACATGGTACCTTGATTTATTCTATTATGCTGCGCTTGCGCCTGCGTTGTCTTACTTCAAACTTAAAAATTTCCAAATGAATTTTCCAACGTTTGTGTATCGCGCTTTCAATGTTATTTTTATATTTAAATAGTAATTTTCAAACAAATACAATACCATTTGAAGATGTTTGCCTTAAAGTCAACACAACGCATGGCCAATTTGATTGATTTGTTATATTGTATAGGAATAGAAAAAGAAAGAGTTTTAAAGCTTTAACAAAGTAAAATATTTATAAACAACTAAATTTATCAATAAAAATACCTAAAAGTAACAAGTTTTTTTTTGTTTACTCTTTTTTCCATTTTTTATTTTCAAAATATTTAAAACGACATATGTATGTTCGTAGAAATGAGGAACGGAGAAGGGAGCACAAAAACGAATTAGAATGAATTAGTCGACTTACGCTAAGTTATACTACACAAAGCTGATGCTAGCCCTTTTCATCAAAACTCTTACTATCGTAATCATTATTACCAATTGCATCTCACTTCTACAAAAACTCTTTTCACAGTCGGTGTGTCGCAAGTGTTGCCTCTGCTAAGGGTTACTCTCGTTTGTGGGCCTATCGTATTAGCATTGTATCTCTGTAGTCACACCTTTAATACTTTCGGAACTAAAGTGCACGCAACCGTATTTGCACACCAAGGTCCAGACGTATGGAATGAAAAATTCTTCAGGCGCATCCTCCTCTACATATTTGAATTTCAGGTCTGGGAATTTCTGTAAAACACGTTAAATTACTTCTGATTATATATTTATAAATAATTTTGAAGTTATTTACCCGCAGGCGATCACTGGACCACTGGCTAGCACCCTTGGATATCACCTCAAACACCTCACTAACTCCCAATTCACCACGTTGCTCTTGCACCCGCTGCAAACGTGATGAAAAGAAGCCAACAACCTGATAAGTAGAAAATATGTAAAAGCAACAACAACAATAAACACAAACAATTATCTGTCATACCATATCAATATTTTGTATTATATCTTGAAAAGCATGATGACTCCGAAAGCTTTCGAAAACACTGCGCTTATATAGTAGTGTGTACACGAGGTTCGGACAGTAAACCAATTGATTGGATAGACAGGAGTTCAATATTTCCAACACCATTCGCAACACCTCCTCGAGTACGGTGAGATCTTGCAGCATATCCTCGGGTGTTGTGGTCACATTTACAGAAACTGCATTATTGACAGGCTCCTTTAGCTGTGCATCAAGACGGGTATGCTTGCGCGCTAATGTCTCGAACAGAGAAATCAGTCGTTGCGCTACATATGGATGTAGGGCGCGAAATTGTCCAGACATATTCGCCAGCGCAGCCAAACAATTTGTATGCAAATATTTATCGCGCATTTTCAACATATTATATTGTATGGTACGTATTACAACCAATATGAGAAGGCCGCCCAGTGATATTTCCGATATGGTGCGTTCTGTGTACCAATGAATATTTTTAAGCATCTAGAAACAAATAAGCATATAAGATAACTTGTATTTAAATACAATAGAGCACATATCCACTTCAAAAGAGGCGGAACTCAAAAATATTTCAAATGGTGTTTTTTTTAATTCATCTACATCGGAAATAAAATTCCGAGGTTCCCTCCCTTGCATGGTTAATATTTAACTGGTAAAATACCCTTCTCTGCTTTGTGTTCCTCTTAAAGCATTAACTACAAAGTGTTACGAGTTTCTGAGTTGCGCACTTTTGAAATGGATATTTTTTCCCTTCGTTTCACTTACAATATTATGCACGTTCTTATTAAAACTATCATCCTCGCTCAATATAAGCAGCACAATGAGTGACATATAGATGTGATGAGAGGTACTATCCGGTGCATGATACAATGTCTGCAATATTGGTATAACCAAATTCTCCAAATCATTTTGCGCCATTACAAAACGATAGAAACGATCATTTCGATGTAGCAAGAGGTAAAGTAACAACGTTGCCTGATCGATGGTTACAATGCGACATAAAGTTTCGTAAACCGAAGAAAAGTCGATTTGGAAGGAAGCGCCATCTTTTGGTGAGTCTTTCGAATCGGCACAATTGAACAAACTAGCACGATAAGGGTTATCCTTCGTGGTGCAGTGATTTGTTAGTATAAGAATGAGAAGAAGACTTTGATTGGCAAGCGGATAGTGATCCCGAAATTGTTGCGAGAGTTCAACGCCCGTGGCGCCAGTTGCTTTCAATACATCCTGTTGTTTGCGAAAAGTGAAAATCGATAGCAAAGATTCAGCGATACCAAAAACGAAGGAGCCGGACGATGAAGAACCGAACATGGTGTGAGGTACCTCTACCATTCGTGCTACAAAATGTAGCAGCGAAGAAACAAGCACGTTTGCATGCTGACATTTGTATATAGTTCTGAAGGAGGAAGAACAAATTACAATTGGATTTGTGAAGTTGAGTTAAATGTTTACCTAAAAATGATTGACTTCTCTGTCGGTTGTTCGGTGAAGAGATGTACGGATAGCAACGTGATGAAGGTATTCACAACTTCCAAATGCAAGTGATATGTGAATTCCCTGAAAGATAGAAAGCATACCACCAAACAATATATACATATATATTTTTCATAACTTTTCAGTACTTACTTGACCGGAATCACCACAATGAGGTTGACAAGTGCATCAATGAAGGTTTCAAATTTTGCACCGTCTACGATCACTGCTGCTCTAGCAAGCATATTTCCAACACCATCCTCTGTCGCTTCCACAGCGATTGTAGTAGCACCATCAGTATGAGCGCCTGCGCCTGCTGAATCGGCTTCCGCCTGCAATAGCTCTGCATTTGGTATGGCTTCAAAATGTTGTAACAACTGGAACTCAGACCCAGTCTCAATTATATACTTAATTAACGTTCTTATAATGAAGAGTGCATTAAATGTCTGCCATATGTGCACATTACTTTCCTTATCTGACAATGATAGCAATTCAGATGCTTTGTGCAGAAACACGGTTACCAACGAGCCCAAATTTCCTGTCTTCAAGTTGTTACTTATGAAAGATTGGCAAAGAGTCTCCAAACGTGAGTCCAGGTTTAACTGGTCTTGGCTGTTGAAAACATAAAAATAATAGGGCTTAACAAACAACTATTCTGCGAGGGTGGAGTGCACACGTCAGCTTTTCATTGACATTCACTCACCTATCTTCCGGAATTGTTATGTGATAGTTCAATAGTGCATTCCAATAAGATTCGACATCTGGCGCAATATGCCCACGTCCAACAAAACGCTGTAGAAGTTCATTCTCCGAGAGATTAGCTTGTCTGCTGACGTTGATCCCCATGGTTTTGTTGGTTTTACGCACAGATAAAAAAGTGCTGTCAACGTCGTTTATGCCGTTGTTGATCTGGTTTTGCAGTCGCTAATGTCAACGTCGTGAACGTCGTCAACAGCCCTTTGCTATGCAAATGACTTCCCACTTTCTTTTACTAGTACACTTTTAACTAGACATCCGGTTGTCCGCCCGATTTCATGGATTTAATTAAAAATTTTGTTTGGAAAACGAATTTTTGTTTTTTTTTTCTACAATATTTTTAATATTTTTCTGACTTTGTCGGCGAATTTCAGAATTGATGTGTAGATATGGAGAGCAATGCTGCCAGAAATGTGGAAAAGAAAGAATTATCGCGATTTGTCTTAACAGAGAACGTATATCAAAGAACGTATATTCATACACGAAAACCTGGAAACCATCCAAAGAACGTACGTTCTCTGCATTACAGCTAGAAGCAGAGAATGTTAATATAATGTTAAGTCACATCGATTGCTTAGCACGTACAAGACCCAATGGGGAACTAGTCGAAATTGAAGACGCGACCCAATAGGGAACTGGCAAAAAGGCAATATCGCACTCAATTTATTCATCCAAATTAGTTAGGATTATTAAAAAGGATTGCAAATAAATAAAAAATGAATAAAAAAGAAAAAAAAAAAATTTAAAAAAAATCTGACGTGGTGGGTCTCGAGCTCGGGCCAACCATTTCCTTCCAACATATTGTTGTTATTATTTTTGTGTTGTTGTGACAACAGCATTACAAAAACTTAATTAATTATTTAAAAATAAGAATTATATAAAAAAAATAGTTAAAAAATAGCAAATTATTGCGAGTTATGCCTGCGCCTATACAAACTCTACCACAAGAAAACGATTTGTCGCGGAGTTTAATGCATGATCACATCCAAAATATGATATAATTCAATAATTTGAGTTAAAGCCTTAGAAATGTAAGATTTTAGCAAACTCATTTCGTTTGAGTATGCCAGGTATTTACATATGCATACGCATATGTTTATATATACAATTCATTTACTTATGTATGTATATCTATTTCCCTGTAGCTCTAGCTTTAGTTCAATTAATTTATTTTATCTAATTTCATTTTTTTTTTGTTTAATGTAATTTAGTTAATTTAATTAAATTTAAAATTTTTTTAAATAAAACTTATTTTATATTATATAATATTATATCATTTTGTTTAATTTTTTTAATTTAATTTTTTATTTATTTTATTTTGTTTAACTTTATTTTATTTTTTTATTATGTTTTATTTTATTTTTTTATTATGCTTTATTTTATTTTATTTTTTTATTATGTTTTATTTTATTTTATTTCCCTCAAATTGAATTCATATTGGGTTCTTCATACATATTCATATGTAATGAGATTAGTTTGCATGAATGTGTATGTGAACTGAAACTAGTAAAATCTGCATGCCTAGTAAAAGGGTTTTTAATTCATAAATCGCATATCTTCATTCACTAATCCTCGCATATTCCCACTTACCCCCACATTCGCTTTACCCACAACCCAATTCGTCGACGAAAACTCTTAAAAATCAGAAAATCAAATCCAAATGAAGAAAAATAAAACATTCTCTGGTATAATGGACCTTCTCGTTATTCAACGGTCTCTGATAAAACTCCAACCATTACAACCATTTTTTATCACCTGTCCAGGTTAAGCGGAAATAAGATTTCGAGTAAATTGCAATCGGTCCAACTCTGAAGCTGTCAGCTACCTAAATGTTGATGAATGCCGTAGCCATTTAATCATGTGATTGATGAACTTTTAATATATAGTACTTACAATATGAAAAATTATTTGAATAAAAACACTCATCTTTATGTTTTCAAACAAAAATATGTATATTATGAATTTCGTTTAAGTATGATCATCAATTCAACTACAGTCGAATTACAAATTTTATTTTCATACACATCCGTCCTGCGTCGTTTAGATTTACAAAATTTTGTAAAATTAGATATTTGCTATTTATATTTTTTCTAAAATATTTATTATTAAATATTTGGAAATTATATTGATCCCACACACATAAAAACATAAAAATATACATATGTATGTATGTATATATAATGCAACACTATTAACTCAAAATAAATAAATTTACAAAATATAGATGTTAAACATACACTGCGTATGCAAGATTTTTATTACATAAAGTATTTCTCCTATGCGTGACGCAAGACGATTGCATTAGTATCACATAATTTCAAAGTGCAAAGTGCATGATTTAGCATACAAAATCGAAATCAGATAAATTTCATTAGCAGTTTCAGACACATAACATTATTAACATAAAGTTATAATTTCCAAATATATGTACGTATGTACTTGTGGATTGCAAAATTAACTACTTTGTTGATTCTGGCAATCGGTCGAAGATCACTTGCAAGATGCTTAATAATTTTCGTTTCCATTTCTTTTTTTTTTTTTGTGTTTTGTTGTGTTAAATTATAAATTCTTTACAAGCCGTAGAACAAAATAACAAAATCATAAGGTTCTTGCTGTTGATGATGTTTTCAAATTAGTAATGAAACGCGATAAAAATACATGAAGAGTGCATTCACAATGTTGATTTTATACAAGTATGTGCCATATAATGCATTTGTGCAAATTTTAAAGTTTAGATTGCTTTCGCCATCATGACAAAGGTGTCACTTAGAGCTAAATAATTAAAATTACATAAGTATGCATAATATTACATTAATATATGTATGTAAATATATAATATATGAATACTATTTGAAATTATATACAACTATGAACTAAATGAATTAAGGGACTAGGGAGTTGGTGTTGTTCGCATAAATGATAACGATGATTACTAAACGACTACAATTCAAAAATTAATCATAGCTGTATAGCTGAAGGTATGGAAATTATTTAAGGTTAAACGTTAGCATTAAAGTATACATTGTTGAATTCCGTTCTCATGTTATTTCATCGCTTTGACAACATCTATGAAAATGTTTAACCAACAAGTTTTCGCTTGGATGGCAACATTTATAATTGTACACAGCCAAAACACTTGCATTTTCTGTTGTTTTCTATTTTTATATTTTCATTTTCTTTTTATTACTGCAATGCAGTCTGGTCTTGAGTTAATCTCCCTGCATATTTTCCCCTCCACATGGTTTAAGTTAACAATCCTTTGCTTCCTGCAATCCAGCTTTTACATATTAACTGCAATTTTTCCATTTTTCACTCAAACACACGTACAAATGTTTTTAGCATTGCTTATAAAAATGTTTAGTTTTCTTATTCAAGTTCATTTTTTGCATTGTTCGACTCCTCGCTTTTACATTTCAATCATATATGTTATTTCAATCTCCCCACTTCTTTTGGACTTTGCTCCCGCTGCTTTTGTTTCTGCATTTGATTCAAATTGATAATGATTTTTAAACGAAGTGCCATTTTATGCATATTTTTATTTAAAGTTTGCGCAGTGTTAGTGCAGCTTCGGAGGATTTATTAGCTCCGCTGCTGGCCAACATCTGTTTCAAGCTGAACGAAGAGATTGCAATTCCGAATACGGCCATCATCGTAGCGGAACGTGGGACAACGCGGTCAGGAGAGGCTGTTGTGAAAACACTGCCAGCGGACTGTGTTGAGGCCTGCAATGGTACATAGAGAGTAGAACAAATTCTCATTAAAAATCGGTTTTTAAAAATGTTCTACATTTAAACTATAACTGTTTGTAGTAATTAACTTTTCTTACCAACAAATATACATAAATACAAAAGCTTAGAGAAGTTAAGTATATTATGTAATGTAAACAAAAGGAGAAATATCAGAAACACATAATTGATAAGATAAACGAAATTAAGTAATGCAAAGTGGAATCAGGAAAAAATGGCCTAATTAATGAAAAAAAATTATTGCCTGCCAACAGTCGTTAGTCGTTATCGGTATACAAGTATTAATAACTTCCATATTGGCGAATTTAACACACGCCAAAAAAAAAATTTCCCAATATTCGACTTTTCGAATATTAAGAACATTTCTGCATTTCTTTTGTTTGTTAATATGTATACGAAGAACACTTCCAAAATGCAGGCAAGGCCAATGTCTACCAAATCATGGCAAAAGTTTTCAGTTAATTTTAGTAGCAGAATTTGCATAAACAAAAATAATCAAAAAGAGAACATGAAGAGCGAATTTATTGGCATTATGCCCATTAGGTGCTCTCTAAAAATAAAAACGAAAATAGATATACATAAATATGTTAGTGAGGAATGCGCAAATAAATGTTTTATTTTTCGAATCAAGTTCAATTCTAACAAAATATCTATAACACTTCCTATTCGCAAACAAACAAAGCAAAACAATTTTGCAAGTCAAGCAAAAAACATACTACACGAGAAATCGTTTGGCGCCGTTCAATGAACTGATAAATCTACGCAAGTCCCTCAGCAATAACAACAACTCACATGTTGTATGAAAACAAAATATCAAGTATTTGTGAATCAACGATTTCTATCTCCAAGCCAAAGGGGGGGCGCTGCGAGAATGTTTGCTTAGACACCAACGTTGGTGTTATCTTTTACGCGTTGTTATTTTCATATAAACGCTTCTAAGCGTGCGCCGGTTATGTAAGTAAATATGGTACATGTTGTGTCGTATTTACGTTGTTCACAGTTCTCTCAAGTACTAAAAGTAAGCTACAAAGTCGTCTTATATGTACACATACTATGGTATATGCTTACTGTAATTTATTTTACTTATCTGGGGGCAAATATTTTGCACTTTTAATAAACAATACATTTGTGTGTCTGTGTAGTCTTAAACACGTACAATAAAAGATACTTGGATTTGCTATCAGAATTAAAATAAACTGTACTTTAGCCAAGTGTGCGCTGTCTTCAGCAAAGAAAATCTTATCTTCAATAATGTATATTTTATAAATATAGAAAGAATAACACAGTGCAAATACTAAGATGATGACAATATTACTCGCGCTAAATGCGCATTTTCTAACAAACTAATCTACGCATTGCTCGCGTTTAAATGAGAATGTGTTTTGTTTTGTTTTGGTTGGAAAATATACTGCTTAAAAATATATATGCCGAGGATAAGCTCGCTGAAAACCGTTTAAGCACCTCCAATTATTCATACAATGTTAAAAAATCCATACCATTATCCATTAGTTTTTATAGCATTTAAACCTTACACAAAAAAGCTAATGAATAATGTAAGCACCATTGGAATAAAATCTGTCATTATTAGGTGTTAAAATTAACAAAAACCACTCACGCGAAAGCTTGTGACGTCAAAACAAGAAATAAATCAGTTGATGTTAGTGACGCTGACATCAATGAAATGAGCTGATAAGAGTTTATAGCTATTTTTAAACAAAAATTGCAAACTAAACAGAAGATTATGTTTCGTGTAACTGTTCATTGCATTGAGATTAAAACTGTTAGGGAAATTTTCTAGTTACAGTACATATAATTTTAAATTTTGTATCATAGGATTGCAGCATGTTCTTATTATAATAAAATTTGTATTTTTTAATAAAAAAAATAATTAATTTCACCATAGAAGAAACAAAATAAAGAGATTCTTTACACGAAGAGTCAAGGACGTTAATTGTTTGCCTTCAAAATTCAGCACTTAAACAAACAAAAATCGTGTGCTTCAACATCGACATTCGTTACATTGACATTTTGACTTATTTTTATACCAATTGGAAACTGCGTAAATGAAGCGTATGCATCGTTATACATCAGATATATAATTGTAAACAGTTCCAGACACATAATTAATATTTGCATACATATGATTTGATGCCATTGCTTCGCGATTAACCGAAATAAACAGCAAGCAGATTACCCTATTAATTGCCCTACGTCAGAACGTTTCTTTTATTTCATGTTTTTTCTTCTTTCTTCATTATCTTTAATTATTAAAAAAAAAAACATTTTTTTTAAATATCATGCAATGGGAGCGTGCCAGGTACCATCAAACTTTTCAATTAAAAGAAATATGGATTAAACTAATTATTGTATATATTTTACTCATGAGTATTATCAAACATTTTGAATTGATACCATAAACTTAGGCTTATGAGATTTTGTCTTATCAATATATTTCTATAAATATATAATAAATATAATTTATTTGAAGTGGGAAAATTCATAGCATACATATGTACATTTGTACATACACATATATGCATGTGCAGACATGGTATCAGTTACCAATTCTGTCAAACACATTCATTCTTTTTAAACTGACCTATCGCAACCCAATTTATTTTCAATGCTGTCGTATCAAAAAGTATACGTGTCACATTTTCTGCCAAATTATTTATTCGCTTCTGTTCTTAAGCACTTGTAGCACGTTTACTAAACTGCGCCCAGTTCCAATATCTAGTTTCTGTTGGCGTTTTCTACGTTCCAATGACGTTGGTTTTGTGCGAGTCTTTTGAAATTTTTCACGATTTAGTCGTAAAGCATCAAAGTAACGTGATATGCGCACTTTGTTTTCGCCATTCGCGGTAGATGTTTCCTTTGTCTCACAAGCTGTTTTAGGTGCAAGCTGATTGGGTTCTTCTGGTTTAACATATTCTGTTTTTATAAGTTCCAGAGAATTTATTGCAACTTTTGGCGTATTCGTGACGTTTTCTTCATTCTGGATGTTAGAAAATCCCGCTTTAACCGTTTGTATGCATTGTATTTCAATTTGGGGTTTATTCCCTTTTTTCACCATCGGCAGTGGCGGTGGCTCCATTTCAGGTTGTGTATTTGAAAAGTCGAAATTTAATACAGGCATATCATGCAGTGATGTTGTAGATTCATTTTGGAATTCATTAATCCTTTGACTGGGGAACGTTTCAGATTTACAATTACTAAATAATGCGTCAATGAAACCAACACCTTCGGTTTGATCATTTTTACTTGTTGCATAGAATGAAGGTGCAAGCGTCTCAGTCTTGATGGGAAGATTTTCTGAACTATTGTCAAAAGAAGTTAGTGTAGCAAAGGACTCGGTTTGTGTTGAATTTTTTGCTCCTCCTTCTAACACATCGGATTCCCCAGTTATATTACTATTACCACAACAAAGTAGTGCATCCACAAGGCGCACACTAGCTGCATCATCGTAGCCACTATATGAATTTAACTCTGTGTAATAGCTTTTATCCTCTGTAGTCTTCGGCTCTTCATCAGAGTCAGAAAAATCGTTTTCATACGGATATATACATTCAGAACTTTCACATTTAATGATTTGTTCATTTATATCAATGTAAAACGTACGCAAGCGACGGCAAAAACCAAGTTGCTGGCATTCAAGGCAGATATCTCCAGGTTGAAATGTGCTCTGCTCCATGATGATTTAAGGGATGAGTGAAATTCAAAGGGCCAACTGTTAAAAGTGTGAGAAGTTTGTTGTGTTATATGAGAGAAAATACAATGTGTCGAGAGGTAGAACGAGCACAACTCAACCTGGTATAGTAAACGTTGCAACCATATTAAAATATATAGAATGAAAAATAAAGGTATCGATTCTAAACTTAATATCAATTCTTTGTACATGAATGAGGGTAATGCGACCACTTCTAAAAAATTTTTCCAATTAAAATTGTGCTCGCATCTCCCTCTACACAATATTAGTAATGTTCAAAGATTACTATGACACTCACCTGTCCGAAAGTCATACGAAGCGCATATTGAGCCACAATTGAAGTTCTCATTTTCTACAGGAATTTAAATTTTATTAATTTACTCCGCACGGATTGGCAAAATTAAATCGAACTGAAATTTACACAAAGAAAATGTAAAATATTATAAGAAGTTATATAAAAAAAAACTAAGCCTAAAACATATGTTTTGAACAAGAGACCACTGTCTAACTAGGAAGTTTTTATTTGAATAGATAACATCGACCTTTCAGTCAGACTAAGCGACCTTGTGTTATTAGTACGTCGATTTGTCTGCTGCAGTGAGGCGCCGAACTAATTATCACAAAATCTCTGCGCTGATTACACACGACTTCCCATGTTTTTTACTCCTACTGGCACTCTTAAGGTCACTTCCACATTAACGTGCTTACATAACAATGAAAATTTTTATAAGCGACCACAAGACGGCGACGGTATGCGGCACACAAATCGATTTAAGATCTTATTTGAGTTGACACTTACATTTATTTTAATATTTGTTATTCTATTGCTTCGATGCGTTGATGCTACTGCAACTGTTGTTTTATGTTCACAGATTTTATTGAAAATTGAAATTGGAAATACAACCGCAGAGTAAGAGAAAAATCTATTCGCGTGCAGCTTATAGAAAATTTTCTAGAGAAAAGAAACGATCCAATTCAGGGTTGCAGTGAAATCCAAATATGTGTCCGCTCATGTCCGCTCTTTGACGCATATTTTCGTTTCGTAGACATTTAGCCAAGGCAAATTCATAAATTCGCCTTGCATTTAGCTGTTTAATTATAGATTTTTAGTAAATAATTAGTACCGTAATTTGTACACATGATATTTTTAATAATAATTATATTTGTATAAAAATAATACCGATTTTTAATAACTCGAAGTCTTTCAAAAGCTACCAATAAATATATCTCTTACAATGAACTTTTCGGCAATCACAAGTTTAAATATTTAATAATATTTATCTTCATTAAAATAAGTTTCCATTTATAGCTTTTAAAATGTCTACCCTCAAAAATTCATAATGGTTTGTTTTTTCCAAAATATTAGATATTTCCAAAATCTTATTCAGACAAAAAACAAATCTATCAATACATAGTTGGCAATACCATTTTATTACCGCATCCAACTTAACTTAGTGCTCAGGTGTTTTCGGTTCTGTCAATTGTATTACAAAAAACTCGTGTTGCGTGAAACTTTACGAAACACATAAATTAAGGAATTAATAGTTTCTACGTAAGATAGGACAGCATTTAACTTAATACTTCAATATGGCCTTACCAGTCGGTGTAAAGGAACGTTTAGAAGTTGTATATGATGTAGCGAAAACCACTTTTCATTGGGGTTTCATTCCAATGGTTATTTATTTGGGTAAGTTACATTTTGATTACCCAAGAGTACAATTATGTTCTGATAACATACGTTGTTTATATTTTTCAGGTTTCCGGAAAGGCGCTGAGCCCGGAATGCCACCACTGTCGCTATTCAGCTTGCTTTGGCAATAACTGCATAGTTGACTCGCTTATTGGGTGGGATTTATAAAATTAAAATTACAGAAGTAGCAAATTATTTGGAATAGTAGTGACGACTATGTAATGAGCAATGTTATAAATAAAATTGGAAATTATTTAGCGGTTTATTAAAAGTCTTATCTACTTCTAAAAAATGTATTTAAAATATGATATTTGTTGGTGAAACCAATTGATTTATATGATCTTTATTTCGGACTGATTGGCGGCCGAAGTAGCTTAGTGGTTAGCATTGCGTACTGAAATTCGGAAGGCGCGGTTTCAAATCCCGGTGCCACCATCATCCAAAAGTTACGGAAAATTAATTAAATAAAAAATTAAGTTAAATTTTCTAATTGCGGTCGCCCCTCGGCAGTAAATGTCCACCCCTCCGAGTGTATTTCGGACATGAAAAGGCTCCTCGTAAAAAACCATCAGCCGTTCGGAGGTGGCTTAGTATAAACTAGATCCCTCCATTTGTTGGAAAAACATCAAGACACAAAACCACAAATTGGAGGAGGAGCTCGGCCGAAAAATCGCTTCATCGGTTACAAAGTGCCAATTATATATATCTCGGACTTACAATGCCCGAAAAATTGTTTTGGGCGAGTGTTTCGAGACTAACGGATTGGATTGGTTCCGGTATGAAAACGTAATTGTAGCGGGAACCATTGAATTTTAGTCCCCTGATAAAAGTTTGGACTCCTAACCAGGACATCAAATCAAGTGAACCATCACTTTTTTCTTATCTTAAATATTTTATAATTTTCTTCCTCTCATCAAATCAAGGTTTTCAATCAATCCAGTAGAACTTTAACAAACTATTTGTTGGAGATTGTAAGGACTTGTTGATCTGATGTAGGGAGTAACATAAAAAATACTACTAAAATATTCCATCAAATAATTTTATTTATTTTCAAACAAATCATAGTAAAATCCTCAAATGCCTTTGTTACTTTGAAATTCAAATATCAACCTCTTAATTCAAATTTATTTTGTACGTTTGTCGCTGTTATAAATCGGATTGGATTAGTTAAAGACCAATAAGGGAACAGACTGCAAATTATACCTGATCATGAAGGCTTTATATACACTAACTCCTCAATTATCGTCGAAGGAATTTCGTACATTTGAGCTACACTTCCAGATGCATATTTTTTCTGTCAAGGGTAAAAATCGAATTTGTATTTGAGCCACTTAATGCGAATTAACTAGTCTGTCTCCTCTTGAACTGTATAAAATAATTTTGCTCCGGCAACACTAAAGAAAGAATGTAGCAAAATAAAATGTCAAAAATTAAAAGATATTGCCACTAGAAAAAAAAATTCTTACTCCATCATATCTTCAAATAAGAAAGGTTGTTTTTATTAAATTTATAATATACTATATAGGATAAAGATATATATAAGTCATTACTTAATTTTTAGTTTGGCTCACGAAGCACGCTACCATAACTTAATGGGAAAATTTAATTTTAATTAAAATTAAGTTTTATTTGGCAACGCTATGCATATGTCGACTTTGTTTCGGCTGCACTGGTGGTTCTTTCGTTCCTTCGTTTGGAAATTTTCGCGCAAACCGTTCACGTAAAATTTCGCGTAAACATGCTAAAATTAATAGAAATTTTTAATTGGAATAAAATATAAAGCCATAAATGCAGTGTTGAATGTTGAAATTACTTTCTCTTAGTAAAAATCACGTGACAAATATACTGCAGCATCAATTGCGGAGTGCAAACCAATTCTTCTCTAATTAGAAGTAGAAGGAAGAGCAAGTCGTTTCTGCTGTGAATGTACAAAGTGTAAAGAGTGTGATAAAGCAATGGAGAATCCAAAAATATTGCAATAACAATACTGAACAATATTCGGTCAAAGTGTACGAAAACGGAAAGCACGAGTATATAACAATTCATTCATAATAATTACACAGTTTTACTTTTTATTTTATCAATCAATCAAAATGAGTAAGGGCGATATGCAAAATTTGTGAATCGTTTGAGGAAGACTAAATGCAATTAATCTACTCGTCGCTGCTTGAGCCGCCTCCCATTTCGGTGGAGCTCTATTTACTCCAACTGCTCATTGTTAGCACATGTCAACAGCAGTTCTTTAAAAGCAAAACCAAATCCAATAATATCGTTAGTTGTACCAAGAGCCATTGCAAGACGCAAATGCTACAATTTGTGCAGTCCAATAAAAATTAAAGACTACATATTGTATTGTATTAAAGTGGAGTATATTGTGAGACAACACTGTAATTTAACTGGAAGGACTGAATAAAAACTTCCATTAAACAACAAAATACATAAAAAATGAATATAAACAAAAAGGTGATGACCGGAGTGCGTCGACAACGAATACCATTTCATTTCGTAGATACGGTCATCTTGTCTAAATCATCATCGACGACACAAGCAGATCAATGTAAGACTCCACTAAAGTCGTGGCCGCTATATGCTGTAACGGTTTCCTTAACGATCCTGTTATTACTGGATTATCAAACGATGTCAGTTGGTGGTAGGTACAGTATTGAATGCTCCGTTTTCAGTATTTAAACAGCCTTCCTTTTAGCCACACCTATCGAAATAGTGTTTAACACTACGCGCAACTCACCATATTTGGAAACAGGATCAAATAAGTGGATAGCACATTCTAATAACTATAATAATGCTGCCATGGGCAGTGCACGTAAAGGAGCTGATCGTCGCCAAGAGAATACGATAGGACAGTCCATATCTTTACCTACACCGGCAATTTCATCATCAGGAGAAATGAATGTCAGTAACAATGCTACTAGCAGAGATGGAAATTTACCGCTGGTAGTGGTGCCACAGCAGACGACGGTAGCAGCACCATCATTGCATCAGCTTACTGGACACGGAAGTAATAGTAACAAACGAGAGAGTAAGAAAATGTTGGAATCAAAGTTTACATATATATATTTTTGAATATTACCTTCGGTCATCTCAGTATCTGTTTTAAAAGCATAGACCTATTGTTTATGAAGATGAGGATTCTAGCAATTATGTCTTTGGTTGAAAATAAAAACAGAATTCGGAAGTATGTTTGCCGTAAAAAACATAATAAGCGTATAATAACAATAAATTAGGATAAATTCTATAAGCGCTTCCGGTGTGCTTGTTTTGAAATAATCTAAGAATGACTTTAAATCAGTAGATAGGCTTCTTTTGCGCTTGATTCTAATAATATAATTAATATAAAACGCTGAAAACTGAAAATCCATTCGTTAAAAGAAGCGCCAGTGTATCACATTCATTATAACTGCCACTCACACTTCACTAATTACTAATATATGTAACTGTGCAAAAAGTTGAGTTCAACCGTTTCCCTGCTTCTAGTATACTCGTTATGTATGTATGTATTATTATTTTTGGAAAAGCGACTCATGTTTATCTAAATTACATGCGAAATATTAGCATTTTCGTGCACGCCATTCGTAGTTCCCTTGGGTTCTCTACCATTCCACAAGTATATTAATCGACAATAAAGTAAATAAATAGTATTCTTAAAGCTGATGGCATAAAACTACCATCATAATTATTTATGATGATTCCATAATCAGCTGAGTCCAGTGGGTTACATGATTTAAAAGTATGAGATACCTGTTGTAACTTTGTAAATGTGTTCGTATAATATTTTTATTGCATGCATTTCCAACTCTCCTTTATTCTTAAAAATGAACTTGTACTTGAGAGAGTTTACTATTAGTTTATTTTGTAATTAAAAAAGCCAATTCACACTATAAGTTGCTTGAGCCTACAATAAAGTATAATGGGAACTCAAGCGTTACCTGATTATTTATTTGTGAATTTGTGCCGTTGCATATTCGAACTTAAAAAAAATATGGAAAGTAGCCACAGAAAACTTACACAGTCCACTTGTTTGAATTATGGCTTTACATGGTTTCAAAAGTAAAATAAAAATAAATGCAAGTGCATACGCATGCAATCATGTACACATGCACAAATACATACATACATACATATCTATATAAGCACATGCATATGAGCCGTATCAATCGAGTGTTCATTAGTTTGCAAAGTTCTGTTGAACTTGTTTTTGTTTATTTTAAATTCTCCGCGCACAAACAAATATACGTGTGCTTGCATGCATTTATTTGCAAACATATGTACATATACGTATCTACATACATACAAAAGTATGTATGTAAATACTAAACTGCATTTCTATACATACCTACATACGTATGGTTGTGTACTTACTTATATACATACTCGTATGTATGTATGTATTTATGCATGTAAATTCATATATATTAATTATTCGATTTTAAAGCTTTGTCTCCACTCCTTACACTTGTTTTTATTGCTATAGTTGCACTTGTAAGTGTTTTCAATCGAATGAAATCTCGTGTATTTGCTGAATCGTCAATATTTTTTCGATTATAAACAGCAGAAACGAAAACAAAAGTAGTGGTGACAATAGTAGCAACTGAGTCCATCACTTGTCATAACATAATGTACATACATAAGTAATCTTGTGCCTGATTCCATCACCATTGCAACCTTTTATAAACCAAACCTCCCAGAAAAATCGGCAGTATTTGAACTACTCACATACATACGTATGAAAAAGTACATGGTGAAGAAAGATTCAAGAATTTCTAAGACCATCAAGGCTAACATCAAGCTAAAGACAAAATATTTTGAGAACAAATGATTTAATTTTTCGAGTAAGCTTAAATGTCAAAACGATTTCCATATAATAATATTTGAATACTACGTCAAACATTTTTTATCATCAGCAAATGCTAAATTTATCTTCCTGTTTGGCAAGAAAACTAATTTAGGCGCATAATTTTCTCGATATACTTGTCAGAAATTATTTATATTTTCCGGAAATCACTGCACTTCGGCTCCACTTATCCACCAACACCACCATCAGTGCAGTAGTAACAGCTGTTTAACATTCACATACGTCATTGCATTTGTTTACAAACATAACGGTTGTCATATGTATGTGCATATGTACCATATATATGTACATATCGTATGTGCATATGCATATGTGTTCTGTTATACATACTCACTTGGTTTAATTTTCAAAACACATTCAATACTATGATCGGCGCGTCGTCTGCTGAAATCAGAAAAAAATTTTGTTTCTTGTGTATGCCATTATTTCCTTTTTTCCACATATAAACCTACATAACAACATAACAATCAATGAACAATCTAACCTTTAACCCCGTTTTTGTTTTACACACTACAGGGCCGCTAAAATGTCATTGTGATATATGCAAGGACACAAATTTCATATGCGAAACGGATGGCTATTGCTTTACGTCGGTTGTAAAGGATGAAGACAAAATCATATTTAGTTACAGGTAATTTTTTGCGTTTTTCCAATACTAGAAATCTTAAAAAATTACGTAAATATGTATTTATATAAGAATAGAAATTTATAATTTATTTTTAATACATATTTTTTATTTTAAACTATATCGATTGGCCAACTACTAGACTCTGTTTTCTATGAGTATATGATTTTTATATTGGCGCGTATAAATGACATCCCCTTTTCACTTTACATTCGCGCATATCGTTCAGGTGCCTTAACATGTCCCAGAGTTTTCCGCCTGGTCGTTTTATTTGGTGCAATGATGGCAGTCGCGGTGGGCCTACAGCGCGTCCGGTCGCCCCACGCGGCGGACATGGCTGCTGTGAAGATCGTGATTTTTGCAATTTAGATTTACGACCCATTATAAAATATTATCCCTCGAATTCGCAGCAGGCTTTTGAAGGTGCGCAAAATGTGGAAAATCTAAAAAAGGTTCAATACCCAAGAAAAAGCTGTTCAAGCGTTGTTAGTGTAAAATAAGGAGAGCAGCAAGTTCAGTTTTTCTTTTTTAGAATGTTTTGAAATTTATCTATGCAAAGGTACTAAAAAGTAGCAGAAATAACTTTCAGCATTATTTCTACATTAACAATTTTATTATTTTTATTAATGTACAAATCAGAAGAGAATCTTCTCCTGAAATCGCCTATAAAAAGCAAATATTTATTTTATTTTAACATTTGCAGAGTAAATGAATTAAATATATATTGGGAAAGCAAAATTTTTTAGCGACTTAATTGAGAATTTGTGCGTAATTTTGAACACTTTTTTTGTTTAAATGTTAGGATGTTGATTTTGGGGTATTTAAATTTTATCCGAGCTGCTGTTGCTGCTCTCCATACAAATCGAAAACTAATTTTCTAATCGAAATTGAAACTCTTACTGGCTGCGCTGCTAATTTCATACATACATACATGCCTGATTTGTGACGTCCATTTCACCATATCCCCACAGAAAGTTGTTATGTCCCGTTTTGCGAAAGTTATTTGCCCGCCCAAGCGCCCACTAAACAAGTAATTTTACGCAGCTGCGTTGAGCATCGTTTCTTGTTCTCTTTAAACAAAGTTTGACATCGTTTTCCGTTTTCCGTTTTTATTTTTCTGTTTGCACTCACTCAAATACTAAAATGATAAAAATTCCTATTTTATTTATCTCTTTAATTTTTATGAATTTGAAAAGTTTTAACTAACCATGTTCTCACTGCTCGAAATTCTCTTTACTAAAAATGGAAATAAAATTTCTATTGTATTTACAAAGTTTATTGTTTACTACTAGCACTAATTGTTAATTTTCGAACAATATTTTAATCCCTAAAAAAATGCAAAAAAAAAAACAAAAAAAAAATAAAAAAAATATGCGTTTTGGTAACTGTGAAACGCACACTGTGAAACGTACATATACATAGGTGCCTAGAAAAGAAGTATGATCTGCAGCGTGAACCGCTCGAATGCCTGACAAGCCGAGAGAAAAAGAATATCTATAAAGTTAAGTGTTGTAGTGATGATTTCTGCAATAAAGACGAACTACTGAAATTGAGTTTTGGGACAGGTACGGCAAGGCTACATACATACATACATACATAAGTTACTACCTAACCACTACACTTAATAGTTGATGATACCAAATATATTAACTACTATTTATCGTTTTCAAGTATTACATACATATATCTAAGAGTAATACTCTAAACGGAATGCAAAAATACTCAAATATTATCACAATTGTTTTTTTAGATCGCTATTACACACTACATACACTGTTACTTACTTTGCAACTTAATTAGAAGCGTTGGAAATGATTTATTAATTCAGTAATACTACTTTGAAGGCTTTTCTTTTGCTAGAATGGTTATTATTACGTACTTTATATCTCTTATTTTTAACGCTGGTAATTTGGTCAGTTATTTTTTATATTTCACATCTTTTGTTTGTTTCATTTTTTCGTTTTTAGTTACTTTTTTATTTTTACACTGCGCTTACAAATACAATACAAGCCTCCCGCAGCCACTATGCACACAAGCACGCACACTGATAAAAGCACACGCACACAAGCACGCACGCCTGCACTTTTTTTTTTTGTTTTTTACTTCTAACGTTTTCTCTTTTGTTGGGCAGTTTTAGCCCAAAATATTAGTTTTTTACTAAGCATTGGTTACAAAATAATCAATTGACTCGCCTACACTGCTCTCTCTATGATTTTGTCTTTTTCGTTGCCTTTTGAAAGCACAGTTTTATTTTATACCTATTACACACACACACAACGCCAACTCCAGCGCGTCTTAGAAAATTATATACACATTTCTTTTTATGGATTTGTGCTAACGGTTTTCTTGTATATAAATAGTTTGTTTATTTAGTACTTACTTTTAGTTATTTATTAATAATTCTAGCTGTTTTACAGCAAACCACTTCACACATCAATACATATACCATACATGCACACTTCAATGACGCTCAGAATGCAATATTTTTTAAATAACTTTCTAATTCGCACTGTAGTTTTTTAAGGGAATGCAGTTTTTGCATGAGTCGTTCTGGATATAAATACTAGTAGCAATTAAAAATATACTTACAAATATAATCAATAAATAGATATAGACATATGTATATATGTTACGCAAAAAAAAAAAAACAAAAAAAATCTATAAAAAATATTTAACCTTTGCTCTCTTCTTTTGGTTTGAATTAGTAGTGACTGATTAACTCTTGCCTTGTTATTTGTATTATATACATATTTTATATGCATTCTAATGTTTTTGGTTGTGGTTTACATACGTAGATATTCGCCGTAAATAAGAAGAAAATGTTTTCATATAAACATTTTTGTAGTCATATCTGCAACCTAATCGAAATGTCTCTTAAAAAAATCATAAAAAGTTCTTTTAACCTCTCCAAAACGTAAGTACTGAAATACTTGATATCTAGAATAAAGCCGGTTCGTAGGATAAAAATTTTTTGATGACGAAATTGAAGCATTTTTATGTTTCAAAACGCCACTATGAGTTATAAGCCACTGAAGAAGCCACGTTTTTCTCTAATCTGCGTAAGAAAAAGGTTTTATAAAATGTTGTAATTTTGTTTTTGGTTTTTCATACTAGTACTACTTCCATATTTAAATCGAAGTCAGAATATTTTAATCTAAGGAATAATAATTTACAACCTTTCTACAGTGCAAGGTAGCTAGACCTTTCAAAATCTATTCATACCATAGTAGTTGTTGTAGCCCATACATGTATAAATATTCGCTAGATTTTTAGCTCACTGAAAAATTGTTGACTTTTTAACTGTGCTTTGGTAGCCGTAAAATTCATTTATTAAGATTTTTAGATAGATGATGAATAAATGATTACTTTATTTAAATTTTCTCCTGAGCTTTCACATGATTTTTAAGCTTTTAAGCTGAATTGGGAAATATCAATAGATGCTTTCACTTCGTCTCATATTTTTTTTTTTTGAAAAGAATAGCTAAAACTTCAGTGTTCAGATAAAATCTTAAAATATTATGTGGAGCTTTCACTTAAGCTTCAGTCTACTGATGAAAAAATGAAAACTTTTTTTAGAATTATTTTCAGCTTTTAGTATTTCGAAATATTTAGTATTAAAATGCCATTTTTGTGACTGGAACAAGTGCAGAAATTAGGGATAGTTTGATTGATTGGTTTTTTTTTGCATAATTTGAGCTTTCTTTTCGCATGAAAGTCCACATACGTGTAGATTGATGGTCATAAATTATGTAGTTTCCGGCGCAACTAGTTGGTTAAGTATGTACATTTAAACTCGAGTTAATAGGATTAGCGAGAAAGATAGAGAGAGAGAGAGCGAGAGAGAGAGAGGAAAGTGATTAACTCAATATTACTCCAATATTGGTGTGTGTGTGTGCGAACATTTTTCGTGTGAATTTTGCTTGGATTTGCTACATGCTCGTATCTTTCAATATATGCTTGTTTAATGCTAAAAAGAAAAGAAGGCTATTACTTCACGCACACACATGAACGAAATGTGAAAATCTTAAATTTATACGGATGCCGCTTGAAGAAAAATTAAAACCTACGTTATGAATAGGACCACTTCAGACTATCTAAACGTTCCGAGTATCTGTACACTAAATAAATCGGCACCAACATCGAAAGCCCCTGCCGTCACTAGCAGCCAGCTCACCGCTATGCTCGCAACGCAAACCATTTATGTATTTCCCTCACGCGCACGCCACTCCCTGTCAACGCCGGCGTCATACTGGTGGAGCATTGGCATCGTTTTGGTGGTCAAACAACCCTCTGTTTAAAGCCAGAGCGTCATTCAGTCCGTTTGTCAGTCAGTCAGTCGTGGTCTTGGCACTGTGCTGTACTGTCTCCAAGGCTGTCTGATTTATGCTGGCGTGTCTGCTGCCGTCTGCAGCCGTCTACCTGTGTGTGTACCGTTGTGTAACTGGCTGCATTCGTTGTTATTGTTGCTACTGTTGTAGTTGTTGTTGATTTCTTTTGCTCGCCATCCTGGCGTACAGCGCGTATGCGTAACATTTTTAACATTGGGGTAGGCTCGGTACAGCACAGTGTTTTTATTGATTTTTCTGCCTTGCTACGTATGTATGTATGTTTGTGCATATTTGTACAACGGTTCTACTTTTTCAGCATTATGCCTACATACGTTCATACATACACAGTCTGCGTCTTTGCATTTGCGTATTTACTTGTTTTATTTACCGGCATTTTGTTGTGCAAATTGAAATCGAAGTTGCCGACGGTGAACGTACATACATACATACGAGTATGTACATGTATGTAGATACATAGGTTCGGCGTGCATGAAAGTGGTGGCTCGCGCGCCGCTGCAGTTGCGAAAGTGAAATGCCCAGCAGAGTCTTGAGTACTAAAGCGAAGGGAAATAACCCACAAGAAAGGCATTTTAGACATGATAGATATAGACCGTTATTAAAAATTATTAATGCTTTTCCCTTCGCCAAGCCAATTTTCGGTTATTTATGCTGATGCCGTCGCCGGCGTATGTATGTAGTTGCTGCTGTTTTTTTTTTATTTTATTTAGATTTAATATTATAGTCAAACACATAACATTGCCGCTCCTTTAGTTACCGCCACCCATTTATGCTGTGTTTAACAAACTAAAACTAAGCTGAATAAAATTTACATATTAATAAAATTAAAAAAGAACCAAAAAAAAAAAAAATGCACGGTTATTTTCTTATTAATTTAAAACGCCACCTTTGCACGTATCTATATGCCCCACGTCCACATTGCAACGTTCCATGCCACGGTCGCCTGCAACCACCAACACAAACAACTACTACCAACACTGCTATTACCAATCACCTCCTGGCAAAACCTATTACACCAATCGCTTTAGATGTTTGGGTACAGAGAACAATATACCGCCTAATGATCCGGCCTGGTGCCATGAGGCTACGCTTACCTACGCCATGCAGTGTTGTGAGAATGATTTTTGCAATACGGAGAGAAATTTCAAATCAGTTTTGCCGTCGCCTGAAGGTGAGAGCACAGAAGAAATGTGTAAAGTGGATATTTCGTGATGTCAGAACATGTTCATCCCACGCAACTACATACCTACATATGTATTTCATTAAATGGAGACACCTACATACTCGTACATGTATACATATACTATACATATATACCCACATAAATCCACATGTATGTGTACTATGTATGTGTTTGCGAATTGAGTAATTGGTAATACGTGCAGTCATAAATTCCATCAAAAATTGTTAGGTTATGCAATAATAAATTAATAAATACATACATACCTACATTATTAAACTCACTAATACTCAAAATCATACCCTTAATGTTCATTCTCCGCGTCCTGCGCTAAATTTATTGTAATGTAAGCTTCGATCCTCCATAACCTCAAATCAAAACATATAAAAACGCGTTCAAAAATTTATAGATTTGAGCCATTCAGAGAGGAGAACGCAATGTAAACTCCTATTTTTGGTTCGCGCACAGTCTTTGTGATCGTCGTCTTTTGTTGGCTTATTGTTGTAGGCGTAATTTGTATTCTGTAGCAGCTGTAAACTTCTGTTTCATAAAAGCTTGTCACTTAAATTGTTTTTTGTAAGCTACTAGTTGTCTGTTATACAGTAGCTTTCACTTTCAGTGAAAGCTCATTTTACATATACGAAAGTTTTTGAAGCTTTCACAAAATTTTTTCTTTTGTAAGCTCGCCATATTATTAAAAGCCATCGTAATGGACCCGTAACATTATTGAAAATATTATAAGTGTAGTTTTGTAATCATCAACCCATAATGCCGCACTAACTATTTCTTCTTCTACCTCCCCAGCCTATGTGTACCGTCAACATACAAACAGTCATATAAATATTATGTCATACCATTATTTTCTCATAATACTATAAATATACAATATGTTTGCGTAAATGCGTTTTCGACTCAGTTTCGAATGCTGGTTGTCAACTCAGCGCTCCTGCCTTCTACACTGGAAACTGACTCACCACTTTCTTACTTACTACTTGCCCTCATTTCATCGTGCACATAAATTCAGCTAAGTTCACTTCATTTAATTCCTCGTTGTGTTTGCGTAATTCGTCATTTTGTTGTTGATTTTTTTCACTAGTTATATTTTCTCGTATTATTTGTTGTCACGCGTTTTCATGTCCTTTGTGTTTCCTTCAACATTATTATATACAGTCCTTTGTTGCGTGTTTCCCATTTTGTGCTGGCATTGTTTCCACTCCACTTCTGGTTTTTTATGGAGAGCAAAATAAAAAAAATAAAATCATAAGCGAGATTTTGTGGAGTTGGATTCGGATAATGTGAAATTAGTTTCATTTACTGTTAAGTTTCACGTGACTTTTCATTCTTTTAAGCAAAAGTTAAATCACGTTCACTTTCTTCGCCGTCATGAGCATTTACATTTTACATTTATTTATGCCGTATGCTGTTCTGTATGTGGTTTGCGTTTTTTGTGATTTGTGTTATTTCCATTATTCATAAAATGGCTCCACTTGTTTGTCATTCGCAGTTAATATTTGGTAATTTTAATTTTATTTTTAGAAGATACAAAGTAATTAATACTTTCTATGTGCCACACGTTTTTTGTTTTATGGTATGAAATACCTCTATGCTTCGGATATTAAGAAAGAAAACGTACTTTCTTGATACAATTTTTTTATTTTGTTTTATTTTTATATTTACGTTTGATTTCTTTATTATTTCGTTGAAATATTTGACGATTTTCGATAAAAAGGGAGCTGTTTTCTCTGTTCGCTTCTGCTTCTGTCCTTTAGTTGAATTACTCAAAAGTTTCTTTGTGATCTACCACCCAGTTGAAAACACATCATAGATCGAAAACGTGAAAGACTCGAATGAGAAATCCTACTTTGATAGAATTTTGTAAATTTTGATTTCTAGTCAATGACAGAAATTTAAGATCCCTTAGCTGCCTCGTAAGTTCCAGAGATTCGAAGAAAACAGGGCCCTGCTGAGATTATTACAGTGAAAATGTACATATATTGTTGTATAATTATATAAGCGCTATGATTACCCGAGCATTCTTCTTGAAAATATTTCCAAACACAGCGTATAACCTAAGTTCGCATCGCTGAACAATTTTTGTGGCGGCTTCCGTGGCGAGGGCCACGTTAGCGTACATACAAAAATCAGTAAATTATTTCTGAACCATAATATTATCAGATAGTTTAAAAGGCAATTAAGTGTTATAAAAATGTCATCATTGAACATTTCTAAAAATAAAAACACTTATCTGCGGCAAATAACTAAGCCGTACCAACAATCGTTTTTCTCCATTTTCTTCGCAATTGAATATAATAAAATAATCTAGTGAGCCTATTAAGTGTATTTCTGATTGTATATACATATACCTACACGTACATACATACATATATTACTATATTGTTTTTTTTTTTGTAATTTGTTTGTTTGTTTTGTGAGCGAGTTTAATGCTGGTCGTCTAGCGATTAACGTCACTAAAGTGTCACTTGTCTAGTTAAAAATTTTAAATCAATTTCAAGTTGCACATATATAGTATGTATGTACATATGAGCGTGTGCATATTCCTCACAAGTACCTACATGCATACAGATTTAAATAGCGAGTAGTGCATGTTGTGTGGTATTTATGTACTATATACGCTGCAGCGCACATAAACAAGCCACCACTGCATGGGAAATTCTCTAATTTCAAAAAGAAAAATTAAAGAGAGTCAAGAAACGCTCCTAATAGAAATTAACCTTATATTTATTGACGATTCAGAGTTTTCTTAATACTTAAAATTAGTATTTTCTGTTGAAAACTATTTTTTTTTTAATTTAAAATTTTAAAAGATATCTGCAGTCACTATTAAACTTAACTTATTCCGAAACAAAATATATGTACATACATACATGCATATGTTTAAAGTAAAAAAGGGAAAAATTTTGACATCAATTTTAAAGGCCGAATATTCTTAAGAATATTTCTATTATTATAAAAAAAAATTAAGAAAAACTTTGTGGACTATGTTTTTAAGTTAAATCTTTAAGGTGGTCCAGAAACTTATGCAAATAATTTCTTTACCTTGCAAATTTGTTTAGTAAAAAATTAAAGAAAAAAAAAAAAAATAAATAAATAATAAAAAAACTAAAAGGAGAACGACAAACCAAACATATTTTTTTTTTGTACATACATACATATATACAACCAGAAAAATGTATTTCTACTGAAGTAAAATAGTGTTTTCTTATTTGTTTTTATACATTCATATGTGGCCTCTCGTGCGTGAACCTATGATTAAAAACATTTTAAGAAATTTCGAAATATTTTTGTTAGCTTTAAGTGAAACTTTTAGTTGCTTAATAATCTGCTTCCTTGGAACTGTACTACCACCATTATCAGAGCGCTCTCTACTTACTCAGCTATAGTTATTGTAATATTTCTAATTGTAATTGTACTATTCTGATAAGGAAATACAAACATTCATACATATGAGACATACACATAAACAATCAAACACTATGCCTTCCGCTTGTGACGTTCAAATGGCGGAATGATAACAAAGAAAAGCTCCCCTGGCCTGATCGGGGGCTTATCTGTCCAATTGTTGGGCGTGTGGTGTAGTCGTTTTAAATAATATAATAATAATAATAATAATATTTACTGGAAGTCTCCATTAGAAAATAGTTTTATAATATATATATATATTTTTTTTTGTATAGTGAGAAGAGAGTGTGTTGACTTTGTTGTGGAAAAATAGCAAACCACATAAGTACGTATAGTATTTTTCTTTGTTTGAAAGTAATTTTATTTTCAAAATAATTTTAAAGAAATCTGTGCTGAGATTTTTGCGTTTTTTTATGCTTTTTTTTGTTGGAATTAAATCAATAGTAATTTTTATCATAAAATTATAATTTTTTTTCTTTACCTATAAGTGTAATTTTCTAAAATCAATTAAATTCAGTAAGAAAAGAGCAAGCATAAATTGCTTCCAACTGGACTTGTTAGGCTTCCTCCGTATAACTCCATTTCATTTCTTCGTCATTTTAATCTTCCCCACTCACTCTCTAGTAATTATACGCCATTATTATGTTCCTCTTATTCTTCCGCATATTTTCCTTCGACGTTAAACTCCAATGCACACACACACACACACAACTACATCTCTTCATTCATTCAACGCTTCATTCAGATAACGACAGGTTGTGTACTGCTCAAACCCAACTAACTGGCGAACTAGTTGTGTGCGTCACAAAAGCATGCGTCACCCCCCCATACGAAGCCGTCAGGTGTCATGAATAACGCGCAGCTGTTTCTTTAAATAGCTCTGTGGCGCCTTTTCAATGTGTTTGTATGCACTTGTCATGTACACGTGTATGTGAGTACGAGTGTGTGTTTGTTGTTGCCTATTTCTCGGCTTTTTAAAGTTCTAATGAACTTTACTAAGCTTGTGGATGCTAGCAATTTTCTTTCACATCACTCTATATTTTTCGCTATTCTTTATTTTCTGCTTTTTGTAGACAGTTCGTCAGCATTTTTGAAGCGGCCGTTTAACCACCGGCGTCGCCGTTGTAGCCGTCGTCGACCTGGCTTGTTGGATAAAGTAGTCAGATACATTGCGTTATTAACAGAGAATAAGGACTGTTGTTGTTGTTGTTGTTGCAATGCACCATTTGTGGTTGTTGTCGCCGTTGCCTTTGCCCTCTTCTGCCGTTGCGGTGGGCTTTAAACCCTGAACGGCGTGTCGCCGCTATCGCAGTTGTCTTGCTTTTTCTGCTTTTGTTGCTTTTGTTGCTGTTGTTGTTGAACAACTTCAGCAAGTGGAGCAGACATCTTTTGCCGTGCCTCAAGTGTTGTCGGCGTCGTCAACCCTTTCAAAATTTTTTCTTGTCTAAACAGTCTACAAGGCTGTCTGGGCGAAAGCGTCAATGAGACAGCTGGTGGTAAGCAGGTCGAGTCGAGCCATGCCTATGCCCTCATGAGGCTGGCTGGTTGTTTTGGAAACAATAAAAGTGTCAACCACCACATAAACTCACCCTCCGCTCTGTACGAGTACTTAGCGGCATTCTTACCAATATATGCATGCATGTGGACGTTTTAATTACTCGCCTCCAAAGAGTCCACTCCTCGAAAGATGTTTTGTACACATATGTATGGTATATGCACCTACAGAGAGGCATATAAGTAAGTATGTGTGCATCAGAGGCGCTGTCGTTTCTATCGTTCTTGCCTACTACGGTTCTTTGAATTTTTTTATTAACTTTAGCATTCCTTAATCGCCGCAATTTATAAAAAAACAAAATACCAACTGGCCAAGTTCAAAGTCATTGTACGTTCAATCAAAATGTCATCCTATTAAGGCTCCTATTATTATTTGCTTGTGTTGTTTTTTTTCGCTCTGATCAACACATTCCTCCGTGAATCACAGTCTACTGTGCTGTTGCCTATAATTTGCTGCATTGTGGAATTTGCATCTTTGCCATTTTGTTGACGTCTCAACTACCATCACTCAAACCTTTGACGTAAGAAAGATACCTGTATTGAACAACAATCCAGTCTCTTCACCGTCTTTAAGGGCGTTGACAGCAGGTAACCAAATTCCTCGGCTGATAATTTAGATTTCTTCTTAGTCAGGCCATTAATCCGACAAATCAACAAGAAAAAAAACAAATATTTGAAGCTGACCAAAAATAACTAATTTATGTAGAAACTGTAAATACTAATACTACCAACTGTATTTATACATATTGGCCTATACGTATATTACTATGTGAAGAAGATGCGAGGAATTTTGAACACAATTCTTTAGGTTGCTTTCAATGAAAAGGCACCAAAAGTCTCGGATCAGATATTCTTTTTTTTATTTGAGGTTGTGTGCTGGGCTTGGGACCCGCCACGTATAAATCAGCTCCAATGAAAAAGATAACAACGCATCGGTTAAGATCCCCGCTTTTGATGACGACCACAGCAGACGGATTAAGAACTATACTTTAAGGGCATGCACCTGGAATATCCGGTCCCTTAATTTAGAAGCTGACTCCGGCCACTTGGTTAATGTCATCGTAAAATTAAAGGCTGGCATCACAGCTTTTGCTTTTCGATAACACCCTACTGAAGTAACAATGACAGTACTTCATTCCCTGCATATCCCCGTTTAGTAAACTATAGTAAAGAAATTTACAGCAAACATGAGATGAGTGTTTACAACATCGCCACCCGAAAGTTGCGATGCTGGGAGCAGTCACGATCACTCTCAATGTGCGTCGCTCTTCTCCCAAAGGCAAAACCATCACTAAATATTTATATTCAGTGCCAAGGTGGGCAAAAATGAAAATTTTGCTTTGAAACATGCTACTAAATATTGGTGTAGTGGTAATAAATTAAGCGGAGCTGAAATCAACTATTCATGAAAGTTTTTATAAATGGGGTTGTGCGTCGGGTTTGGAATCCGTCGCATAAAATATTAGACAAAATGAAAAATAAAACTTTTCCTCATTTTCTCTTCTTCTACTCTCTTTTGGCTCCTAATTTTACCATTTTCTTCACATTTATGGGTCATGCGTAAAGCCTGGAGTTCGTCGCATTAAACTCAATGCTTTAACTTAGCGAACAAACATGTAAAATATTCACAAAAAATTTATTTATTTTAAATTAAAATTAAATTAAATTAGCCAAAGCATAATTAAATGAAATTTCTTTTAGAATGCATTTTAACCATTTTAAATTAAACAATTAATTGCAATAAAAGCAGCGCAAAGAACATTACTATTTACATTTAAGTAAAGTATGCCTGGTACAGGCACAAAAAAGTACAAATTTTTCCCTCCCGCCAGAAGACCTCGATGACTTGGATTAACTAGCATGCGCCTTGATGCATAGGTATATATGTATATCAATTGAGCCATTTAATTATTATCTACTTTATTTAACGCTTTCGATAGTTATCATTTCTCCAGACACACAAAAAGCGAACTACAAGACGCAGACGACTCTCTCTCTTCAATAAGCATTTATTATTGTATGTTTAAGGTTTGCTCTGGGCAAGGTCAGGTTGCTTTTTCAGTTAGTTTTCTGTTTGGAAAACGAAGATTATTTCAACATTGTTGATATTCCCAAAAAAATAAACGATTATATTTGATGGGATTGAACTCCCCGAGTTGAAATGGTACACATCCACGGAGAGTTAGCTGAAGTAACTCCTGAATTAATCGTGGTTTAAGGCAGCCATCTGGCAATGCTATTGTTATGTTAATAATACGTTAGTGACTCCTTAAAGGACAGTTGATGTTTTCTTAGTAATGGAAATTTAAGAAAAGATGCTCAGATTTCCTGGATCCACAAACTCTCACATATATACATTTTTTATCTGCTGCAAGTTTAGAAATTGTGTTTAAATTTTCGAAATGGTATTGTTAACTGCACAGCTTCGTGCTGGGGTCGCATCGAATGTCGATGCTCCGCAAAGTATGCAATGGTATGTAAACTAGCATTTAGTGTAAAAGGATCGTTTAATTGAAAGGTAATTTGTAAATTGTATATTATCCTAAAGGTTTTGCACGAATGCACGTTTTCAGCATGTATTATATGTATATATGTATATATGTTATTAATAGGTTATGTTTAGTTTCGTACATATTTCACCTGCACCAAACTGCATGCACTTTAATTATTATTGTTGTTGTGTTAATTCCTTCACCTACACAATAAGCTTTATGTACATAATAATAAAATTAAAAAATCTTTACACAAGCATTTTACATTTTTATCGCTTTGCATGGCTCTAAGAGAATTCGGAAAGTAATGTTTTTCTTTGAAGGGTGTTGTAATCCAAGTTAATAATACACACCAATCATGATTTAATAGAAATTAATTGTTTATTTTTTAACACCGCTAATGCGATTGATTCAGAATTCTTGCCCGAGGAACCGCTAAATGCTTGGGTCTTGGTGGTAATCATTTTCGGCGCAACACTCTTCATCTGCTTGTCCGTTCTGTTGTCCTACTGCTTTTGGCAGCGTCGCAAACGCAACAGCAATGGACGCACCTTCCCGCCAGATGACTCGGTGTGTGATCCCATTTTGAATGGCAATACCATACAAGATATTATTGAGATGACAACATCAGGTTCAGGTTCAGGTGAGTTAAGGCATTTAAAATATTTTTGTGCTTCTAGTTTTTACTAAATTTGTTTGTTTTAGCCGGTTTACCACTACTAGTGCAACGTTCCATCGCTCGGCAAATACAGCTCTGCCATGCCATTGGCAAGGGTCGCTTCGGTGAAGTATGGCGGGGTCGTTGGCGTGGCGAAAATGTGGCTGTGAAGATATTTTCCAGCCGAGAGGAGTGCTCCTGGTTCAGGGAAGCGGAAATTTATCAGACTGTGATGTTGCGTCATGAGAATATTTTAGGTTTCATAGCTGCCGATAATAAGGGTAAGTCCGCGGGTGCCGCTATGCATCCGAAGCTAAGCTATGGCCTGCTTATTGATTTTTCTGCCAAGACAGATGGTAAAACGTCGGGTTCGAGAAATTAGTAACGTATATAGTGTTACAAAAGCCTTTTCCACAAGATACCTATTGCTATAGTTATTATTCTCTTAGGATATTATTTTTATGAAAATTCTTTTCTCGCACTCGTAAACTCGTAACACTCAAAACGTTATTTTCTTAATTTTTTTTATTATATGGTCTAAAAGTTTTTTTTATACAATATCAGCATTACTTTAATTGCCAGAAATTAACCATATTTGAAGCTTTAATTTTCGTTGGGAGCCATTTCCGGCTCTTCTGAAGACCGGCTACGTATATTAAAATAATTGCCTTTGCGAAACAGATAATACGCCATATTCTTGCAATGTTATTATTATTTTTTTTTTTATATATTTTTCCCTACACATCTAATTTCTGTTTCCTCTCTAGATAATGGCACATTTAATTTTTGTTCTTACACAGATAATGGCACGTGGACCCAGCTCTGGTTAGTCACTGACTACCATGAAAATGGTTCATTATTTGATTACCTCACCACACATACTGTGGATACGAAAACTATGCTCAATATGGCATTATCAATTGCTACCGGCTTAGCTCACCTTCATATGGATATTGTGGGTACACGTGGTAAGCCGGCGATAGCGCATCGTGACCTCAAATCCAAGAATATCCTCGTTAAAACCAATCTCAGTTGTGCAATTGGTGATTTGGGCTTGGCTGTGCGCCATGTGGAAAATAATGATTCCGTCGATATACCCTCAACACATCGTGTGGGCACCAAGCGTTATATGGCACCCGAAGTGCTGGACGAGAGTATGAATGCGCAACATTTCGACTCATATAAGCGTGCGGATGTGTACGCATTCGGCTTGATATTGTGGGAGATTGCGCGTCGCTGCAACATTGGCATGATATACGACGAATATCAGTTGCCATATTTTGATGTTGTACAACCTGATCCTAGTATTGAGGAGATGAAGAAGGTGAAATATTTAAGAATTTATTTGCCTTTATTTTTGTTTAATATTTGCTTTGTTTATTTCTTTTCAACCAGGTGGTTTGCATTGACAAATCGCGCCCAATTATACCAAATCGTTGGCATGCTTCCGATGTGCTGCACGGCATGGCGAAAGTAATGAAAGAATGTTGGTATCCTAATCCTGTGGCACGTCTTACAGCGCTACGTATAAAGAAGACATTGGCCAATATAACGGTCGAGGATAAAGTGAAGAACTGATAGTAGTGTAGTGTGCAGCCATTTTGGCGTAAAACCAACGGTTATAAATTGAACTATTCAAATTGGGAAAGGATGTGGCAAAGCGCCATACGTAAGTGTGGAACTAAGCGCAAAACCCGCCTTCTCTACTCCCTTTCTTTATACTTTTCTGCTAAATTAGTATGAGATAAAAACACAAACAAACAAACAAAAAAAAAAAAACAAATTCAAATGCTAAATAAGTGGAAAAGTATGGGAATAATTACCTAAAGAGAAGAGCATACCTTAAAATACCTAATTACATAATAACTAAATAAGAGAACCAAACAAAAACAAAGTGGTAAACAGAGAAATTTATAAAGCTGTTATAATTGATGCAGAGCATTCTATTAAAGCACTAAAAGTTGTATTTATAATTTTAAACTATAATATGTAATAACTGGTGTAAATGAGAACATAACGTAATGTATGTAAGTGTGTATTAGAGATAAGAGGAGCGAGAGGCGAATATAATTCCAACTAACTGAAAGAATCAGCTCAGAGTATCGGGAAAAAGCCAGAAATCAATGAAATATCTGAATATAACTATAAATTTGTGTGTGCGTGTGTGAATTACCATAGAAAAAGGGAAAAGTAGACATCAGAAAAAAAGTTGTGAATGTTTGTATTGCGAAATAATTGTTGTAAGTATTTTGGAAATGTACACAATCTGAGATTTTCCTATGGCAGCTGCTATTTGATAGATTTTAAGTTTAAACATACAAATTTAGATCATTTTGGTTTCTCATTGTCATAGTCTAATTGTTATTTTTTGCTTTTTGTTTTATGATATTTTTTTTTTTTAATTTTCCATATTTTATTGCCTTTTATCGGAAAAATAGCAAAGTAATATATAAACGTAAGGAGAGAGCAAAAATGTTTGTAATTAGAAATTCCTGATAATTATAAGATAAATGTAAAATGCCTACGAGAAATTGCACAAAAAACATCTAAAATATATTTCATGAAACTTTGAATGTGGTGTTCCAAAGAAAACAATAAAAAAGCAGAGCATGCCACTCAAATTAGTTTGTTCCAAAAATCTATAAAAATATGTATGAAAATAATTTTCTGAAAAATCGACTTTGACAACAGCTCAACGAATATAATTTGATAATCATTTGTGAAAATGGTTAAAAAAAAAGCTTAGAAACCAACTAACTTCCTAAATATCTATTTTAGAACTAATGAACTCTTCCGGATTACCTCCACTAACTAAAACAGCATTTTAAAAACTGCCATCAACTAAGCAATTTAACTAAACTATTTGGCAACTGTAGAAATATCTCAAACTGGTTACAATATTTTACATGTAATGTAAACATAGATACATGCATATGTATGTAAAAGCACATTAATAATATTTCGTAAATAACAACGAACACATTTAACAACAACTACACAACTACAAAAAAGACTCTGACTAAAGACTGATACATAAAAACAGTTACAGTGAAAACCGCCATACAGTTAATTAGTACACTTTTAGAGGAATTTTTGGATCTAAACAATATATATATATATCATATATAATATATTTGTATATGTATACATGCATACAAATCATGCATGTGTATATGTATGCAATAATGTTTCATTTTACAAATTTCTGTAAAATATTTTCCTTATTTTCAAATAATTTCGTACTCGCATTAAGATTTTGCCATTTTTAGAATATAATATTAAGGCACAACAAAAAAGAAAAACAGAACAAACATAAAATAAAGTTGAAAAACTATATAAAGACACTTTTAAATGATAAAAAAAAAACCAAAAGAACTCAGGAATCGCCAGTCTTAATATATGTACATATAGTAAAATAACACTTGTTGACTCATAAGCTTGTTGATGGGTGCAAAAAAAAAAGAAAATTAAAACCGCTTTCACACCAAAACAAAAAATTTACGTCGAAAAATTGGCATTTCTTGCTTTTTCCTTACGTTTGCAAAGAACAAGTTAATGCTATACAGCAAATTTAATAATTTTCGATAAAAATCCACGAGATACCTATAAGTTTGTATATTTTTTTTAATGTGAATATACCATATACTTGTAAATTTATATATTTTCAAAAACTGTGTAAAGTGGTTGATAAAAAAAATTATATTTAACAAAGCTTATATAAGTGTGGAAACCTTTTACTCCAATGTAACGCTATAATCATCAACCAATTGCAAGAACGGACTGAAGATGCTGTGTGTAGTGAAATAATTAATAATTCACACCAAATTGTTTTTTTTTGAAATTCTTAAAGTAATGCCAAAATAATTTAAACGTGGCTTTGAAATTAATTGACACGAATTTTTGCGCTTTTTCACTGCAAGGTTCCTAATACTTTGAAATAGTGGAAAATTCCGTGTATATTTACAAGCTAAATATCATACGTGTATTTAGCCCTTGGGGGACCGTCAATAGAACTAGTTGTATAACGGTGTTAACATTAACATACTTTAAAGACAGATATACCCTTTTTAAGGTTAAACGATGATTAATTCCACAATGTTATATACGCATTGCTTTTGACTAACACAATGCTGACTCTTAACTGGAAAGAATTTATGTTGTAAGCGAAATTCCACTCCAATCACACAAAAATATCGAATACATACCATTTTGTAAGAAGCGGTTGAAAAGCATTGTATTTCGAAATACCTACATTTCGGTTATGAATTATAAACTGAAATTATGAACGGTTGAATTTATAACACAGTTTGTATTAAAATTACAAGAGTTTTGTTTCCGAAGGATTAAAATTGCGTGCATATAAATATTTTAAGATGCTTTTGGTAAAAAAATTCCTTAAATACATTTTTTGGTATGTAAAATAATGTGAAAATAAAAAGTAGTATATGTTTTATAAATGAAAATTTTAACTAAAAAATTGTAAATAAAATTGCAACAATTATACTACGGGTATTAAATTAAACCTATAAATGCCTGATAGATGCATAAAACCAGTGAACTTTTTTTTTTTGTAAAATTACATTTTTTCTTTTTTGCAAGGTTTACTGTTTCATCAGGTATTTAAGTGCTTTCATCGAAACCTATATTGACATTTACGACTCCTATTAAATTTAGGAATGCTAAAACTTGAAAAATTGTATCCTACGTGAAAACATGGCACCTCTTTTGGAAATATTGAGTATCATGGACCTACAAATAAATTGTATAAAATTGAATTATTTTATTGCATTAAGAAATGAAACCATCATCCTGTTAAATTTAAGTGCGTTGTTAATATTTAATTTGTTTTTCTAAATATAATTGTATAGCATTTCATTATGTTCATTTCTATTAAGCTCCATTAAACATTTCAATTAATTCAATAATGTAAAATATAATTGTAAAAAGCTACCGTATGTTTCATTTAATTATGTAAGTATTTAAGTCTGCCTTTCTGTGTTTAACTGTTTGTTGTTACTACGATTATTGTGTGTGTGTGTGCACTTAGTGTTCTCATTGTATTTTGTTTTATATACATATTTCAATGTTTTCTAAAAACAACAAAAAACTAAAATGTAATAATAATAATAATAATAATAATATTTAAGAAAAATGTGTGTTTATGTGTTCTATAAAAATAAACGATTTACTAAGATGCCTTTATTTTGTTGAAATTATATTTTCTTTTTCGTTAAAATAAAACTAAAAACATATTTTTGTTAGTTTTTGCGATAAATAAATTTGTGTTACTTTTTAAGCTGAATTTTTAAATGTATTTTGAATAAATTGAAAATTTTAATTTTGAAAATTCCAATTTTTCATTGGTTACGTCTCATATTATATTTTCTTGTTTTTCCAGTAAACTAAAAATTATAGACTTTCATTTTCTCTTTTTCCCCCCTACGAAGTTTAGGTGTTTATGTGAAATAAGTGAAATAATATGGTTGTTAGAATTCAAACTGCTAAACTGCTGCATTTTTATAAACAACTAAATATAACTGAATTTTTTAAGATTTCTACTATATTAAATAAGAATTCAAATGTATTGATTAAATTATAAATCTTATATTATATATGGCAGTGTGTTCCTCATACATACATACATGCGTGCAAAAATATTTTTGAAATGTAAATAACCCGAAACTAAATGTATATAAAATACACCTAAATAATTGCATAGGAAGTCATGTGTCGCCCGAAATGCGAAAGGTGTGGCATACGTAGTATTCTTGAAAATGACAAAAAAAAATATATATAAAAAAATTAAACAGAAAACATCTCTGTATGTATAAATTACTAAAGGATTATTTGCGAATGCAAATGATTGTATGAAGATATTGATAAAAGAGTCTAATGTTAGTGTTAAGTGGCGTTTTTACTGGCACTTTAAATATAAAATGAAAAAAAAATGTGTTGATCTTTGTTATTCGATTAAAAACCTGTGCGTAAGTATAAATTTATACTAGCGGTGGCGTAAATAAATGTATATATGTATGTAGTATTTAAAGGTTTTTAATAATTCCAAGCCCCTCCCGCCATTTATATTCTGAAAGTAAAAACTAGGATTTGGTTTTTCAAAAGCCCTTTTGGGCTTCACTAATTGCTCTTATATATTTATGTATTTGTGTTTTTTTTTTCTTTATTGCACATATAATTAGTGCTTAATTTATATATTTAAATACATATTTCGAAAACATTTTTGCTAAATTTTTATTATGTAGCACGGAAAATAGGATTTTGTCAAATGAAAACAATTCTCATATGTTCGCTAAGCAAATGCTCTTGCTACAGCCATCTGCTGCACTCGATATTTTTCTCTTTGGCTTTTGGTCAGTTTGTAAAATACATATATATATGTACATATATGGAAATTACACTTAGTATAAATACAATGACACATTTTTATTATTTTTGTATGAGAAAATTATGACTTACAATATACATACATATATAATATAATATAATTTTTCAAATATTCATACAACAATTTCAAGATGTACATTTAAATTATGGAAATGACATTTGTTTATTCAAAGGAATGAAAGACAACTGTATTTTTTTTAAATATCCATTTTTTTAATTTGCATTATATCCAATTTGTTAATGTTAACACATTCAGATATACGTGTACATACATAAATGATTGATTGACTCATTAGGGGATATGCATTGGTTCAATACTTTTTTCATATTTTTTATTTGTTTTTTTATTTTTTTTTGCAATTTAAAGTTTTTAATTTGCATGCTTATATTTATTTGGTTCAATAATTCTTTTTAATACACTTAAAATTAGTTTCTTATACATACATATACATATGTGTAATTATAATATATTTTGATACACATTAATTTTAATATATTTTAATTATAATATATGCCTCAGCCAGTACAATTTGGTTTAGTTAATTTTCTTGTGTGTTAGCAAATTATTTTAATTCGTTTAAACATATGTATGTGTGTTATTTGTTTAGTTTTATTTTTTCAAACAATTTTTTATTTTATTTCTAATAATATATTTTTGTCGTTAAATTTTTTTTTTTTTTAATTGTTTAATAACATTTAATTTTGGAATTATTTTTAAGTTCATTTGTATATGTATGTATATTTAATAATCTTTTGAATTTATATGTATGTTTGCACATATACATACTTTAAAGGGTTATTTTAATAATACATTTATAATTCTTTGGGTATGTTTGTGTGGGTGTTAGTAACACTAAATGTATAATTTAAATTTTGTCATCAATTTTTCCTGTTCCCAATGCTCGAAGTAAATGATATGTTTTTTTTTATTGTTTTAGATTAAATTTATTTGACTTTAATTTGTGCCGTTTGTTTTTTATTTTTCTTAAATATAAAGTTTAACTTTGCTTGATATGTAGCTTTGATCTCATATTTTTCTGTAATTTACTTATTATTATTTTTAATTTAATTTTTATTTGTTGCTTTCAAAATCGTAATTCAACATGATTGTTTCTTCATTGCCTTTATTTACTCTTTCTGACTTTCTCTTCTGTTTACTTGCAGCTGCGTTTTCTTTGTATGCGTATGCTTGTGTAATCGTATGTATGTATGTATGTATGTATGTATTGATTGTTTGTATGTATTTGTTAATGAACTGCTGATTTGTAAGTATGTATGTCTTCGGATGTATGATACTTCCTTCTTTCCCCTTCAACTTTAACTTTCACTGCCTCATTACATGCGTCGCTGACTGAAAGCGGATAGGAAGCGTGAATCGCGTACTTCCTGCAAGGAAACAAAAAAATAAAAATAAAAATAAGGAGATAAGTAAAAAATTGTAATTTATCTGAATTCGTTGGCAACTTTCATTAGAGAAGCAAAAAAAAAAAAGTTTTATCGTTTCCTACATTTTTCAGCTTCTTGCTTTCATCAACCTTTAAAATATCCTTGAACGAAGCTTATTTGTAGAAATTTCCATTTTCCCTGGGTTGGCAACTTCACTTTCATGCCAATCAGTTTAAGTGCATTGAAGCATTTTTATAAGTATCAAGTACAATAGTGGCATTGAGAGCCTCATTAAATGTCTTGTACTTGGCTTAAAGTGATAGTGAATGGAGGCATACATACATTCAGAGATATGTATGAAATCAAGTTCAAGCCAATACTTCGTTACCATAAGGAGCTATTTCGAAGAGGTTTGCTCGAGGCTCAACACAGGCAAACTTTTAAAAGAAAGCTCGAAGCAGCAGAGTGATAAGTAGCGCAAGATGCAAATCAACACATCGGCGCCTCATGCCATGCTTTTCCAAATAGACGAACCACAGATTCTTCTTTTAGCCACGTACCATAACTAGGGACTGTGTCTTTAAGTGTGTGACAAAGGACTGTCCCATCCCATTGAGAACTCACTATAAATACTTACAAGAGACAACCATGACTTTTTCAGAATGAGCTCTCAAAAGAACGTGCATATCCCTCCCCTCAGCTTCTCAACTTTGGAGAAAATCTCCTAATTTATGGTAGGTCGGAGGAACTTGGTCTCACGTTGTTGAAAAAATTTTATCACTGTAGAAGTTCTTCAGGTTCGTCTGTCGATGATAAAGTGCCTTATTTGCAGTGCATTTTTAAAGTGTTTTTTTTTTCATTCCTTTTTCAGCTTACTCCATAGGCTTCTGATGTTTATTAATCCGAAAACTCTTGACAACACATCACTCACTTATCAATTTCACATCGGAAACACTTTACAGCAAGCGCATGCTGTGTGCAGCAAACGAAAAATATAATTGCAATTCACTATTATTCTTATTTCTATGAACTCAGGTCGGCAGACACTTAAGCAGTTAAGTTTTTCTCCTTATTTGCATCTTGGATTTTCTGTAGCTTATGCGCTTAGGCGATTTCGTCATCCACTACCACCATCGTCACCACCGTCGCCAACCACTTAATGAATTCACTTAAGTGTGGAATTAATTCTTGGCATAAGCTTCTCATGCACTTACACCTTCAATTGAGTTTGAGAGCTAAGCGCCTGCTTACTTACAATACATATATTATAAAACATACAACACATACTTATGTACTTGTCTACAGATTTATATATACAAATACCTCATTTTCCGACGGCATTATGTCGATGCACATGAAAGGATCCCGGAAGTAAGCGCATAATTTGCGTGGACGCATGCGATGGTGAGCGCGTTGTAGTTGACAGCATAAGCCCCTGCAAAGAATTTTATGTCTAGGAGTTAGAAAGATATGCAAATGGGGTATTGTGTCTATTGTGGGGATATATAGAATTAAAAATAGATATTTTAAAGGGAAATAAGATAAATGAGAAGTCTAAAAATAAATAATAAATTATTTAATTGAGGAACATCAATTCGCCTACGACGAAGTTCATACTAGTTAAACTACTAACTATTGTATGCCAGTTAAAATACCAGTTATACTTTAGGACTAAATTTTACACGATCAACTGCAAATTTCGCGTTCTTCCAACATGCAGCAAAATCAGACACTGTTTCTTATTCGGTTGGTATAATTTTATAAACATCAAGTGAGGCCAAAAAACAAAATCTGTACTATTTAGGTATATAAGACAATGTTTCATTTCGGCGCAAATGAAATTAGTGAACTAGTCGCAAAATAATACTAAAGTCCTTCTAGGGGCTTGATTTTATATGCTTTACTTCAAATAAACTTTTGGATAGAGAGCTAGAGGAGGCTACTTAGGTAAGTAAGGAAGATTAAATTCGAAAGAAACTGAGCATTAGATACTGGGCCGATATTTATAACAAATGCCTAGCAAAATATCCAACTTTCTAGTTATATGGGAGGTAGGATTGTTTGTGAATCCATGTTAATGTTTTTGGCGGATGTTTGGAAATCACTGTTTATTAAGTCGACAGATCGGTCAAAATGAGAAGGTATTTTATTTTTGGGCGTATGTAAGACTTAAGTCACCTCTAAAAGTAGAATATCTACGAAGCTTTTTTGAGATCAACAGAGGATCAATGTGGTTTCTGAGATATACTTTTTGACCAAAAATTTGGTGATGCCATGTTCACGCCATTTTTTGTTTCAACCCGTTTTGCGTTTAATATGATAATCCTTAACAAATGTCTTTTAATTACACATTATAATTATTGAAAAACAAAGATTTTTGTTCCAGTTCTTGACATATGTAGAAAGTACAGTGGGGTCTAAAAATATTAAAATATTCTGGGGTAATGTACAAAAAATCATGATATAAAAAAAGGAAGGTAGTTTCACTCAATATAAAATTGACAGAAAAAAAATTTTTGACATTATAACTTATTTTCATTTTAACTTCAAGATATTGCCCCAATAAAAATATTTCAAATATTTTTCTATAAACAAATGCTAAGCCGCCTGAAAATAATTTTATTTCCATTAGATTTCGGAAAATACAATGCGTTTTTTGTGAGTACATTTTATTTTTCTTTACTTTTTTGTTTACATTGAAAGGTTTTGCAATTTTGGAAATATATTTTTTTAGTTTTAGAAAGTTGAGAATTATTTTTTGGAAACTGAAATTGGTAGCACAAAAATAAAGCAAAAGTCAAAAAATCTTATTATTACTTTTGAAAAAGCTTTTGAGTGAGGCTACCTTGTTTTTGTATCATGCAAAAAGTAATTGTGAAATTTTAAATGCTTTTGAGTAAGGCTGCCGAATTCATATGCTGTGTGACAAAATCGTGTTGATCTTACAACATAAGTGTGTATCAAACTGAGCGTTTTCTCCCGCACAAGATTAAATAAGATTTCTTAAAAGGGTTGCCATCCGATCATTCAATAAATTAAATTCCATATAGCAAAGAAATATGAAATGAAATACCATATAATTAATGAAATAGTTAATTATTTAATTCAGAAAGGTCTCAGTTGTGTATATCATATAAAACTATTCAAGTACATTTTATCACTCTAACTCTATCAACTTAATGGGAGCAATCCTACTTTACCTTACGTTCCCAATAGTAGTGTCCCTTACATTTGACTAAAATCGAAATAAACGCTACATAAACTCCAATAAAAATAACTTTAACATGGTTATCTAAGCTATTATCAGTGTATTCAACCACACATGTACATATTCCACTTACTTGGCCACATTACAGTCGCTAGATGTTGCACAATCCTCGCCAAATTGTTTTACATTCAACGACATCTTAGGAGCAGTTGCAATATTTGCGCCAACAGCATTATTGCCGACACTAGCTACACCACCTACACCAACATCGCCACCACCACCACCACCAATGCCATTCAATAGATGAGTTGTAGATGCACTCAGTTGGCACATCAGATTACCAGCTGCACTTTTCAAGCACGACATGCCCAGCTCACAGTCCGTATTACGATGGCAGAGATCGCGTTTACGACCATAAACGTAAATGCATTTACCTTCTGGGAAAGAAAGCATGCGAGTGAGAAATTGAATATATAAATGGTGATGGAAAAAAATTAATTTTACAATTTTATCGCTCTTCGGTGGGCGAGGTATGCAGAGGACGTGCGCCCAGTGACCTTTCGCTTGCCAACTGCGATAAATTAACACATCGTCAAGCTGACATGTACTGTGTGTACACATAAAGGTTTAAAAATGCGTTTGGCTACACACCCACATACAAATGTACCAATATATAATATATACCATATATATAATATATATGCATGTGCGCATTCACTTACCGCCATAGGTATTGACGCAGACACCTGTAGGACAGCAATCATCATTGACTTGACAAGCGCGATCTACGCAAGGTGTATCCTCTATTAGCGGTTCCACGATTCCATATATTTCCGGCTGTTGGAGAGAAGCATACAGACATATGCACATATCAGTAAATAAAAAAGGCGTTTATGCGCAAAGATAAATATAAAGTAATAGCAAATACTTATATATATATATATATAGATATATATGTATTCTTAAAACTAAAATTTTCTCTTCCCGTTTATGTGCGTGTGGCCTGCATGCATATTTGTATATACAAATACATAAATATGTATTAAAATTCAATTTACGAAGCCACAGCAGAGTTCGCCCACATGAAAATCAACACATATGCACATTCGCACATATGTATGCTTGTATGTGTGCTTGTATGTCTGCAATTTGTGCTATTAATTGCGTTGGTTGTCAGTAGCAAAGTTTAAAATTGTGGGGAGAAAGGGTAACAAGAACAAAGTGCTTGTGTCCGTACACCATGACGTATGAGTGATGTGTAATTTCATTGCTCAGTTGCTGCCTGCTGCTGTGGCTGTGCCTGTTGCTGTTGCTGCCATATGCAAACCTTTAATATTTGCACTATGAATGCGTTTAATTAGAATTATTCATATGTATTATTGTAATTAAATTTAATGGGAAAAATATATAAATTGTATAAATCTCTTGCATTCATCTCTGAAACATAAATTTATTTGCACAAATATAATGTGAAAACTCATGATTTAACGCATACACTTGTTGGCGAAATAAATACAAATCTAAGGTTAAAGGTAGAGTAACATTTTTGGAAAGTTTCTTCTCTCTACATATCCATTCTATTAAAAAATCTTGATCTTAATTTTTTTTCTTTAATGATATAAGGTCATAATGGAACATTTTGGTTGATTTAATAATCGTTATATGCTGTTCAGGCTCTGGACTACGCCGATTTCACTTTACCCAGCTTGTGAAGATGGTATCTTAGGAGTAGATTCCCCGTCAATACGCCCACAGGAATACTAAGTTTGCTTAAAGTTAAAAGCAGTTTGGTCTGCCGACGTCACGGTGGAGCTTTAGATAACACTTGAAAGGGTTGAAAGCTTTGGGACAGTCGCTGGTGACAGTTCGACCGAGGTGCCAGCTTGAACCAGGTCATATGCCTTTCCATTGCCTTCTACATCCGTGTGACTCAGAACCCTGCTTTTTGAGAAATTTAAAATATGATTTTAGTGGTACTACGAGTATACGATTATGTATCTATGGGAAATTTAATTTTCATCATCCTTGACGAACGTATTACTTTACCTAAAGCTTTTGTACCACCCTAATCGGTTAAAATTGTATGGCACTTATAGGCATGCACATATATACAGATGTATACATGCAGGTTTGTATTAGTGATTAATTGTCAATAAAATTGAATGATTTGTGGTCAACAAATTGATATTTTCTCATGAATTAATTTCGTATTTTAAATGGAATTTAATTGATTTTACAGAACAATAAAAGGATGCAAATTGCAGTTAAAGGAAAATAATTGAAAAATGAATTATTTTGTCTTGTCTTATGGCTTACATACTGATATGCGCATTCAAAATGATGTTTCTACTATATAAAAAATTGTAAAATTATCTTTTTTACTTGAGAACTTGAGAACTGTGCGTAAGAAATTGTGTTGAAAATATAAAAATAACTTTGGCTTTTTGCTTTCTAATTAGGTTTTTGCTTCAAAACGGTTGAACTCCTCTTCACCTTTCCACAAACTTCTTTCTTTTAATTAGTTAGTTCTTTTATTACAATTTCTTGCTTTGTTTTACGTCTCTAGGGAGATGACTTTTTACACAAGAAACTGTTGAACCGCAACACTTTCCACTACCCTCATGCCATGTCAACACTTTGCCACTTTGGTGGCGAAAGGTGTAAAAGAAAGAAACTTTTGCATTAGAGTTTGTGCAGTTCACTTTAATTACATTCTTTGCACTCAACAAAAAGTTCACTTAACCTTTTTTTCAACAACGGTAATATTTTTTATTTGTTTTCCTTATTAAACTACTACCTCAGAAACACGTAGGAGTGTTTTCTGTGATGACCAAATGAAATTGAATGCAACTCACCTGTTGTTGACCACCACCACCGAAACCGCCTGTGTCCACATCATAGCCACCACCGAAGGCCGGAAAACCAACGCCTGCTGCACTTCCAGCTCCGCCGCCGCCATCTCCGCCACCTCTATTGCCAACTCTGCCAATATTTGCGCCACCTACGCCAACGCCACTATTGCCGTGCAGGTTCATTTCGTTACTTAGTCCGAAGATTGCATTGAAGTCATCAATTTGCTGTGCATTGCCTGAGTTTCCGCCGAAACCAACACCACCTCCTGCCCCGGCTGCACCGTCAGCATTGTTCCGTAACCAGTTGCGAGAGTAGCGATTGAAGAACTGTCGATTCCAGGCATCGACGCTGTCACCCAAAAGCAACACGGCACCGACACCGGCCAGCAATAACCAAATCAAAGTGGATTTCATGATGTTAGAATAAAGTAGTTTCCCTTGTACGAGGTGTGTAGTTGTTGAGTATGTATGTATTTGTATGTATGTATGTTTGTGTGCAGTAAGTGTGTATTTAAGCGAATGCGGTTATTGGCTGCGTTCACGGGTTTTGCTGCGGCTCTACCATATGGACTACTGTTGCCGGAAGCATTGACAAGTACATGAAAAGAAAGAAATAGAAAACAAGAAGAACAGGTTGAAGAGCGTGGAAATCACTTAAATTTAATGGAGGAATTGCTGTTGCTTCGAGTACACGTTTCTAAAAATAGGGGAAAAATTGAGGAAATGAAACATACTGTTCAATCTACCTGAAACCGCTGAAAACTTAAATGAATGTTGGATAGCTGAGGTCACGACAAAATGCTAAAATTGGTGAAAGAGCAGCGACTAAAGTGGATTATTCCTTTAAGAAAAATGTAGAAAAGAGCAAGAGGACAACCAATGACTGTGATCCCAATTTAACGAACCAACGTATCCAGAGCATGTCAAATAACAAAGGGAGGTCTACCTTCTTGTCTGTTTCGTTAAAACATAATCCACATTTACTTATCGACCCCTACATTTGGGAATTTTTCAGGTTTATAGCAAGAAGAAGTAATGTTTCTGTAGTTGATTATGGGGCCCAAACTTGGACATCATTCCCTCAGTATGCATGGTAAAGCTTGACGAGCCGTCAGACGTGATTGTTGATAATAAAAAGAAAGCAATAGACCGGCCTTCATACCGAACAGATTGAATTCTAAAGGACTGATCTCCAAAAGCGAGGAGCCACGTATTTGGCTCTAATAAAAGCGACATCTCTAGGTGGATGTTATAGCAGCTGCATAGAAAGTCAATGAATTTCCTTCTGTTTGTAGGTGGAAAAATATAATACAAAAATCTCTTGTGGGAGTTCCTGATGGATTCTTCAAAGCCTTAGTCAAGACAATATGAAATAAATAAGAGTTTTCCTTTTCTGTCTTTTTTGCCAGTACACTGTACATATCGAGTTTGAATATTTTAATATAATTAAATTTTCTTTTGTCGAAATTTCGACAATTAAAGGCAAATCTGAAGGAGTCTTCTGTGCCACTAATGTTCCGTTTATTTGTTTATTTGTATGCAAATCATGATCACCGTAAAATCATGATGCTAAAAGCTTTTTAAATAAACACATTGTGTTTTATGTAATCTAACTGTTTATGTATTCAAATATGCATGCACATTTATACATACGTGTATGTATGTACAACTCACCACAGCGCCTGAATGTATGCCACATTGAGAAGTGAAGGCACTCAAGCAACAAAGAAATATTTTCTTGCCTTCACAAGCCTGTTGCTTCTCAGTTATGGAAAGAAAGCATTAAACAGCACAAAAAAGAGAAGGAAAAATGAAAATAATAAAACATTTATATGCGCAAAGAGTTATGAAAATGTTATAAAGATTGTTTTATTGTTGTAAAGAAACGATGAAGGAGATTTTATAAAGCTTTGCACATTGCTATAGATTCGTACATATTTATATACAATACATAAAGTTAAGTTAGTTAAGTTTAAGAATTTTACGTTGACTTGAAGAAACTGCAAAGAATTTGTGGGAATAATAAACTGAACTTTTCAACTGCTTAAACTCATCCACTCGGGCACTCCTTCGCTCACGGCGGCGAGCGCAGTAACAAGAAGCACAGAGAAAGAAGCGTACGTTAATGGCATAGCAACAATGTTTGTTTAAAGGCAAATGTAAATTTAAATGGTTATTTGCAAGTTTGTTTACCTTTCGTTACCCTTACCCGTACTACCCTAAAAGTTTTCTTCTTCTGAGAATTTATTGTTTTACTTCTACGCTACTCCTGCGTTCTCTTATAGGGCTTGTGTGTAGGTATTCGCTTGCTTGGCATCTGTGTGGCGCTTTGAAAAAATTTTGTGGCGTTAATTTAAATATAATGCATGCACGTATGTATGTATGCGAGTGTAGGTTTCGCTCTGTTTTGACTGGCTTCTGGCCATTCATTCTTCATCCAATGTTTTTATGACCGTAGCTGTAGAGGGAGGATGAGAAAGCTACTAGAAGAGTGAGAGTTGTTTCTTGATCTACTAAAGAGCAATCGCCATTAAAGATATCGTTCAACAATTACTTTATTATTATACTCTCGCCGTTGCTTCCGGCTTTTTGGTTTATTTATGCTTTTTCCTGCTTCAATGGAATAAAATGTTCTCAGCATGTTTGTCATTCTCTCTCTTTTCTTTGACGAGGCTATTCCGAGGAAATAAAATCTGCACAGCTCAATAATATGCAAGGAGTTTTGAAGCATTGTTCGGAAATTAGTTAAAAAAATGAGCCTTGACTTGATCTAGATAATACAAGGATTGACCTACTTCTTCTTTTGGTATGGCGGACACCTGTTGCTCCTTCAAATGAAAGAAAATTGCCGAAATCAAGGGCAAACTCTTCTTTTCGGATAATAAGTTTAGAAGTAAAAGGCTTAATAGACAAAAGAAAAAAAATACATCAAAATTGTTCAAGCTGGGCCTGTAGATTTCTCGATAATTATTTTTTTGTCATACGACTGTGATATTTAATTTGGCAAGAACTCTTTGCTTACCAATTAAAACAGCAGAAAACCCAACGGAGTACACGTATGTGAGAAATAATACCGTTGCTCAAATACAGGTATCATTAAATATTTCCAATTTATTTTTCAATTACAAGTAATGGGAATAAAATACAAGAAAATTAAATTATTAAGCAGATCAAAGAAAAATGTAATAAATGCAAAGTTTATAATTCTCCCCTCTTCCATATATTCCCCCTCAAGGTCATGCTTACATGTACATTTATTCAACTTAATTGCATAAGCCACGAGTATACCCTTAGTACTTTACGCAATATAAATTTTTATTCTGTGAATTTTTAAGGATATTTGTTGTGCAATGCTTGCAACACACTACAATTACACCCACGAGCGTAAAGGTAACAATAACAAGTTTATCTGCCTACATGCATAAATATATTTGTGTGTTTATTACGGCTTCATTTATTACAACAATACGTTAGTAATGCCGACCTCACGTACTGCATCTTGTTGATTCACCTTATCTGAGTCAACAACAATAAAATAGATATGTCCCTTGCAAGGAAGTACCTTTACATGGTCTGCTTCCTATTTTATGGTCATTTTAGTTTCATAATTTTTTTTTCCAATTTCAGTAACAAGTTGCATAATAATTGAACTCCCACGCGTACATATGCTACAATAGTATTGTTTGAATATACAATCGTTATTAGTAAATGTAATAAACATTTTCCAGGATAAGCATTGAAAAATTTCGAAAAGTAAAAGTAATTATTATTTATTTTTTATTTTTTCTTATTTATTTTTAATTAGTTTTATATTCTTTCGTTTTCTTTAATATTGTTATATTTTTTATTTTTCTTATTTATGTTTTACTTAATTTGATTTAATTTTATTTTAATTCATCATATTTATTTATATTTTTGATTTTTATGCTATCTTTTTTAAATTTTATTTTATTTTGTCTTATCTCATTTAGTACTTTTTATTTTATTTTATATTAAGGTTTTATATTTTATTTTATCTCATCTTTTTTAATACTTTTCCATTGTTGAAAATACTCTTCACATGTAAACGCTTTTAAGTACATGAATACAACAAATCACCTATACATTGATTTAAAAATAGTATGCCATTACTTTTAGAAAATAAGAAAATGTACAGATTTTAGATTTACGCTTTCTTTGTAGTCTCTTTGTTATGTTGCTTGAAAAAAATCGTCAAACGGACTTCTGCGCATTTATTTTGGTCGGTCCGAAATCGGTTTCTCTAACATTTATTTTATTTTATATTATAATTAATTTTATTTTTTTTTTACTGTATATTTATTTTTATTTAAGTTTATTTAATTTTATAGTATTTTATTTAATTTAATTTTATTAAGTTTAAATAATTTATTTTATTTCATTTTGTTTTATTTTATTTTATTATATTTTAATTTATACATTTTGTTTTTTGCTACCGTTCGATTAAAGATGACAACAATAATTTATTAGAATTTAATTAATAGCTGATATATTTGTGATGTAACATATATAACGGGATAATTTCCTTTTTTAAACAAGTTACATATTTCCAAATTGTATACATGAGATATACGCGTATTCGTATGTATATCCTTATGTGATTGAATAAAACCGTTCTAATGGTGGGGAGAGAGTTTTGCCGCTAACTTTCTCCCTATTTCCAAAAAGAGAAGAAAAGTGCCAAAATGAATAATTAATTAAATTTGCGTCAAGCGTATTTTTAGATTACATTAGGAAAACTAAAATAGTGAAAATAGCCCAAGCGATATATCTAGCAGAAGGAAAGAGACAAGTAACGATGTAAATATATGTATTTCCAAGTAAAATATTACTGTACGCTATTTAAATATAGTTCGGTTGAGTTTTTACTTCCTAAATTAAAAGTAAACAAGAAGGACGACAATGCCTAAATATGTATGTATATCGTTTCTGACCTTTCCGGAAGTGCTATGCAATTTTAACCAACAATAATTTTTACATTCTACACCATGTTCATAGAGTTTTTTTTTATTGAACAGATACATTTTATGCCCCTCCATTCTTTCGTAGTTTGCAAAACTTTTACATATCACTTTTATTTTCACAAATTCTAATGAATAGACCTTTTAGTTTTTGTTGCGCAAACTCTTGTCTGATAATGTCCGTTTTTCCCTTGCCATGTAAACAAAGTTTTAACAGTTAAACATACATATAAATATTTTTACTGCCCTTCGCAGCTTTCGCTAGGCACTTTGACACTCTTTTAATAAAACCGTAAAATGTCATTAGGCTGCTATCGTGTCACAACGTGAGCGGCATATTTGAACAGAAATTCATAACTTTCATGCGTGTACTCGAACGTTGAAAAATTGAAGAGGGTAAGAGGAAAGTAATTGGTTATGTTATGTGTAATTTTGTGGTAGTTCACTAGGGAACCATGGCTGTTGGATATGGGGAGATCGCGTTAGAAATATTTATTTAAAACTAATTTCCTTAAACTTTGGATATCGTTCTTAATTCAGATATGTTTGTTTTACAAAATAATACAAGTGAAAATAAATTTGTAACCAGACCAAAAAAAAAATATAAAAAGCTAGGAATGCATTATATGATTACCCATACTTAACTAGTTTCTTACTGGTCATGAGGTAACAGAATATCGGTAGGTATCACATTAACTTACGTTTAACGGTGGGTAGTTCACTTTACAAGGTATCCAGAGTACTTATGCATGTACAAAGATACATATATACTCATATAACAAATTATTTATATACATACACGAGGCAGGAAAAAAGCCACACTCTGTTGACCTTAAATGTGACACCTGTTTGAGACTATCAACATTGGTTTTCCATGTGTGTGTGTACTGATTGGTGCTTGTGATAATGTTATTTATCGGAAAGTGCAAAGGTTACCCACAGTAGAATTCTATGCCCAAAGGTTTACTCGACCTTTCGACGCAATCACTTTTTCATGTTATATTATTTTGGTTGACCCGTTGCGCAATGACCAGCCTTGAAAACGCCTCAATTTCGGCAAGGAACTTGTTGTATGCCATCATATTAAATAATTATGAACAACACTCAATATAATCGCATCGTTTGTCTGATTGTTTGCCGTACCGCGCCTAGCTTTGAGCACTTATTTTTGGGGTCCGGAAAAGGTTGATAATGAAAATTGGCGTAATTGGACCGTGGACATACCCACAGTCCAGACGGTTAGATACCCGTCCAGTTTAAAAAAATAGTGCATCATTACATATTTATTACTACAATAAAAGATGCGATAAAAATAAAAGTTTTCGATTAAATGTAGCACAATTAGTAAGTTTTCAAGGGAAATTTGCTCTTTATTTTTTCATGGGAAATTCCATTTTGCGCTGCTTAATTACATCGTCCATACACCAGCTTGCTCTGTGGCAATCAAGCGTTCAGTTATCCAAATGAACGCCAATAAATCTACTAATTGAAGACCTCCAGTCGCATACTTGCAGATATTTGCTTTTAGTTTCGTCACCAATTGAAATTCGCCTCAAAGTGCTCGGTTGAGTGCGTTGATTGAGTTTTGAAATTTGCATTCGCTTTAGCGCCACTCATCAATCGCCTTGTTTCGCCGTGGCGTTTTTCGTCTCTGGAGAATTTCCATTCAATACGTTCAAGAATTTGGTAATTGAACTAAATTTAGAATTCGGCAACGAGTTTTATTCAGTTGAAATTACGTTCACTAACTTATTTGGGGAAACTCGCTTGATGCAGGTAATATTTTGTAAAAATAGAACTGTCATTTGCAGTCGATGTGAATGAGGTGCTAAAGGTCTACACCACTGAAAACGAGACTTCTATTTAAATGAAATAATATGTAAATCATTTTTTTGCAATAGTCTTTAATTTAGAAACCAATGGTTGCTTTTAGATCAGCTTATGGTTGAACTGTCATTGAAATTTATTGCACACGAATTGGCAAGGCGAAGCCAAGTGAGGAGAATATTTTCCTCTAAAAAAAAGTAGTTAATAACGTTGGATCTATGGGACGTTGCCTTATCCTAAATGAATTACTGTAACCTCAAACTAAATGTTTATATATGTACTAGGGCTCTAGATACCCGGGTATCGAGCAGCTGAATACTCATCCTCTGCTCAACTGCTCAAAAGTTTCTATTGTGTCTTTTTTTTAGAAATTTTTGAATTTTCAGTTTTGATTGTCAAATACTCGTATGTTTTGTATTTGAATGAGTTTTACACTTTGATGAATAAATTTAAAATTATAGAAAATAAGTTCTGAGAAAAGAGTCAACTTTTTCCTTCAAAATGCTTGAATTGCTCGAGTTCGTGCTAGAAAATTTTTAAGCAATGAGCAATGAACAAGTGTGCGAGTACTCGAATGCCAAGATAGGTTGAAGGGAGGGAACGTCCTCGGAGGTCCTAAAATATATTTGTGGGCTACCTAAACACTGCGTGAACAGTTTGATTACAGAGGGCAGACAAAAAATCTAGTTGCTTAAAACACTTGTAGCGACAAATATTCCGTGAAGAGTATAGTTTGCAAGCTGTGTATAGAGAGGAGAATTGTATAAGTGAATTGCTTTGGAAAGTGACCTATTATATTTATTACTTAAAGTTGACAGAAATAATTACTCTAGATAGACCATTCAAAAATTGAATGCGAGAGATTTGATAAATCAGCGTGGTTGTAATTTTAAAATTGTGTAAAAATATTCAAAGTGAATTTGACTCAAGCTTCAAATGTAGTAAGTAAGTTGGCCATAGAAGCTAAAATGGACTAATTTTACAATAGCAGATTTTGGTGTCTTTGAAATATAGTTTGAATGCCATCACCTAATCTGACTTTAATTACTTATATTTTACTGCTAGAGATAACCGTTAGGTGATTATTTTGATTTAGGCTCTCCTAAATAACCATTAAAACAGTTAAGTATAATAATAACAATTTGTTTTGCTCATTAAATCAATGAGTAAATTCGGGATATTATAAATCAGAGTTAATGTTTATACCACACCAAAGCCTACTAACGCTCAATTAGCAATTAGAGAGTCTAATTAAATAGCCAAAACGCAAATTGCTTTCACAAAGCAGTGGTATATATTTAGCAATAGATTTCTAATTCATACGTATTTAAATATATGTTACTTTTCACACAACTTTCGACCCACTGATTTTGCCCACAGGCTCGCTATGGCAATATGGAGCAAAGTGATTAAACCGTTATATACTATTTATGCAGCGATCCTGTGTTAACAATAATTTATAGGAATTTTCATGGAAATAAAATACGCATACGTATACGCACACACACACACACACACACACACACATTCATATTGACGCAATTAATTAACGCATGAAATTATGCTATGATGACATGGCAGCTCCCGCATGCTAACCTAAAAGCAAAACAAAACAAAAAGCAAAACAAAATGGCCTGAAGGTGGACCACATACAACAGGTAAGCAGGTAAACACCGTGTGTGTGTGCAGTGTATAATGTTCAGATACTCGTACGTACATACATATGCATGTTTATAATATGGTAATATGAAATTGTTGAGCGTAAAACTTTTCCTCAACCAACATAACAACCGCTATTACCAACACACATGCGTTGATGATATTCTGTATTGTTTTTCTCATTACCATTGTTGTTGTTTTCTAGATTGTTTTGTTATGTTTTTACTCAACATACGAGTATAATATGTTAGTTTGACTTCATTATGTGGTAGTGGTGGTAACGCCAACTCCGCTGCCATGCCTAACTGCGATTTTATGAAAAAAGCGAAGAATGTTTGGGTAGAATTTTACGATAAAATAAAAACTGCAAGGTTATTTAATATAAATTTTTAAAATAAATTCTTGTATTTCTATATCTTTCAATTTCTTGTGTTACAATGTCGGTCCACAAGAAATACAAAGAGCATTCTGTTAGTGGCTTTAATATAATAATATCCCTGGGAAAGCAGTCCCATATCTAATTGCAATCTACAATGCTTTTCTCAATACATACCCCTACCCCACCCCACCCAGTGGAAACTATACTCATGTAGTCATGGTACCTAAACTAAATAAACTTAAAAACTGTGTGAAGTCTTACCATCCTATTTGTCTGCCGGTAACATTTTCGAAAATATTTGAAAGGATCTTTTTGCGAATAATGTTGCCTGTAATTGAGGATACCAACATCATACCCGAACATCAGTTTGAGTTCAGAGAAAGGCATGGTACACCAGAGCAATGCCATAGGATTGCAAATACGAGTATAATAACAGATACGTTGGAAGAGAGAAAATACTCTTTTGCCGTTTATTCAGACGTTCAATTCAACAAGCATTTGACAGAGTATGACATCAAGGACTTCTTTATAAAATAAAACTGCTTTTGCTAGCGCATATCTCCTTAATACTGGAATCTTATTTGAGTGGTAGGCATTTCTATGTAAGGCATAAGGATGCCATTAGAAATTTACAGCATTAATGCTGGCGTACCCCAGGGTAATGTTTAAGGTGTTCTATATGCTATATTCACATCGGATATACCCACATAAGAAATAGTCGCTTTTAACGAGTATCTTGTAGAAGCTTCCTCTTTGCTCTCAATATCAACTTGACAATTTGCTATTTTGCTTGGCTAGACAATTCTATTTCTAAGCAATAATCAGATAGCCACTAGTGATAACGCCAAATATTGAGCAATGCATCTTGATTGACGTCTAACATGGAAAAAACATATTAAGGGTAAGCAGCAGCAACTAAAAATTAAAACAAAATGGATGTATTGTTAGGTCTCAACTTAGTTTAGAAAACAAAGTACGGCTCTTCAAAGCTATTTTTAAGCCTATATTTACCTACTGCTAGTAAGTCCAATGTAGAGACCCTGCAACGTTACCAATCAAAAACGTTGCGATCAATGGTTAAAGCTCCCTGGTTTGTTTCCAATGAAGCTATTCACAAGGACCTAGTCATACCCTTTATAATGAGTGTAATACACTGCTAGATATCTTGCACGCCTACCTAACCACATAAATCCAATCAATAAATGTCCGCGGTAGCCGAGAGGTTAGCATTGCGTACTGCCATTTGAAAGGCCAGGGTAATGAAATAAAGGCTTCTCATAAAAAACCATTGGCCGTTCGGAAGCGGCTTAGTATAAACTGTAGGTCCCTCCATTTGTTGGAAAAAAGATAATGAATGATATTAAGGTAGAATTTACAATAAAGATAACCAAACTGAAGTATTTCTGAATTTTAATAGTGTTAGTAGTTATGAAAAATTAAAAAAAAAAATCTATATTTTCATACGCAATTCTCAAACAGATTATATCTTTTAAAAGTGCCCACCGTCATAATAATAATAATAAGTCCAACAGTTACCCTCTGAAGCGCAAAACAGTCCGTTTAGAAAATGTTTCCCCACCATTTCTCTACGGATAGAAAATGTGTGTAGATTTATGAGCGGCAGGATACGGAGGAAGATTTTGGCGAGGATCCCATTGGAAAAGAAGTAAAGTGAACAACAAAAACTGATTTCAAACATACTCAATTTTATCGAATGCATACTATAATTAGGTTTCCACAGCCAATATTGGTTAACCTAATGACGTAAAAAGTAATTTCGTAGTATACGGGTCTTTGAATTCTTAAGACCATCCCTTTACAAATATCATTTTTATTCATGAAGTGTCATCACAGTATTTTTCTTCTTTTATACTAAGCCTTCTATAATTCGCTTTCTTCTGGCTTAAGTCTTCCACGTAATCTGCTAATTTTGCTTGGGTTTAACTCTAGAATATATTGCTGTGAACGTTAGTTCATGCTTTTTTGAAACCATTTTAGAACTAGTACAGATTCTTTTAGGAAATAATTTATATTTAATTACATAATTCCAAATTGCTATATTACTTTTCTTGCTCATCGAAAAAAGCATTTAAGTTATGAAAAAACTTATTAAGCATTTTTTGGTAAAAATGCTTTAAATACTCGTATATTGTACAAAGG